>JAAGEH010000005.1:19245787-19382605 GCA_011751065.1 Lasiurus cinereus | reverse complement strand
AGAAGGAGAAGGAGAAGGAGAAGGAGAAGGAGAAGGAGAAGGAGAAGAAGAAGAAGGAGAAAGAAATTGGTCTGTGCCTCATGGAGCTCATAGCCTAGAAGGAAAGAGACATAAAAATAAATAATTACAAAGAAGTTTGCTAAGTGCCATCATGATGTAAAATGTACACAGAGAGAAGGACCTACAAGTGCAGGGACTGCAGCGGCTACATCTCAGGATAGGACAAGGGATAGCCAGGTAGATCAAGAGAAAATGTGCTCTGAATTGAGAAAAAAGGCTCAGACTTCTCTTGTCTACCCCCTTCTCCCACCTTTTTTGTTGTTGTTCTTCCAATTCTCCATTCTGCCTTCTAAGTGGCAGTTCTCTTTCTCACCTCAGTGAGACCCTGAGTGATTCTTCAATAAGCAAGATGTGGGATCGATTTAATATTATTAACACCCAGCCAACAAAGAAAACAGCTAGCCCAGCATCAAGAGGCAGATGACCAATGGTGGACACCCAGGCATCAGAGACAGGCCTCACCCTACCTCAGTAAGCTAATATTGACATGTGTAGATGTGCTGCAGGTTCTGGAGAGCAGCTACTGCCTTTAGTTCATAGTTGTATCCCCAATGCCTTACACCAGTGGTCAGCAAACCGGGGTGGCTTGAGAGCCAAGGTTTGCCGCTTTGTTGACTAATGAGTTTGCCGACCACTGACCTAGACTCTCGATTCCAATAATTACAAGCTGTTGTTGTTTTCTGTGATTAAGCCCCTATTCCGGTGGTCGGTAAACTTATTAGTCAACAGAGCGGCAAACTGTAGCTCACAAGCTGCAGTTTGCTGACCACAGACTTACACCATGCCTAGCATGTGGTGGGTGACTCATGATTGCATGTTGAATGAATAATCTCCATAGAATCTTTCAGTCTCCAAGGGCCATTGCCTCCTTTACTTCCCAGCCTCCAGGCAGGACTGCATCTCAGCCACCACACCTGGGGGCTGTTCAGACTAATAGATTTCATAGCTCCCACCCAAGAAATAGGCAGAGAGGTAGTAACACTCATATTTTTTAACTCTCTTTTATTCAACAAGTACAATGTTGAGTGCCTCCTCTGTGCCAGTCTGAACACAGGGATGAATATGACTTCAAAAATGTCACAGACTAGTTGCAGGATAGATATTGCTCTCCTAATGGCCACACAGTAGAGACACTAGGAGGAAGAGACTGGCTCCACTGCAGAATGTGTGGGAGATATATCTTGAATAATGAATAGGTCCTCTACAGAAGGGTAGGCTGGAGGGACTAGGAGAGAGTAGAATAGCTGTGGCAAGGGTGTTTGAGATGAAAGGGACCCACATTTGCATGTTTGCAGATCTGAAATGAGATAAAGAACTCTCCCCAGCTCTGCTTCCTTCAAGGAAGAAGGCTTGTTATAAATGAATTGTCCTCTGAACTAGACTGTGTTTAGTGATCATTGATTTACGTCTGGCACACGCTCTTCTGTGGAATTAGTAACAAATGGTCTGTAGACAGGCAGCTGGTCTACAGACCACACCATGGCTTTACCTTTTACCCAACACTTTCACATAAGTTCATGGGGTTTTAGTCCCTCAGAAAACTTCAATGAGGTTGGGAGGGCGAGTATCATAATACTTATTTTTCAGGATGGAAGTTGAAACTCAGAGAAGTTAAAGTTGACATCACACAGCAAGTGAACAGTGAGGTTGGACCTGGAGCTGGAGTCCTCTCCCCATCGTCCACCCTCCCGGCTGTGTGGGAGCACGCCTGACTCAGGGGATGGCTCCATGGCCAGCAGGTACCCAGGGACAAATGCCAGAGAGAGAGTCTAGCATAAGTGGATGAAGTGTGTGACCTCATATGGCATTTCTCGTGTTCCCCATCTCATGTTACTGCCAGGTCATAAATAGAGGCAGGATGACTCTTCCTTTCTATCCACCTCCTCCACTCTCCTCCCTAGGAGCTACCCCACCTGCCATCCCAGGAGAGCTCCCTCCAGGTCCGCTCTGCTGGACATTGCACTACCTGAAAGGGGTTGACATCACCTCTCAGGGAGATGATCTCATAGATATAACAGGCTTCTGCTGCATAGAGGCTTAACTGCCCACAAATGCCATTCTGGGCCTGTTGCAGTTACCTGGCCAGGTGAGCATGGTACTGTGGTCAGCTGTTCTGTCCTTGGGGCACAGCAACCTGGGCACAGCCCCTTTTATGTTTCAAGAGAAGAAGTCAAGAGCAGGTTGAGACAGCTACAGGTCAGAGTCAGGAGAGGAGAGAAGGGAGCGTCCAGGCCTCAGGAACCTTAAGCCTGCGGTTATGGTCTGATCACTCCTTCAACTGTCAGGCTAGCGGAGAAGGTCCCAGGGCCCATGTCTCAACTCCCACAGCCATCTTACCTGGAAACATTCTCTGAAACTGGAGCAAATTGTCTGCTGAGGACCATGGCTCTAACATCTAGCCTCCTGAGACTGTCATGGGGCTCCAGTAGGGCTACTTTCATCTGCAGACTCTCTGCTGGGAAGCACTGTGGGTCCCAGCCTTTTAGCAGTTGATTCTGGGGCACTAGGGAGAATAAAGAGGGAAACAATTGTCCTTCCTTCACCTTGGCCTGAAGTCCCATATTCTGAAATAGCACTGTGTGGAGTCGGGAGAGGATGGCATTCAGGAGGTTGTCCTTATTCCAGTAGCTACTTTGCTTTGATCCAGGGCAAATCCCTTCACCTCCCTGGGCCTTTGCTTTCTGCTCTATATAGCGGGGATGCTATTAACTGTCACAACTGCCTCGGGAAGGGGAGATAATCCCAACCAATGCCCAAAGGCCTTGGGGAGGCATCAGACTCCAGCTGTCCTTCTCCCTGGCCACAGTGCCTGCGATATTATTTACTTCTCTATCCTGTTTACTTATATCCACTGGCCAAATACATTATTATTTTTTCTTTCACTCTTGTCTTTAGAGCAACCTTAAAAGATTCTCCCATACTGATAAGTTGCTTATGTATTTATTTATTTAATTTTTTTTATAAGTTGCTTTTTTAAGAAGTGAATTTATTGGGGTGACACTTGTTAACGAAATTACACAAATTTCAGGTGCACAATTCTACAACACTTCATCTGCACACTGTTCTGTGTGTTCTCCACCCCACTATCTTTGTCCAACTGTGAGCATCTTCAATCAGAGTCCTCACCTTATTTGTATTCACAGAAGTCACAAAATGATGGGTATCTCTTCCCAAAAGAACCCTCACAATGACAAAATACTTTTTTTTTTTAATTGTCACCTGAGGGTATTTTTTCCATTGCTTTTCAGAGAGAGTGGTAAGGAGGGAGGGAGAGAGAGAGAAACACTGATATGAGCAAGAGAGACACATTAACTGGTTGCCTCCCACATGTGTCCCTACCTGGGGCAGGAGTAAATGCAAAACCCAAGTACTTGCTCTTAACCAGGAATTGAACCCAAGACCCTTTAATGCATGGGCTGATGTTCTAACTATCTAGCAACACTGGCCAGGGCCCAAAATATTTATTTTATATTTAACAAGCACTTAAATTACCCTTATTATGTACCAGGCATTATTGTGAGCCTTAAATGTGTATCAATTCCTTTAGTTGATACTATTGTTACACCCATTTTATATGTTAAACTAGAGGCCCATTGCAGGAAGATTCCTGCAAGAATAGGGCTTCCTGTGGCAGTCTCCACTGCCCTGCTTGCTTCCCTCCCTTCTCTGAGCCCCCCTTGCTTGCTTTTCCACAGCTTCCATCCCTTCTCCAGCACTTGGCTTCCTTCTATGCTATCTTCAGTCTTCAGTCTTCAGATATGCAAATTAACCAATATCTTGGTTTGGTTAATTTGCATGCTCGCTCCTGATCGGCTCGTGGGTGTGGCTTCTGAACATATAAGAGGTACGGTCAAATTGCATGTTTCTCTTTTATTAGATAGGATTCTATGTCTAGATTTTCTATCAGTCTGTTTCTATTTCCAATTTTTCTCATGATTTCAATCTTTTCAGTTCTTAATTCCTATATGCCTGATGATATGGATTAAATGCAAGTAATTCTGAGTGGAAAATGGTAGAGATATTTCAAGATTCTAGATGATGTTATTATTTTTCTCCAGAGAGGACTTCTGATTCTGAAGGCAGTTAGGAGAGCAGGTCAGGTTCATCGATTGAGACTGGGTTGACTTGAAGTGTGCCTCAGCCTGTGATAACTGGTGTTTCCAATTCATCTTTACCCCTAAGGTGTTGTCTTCCCATATGTTTATCAGGGTCCCCAGGGACAAATGCCAGGGAGAGAGTCTAGCATAAGTGGATGAAGTGTGTGACCTCAATGGCATTTCTCGTGTTCCCCCGTCTCATGTTACTATCAGATCATAAATAGAGGTGGCCCCTTTTCCAATTTTTAACTTCCCAAACCTGAGTGACTATGTCGCTCTGCTAAGCTTCTCAGTTCCTTCACCACCATTTGCTGCTCAGCTCCTTGGCCTCTTAGCTGCTACTTAAAAATAAGCAAATACCTGAAGGGGCAAACTGGTTCCACATGTTGGGCTAATATGTCTTTTTATTTTTCTTTGGGATTTTGACCATTCAAGTCCTCCCTTTCTTATTCCTTTTAAGAATTATATATAAAAGCCCTGGTTGGGTAGCTTTTATATATATATATATATACAGGTTTTAGCATCATCCTGAGACGCCAAGGTTATGGGCTCGATCCCCAGTCAGGAATGTTTCTCTCTCTCTCAAAATAAATTTAAAAAAAATTATAAATATGTAAAATATATACACATACTCTCAAATATATTTATTTATTTTTAGTATATATACACATATTTCTGTTTTTATAATTATGCCTTTATAGTTGTTCTTAGTAAGAGAGTTATTCTAATAAAAACTAGTTCACCAGAATTGAAAAACAAAATACTTATCCCTATTTTATTCATGAAGAAAATGAGGCATAAGAATGTTAAATAAATTGCCAAAGTACTATCTTTTAGTGAAACATTTACTCATTGATTCAAAAATATATATTTACTAAGCACCTACCATGTATTATAGACACTGTCTTGGGCACTGGGGATATGAAATTAATAAGCCAGTCCCTGTCTTCCAAGATATAGGCATTGAGTGGGTGTCACTTACAATTCATGGTATCTAGTGCCATTACTGAGGGAGCTACCATTGCTCCAGAGCTCAGGTCAGGTTTTATCATGCTGACCTACACTTATTTCTCTGCAGAGCTCTTTCCCCAGCAAATTATTTTTTAATTGAGAGAAAGGGAGGAAGAGAGAGAAACATTGATGTGAGAGAGAAACATCAGCCCCCTGCCTCCTGCATGTCCCCTGTTGGGATGAAGCCTGAAACCCAGGCATGTGCTCTGACCAGGAATCAAACCAGCAACCCTTTGGTGCACAGGATGTCACCCAACCAACCAAGCCACACCAGCCAGGGCCACAGTGAACTTCTTGAGTCAGAGTCTGTGGCTTAGTTACCTCTTTATCCCCCAGGACCCAACATAGTACCTGGAACAAGGCAGATGTTCTATAAACACTTGTTGAATGGAGTTAAATTCATTTTAAAACAGGGAAGCAGGAAACTGGGAGAACACGAAGGTCATAAGATAATGGAGATTAATTCAGCCTGGCAATCAGGAATCCTTGGTCCACCAGTTCTACCAGCAACTCTGTATGAACATGATGCATCACCTCCCCTGCCAGGCCTCCGTTTCCTCCTCTGCAAATTGGAGAGAGTGGACTAAACAATGCCTAAGGTCTTTCCAGTACTATGTCCCCGTAGCTGAGTTTGACCCCAGAGGATGAGTGGCCATAGCCCACCCCACTGTGGTCTCATGGGCCCTCCTGAGGCTGCAGTAATGGCCCAGATGGTTTGTTAGTAAAATCAGGGTGGCTGTTCCTAAGTCTGTCCCCTCTTTTCTCCAATGGAAAAAGGTAGAATGAGAAGGGTTTCTCAAGCCCACCTGGAACCTGCCAGAAATCTCTTGAAGGGCAGGCCAGCCAGAGACAGGAGTGTGAGAAGACATTCTCTAGGTCCTCCTCTTCTCCTGACGTACCCCGGCCAGCCTGCTCTCTCTCCTGCTGCTCCAAGCACAGGACTGACTTTTCTGTTGAAGAAAACAGCGCAATGCTTGTCTCAGCAAGCAGGGAGCGTTTGGGGGAAAGCCAGTCTTCTCACCTCATTTGACTGAGGAGGGCTCCTCTTTGCAGACACCCATCTCTCTATCACCCAGGCATCTGGACATTCTCACAGAGGCGTCCAGGGGAGGGAGTGGACACAGATTCACCCTTGGCTGATGAGAGGGAGGGACCTGTACTCCCTGCGAGAGTATCTGCTGCCAAAAGGCTCTGTGGCAGCCGAGAAATGTGGGCACGAGAGCAACAAGGGGCAGCGTAACATCCAGCCAGCTCTTTACGGGTCTCTTTAAGGGCCCATAGAGGGCTGGAGGGTCTCTGGGGCCACATCACTGATGTTCAGGGTAGGTGGGTGGGATTTACTGTTATAATGGGATGTGGGCCCCAAGGATTAATTTCATTATTGAACACAACCAGTTTCCTGGGCTTTTCTCATCACATGTCCCGTGTGCAGCGAGCCCACCAGCCACCCAGCAGTCCCAGGCCAGGTTTTACCCAAAACACTGTAGTCGGCTGGGGGAGCATTGGATCCAATTGTATATTTCCAAGCACGCAGCTCCAGAAGCGGGAGGCAGGAGAGGAGGCAGCCAGGGTTGTTTTTATGGATTATGCTGTTACTGACCTAAATTTTATATTGGGGTAGGAGAGGGGGAGCCAAGATTGCTGCAGGTAACACTTCTGGAGATGAAATGCCTTTCTTGGGTCTTTGAAACGTTGTCTATTTTAATTGGATGTGTCTTCTCAGAACTTGCTGGTGGCAGGCCCGTCACAGGCGCCGTTTAATCCGTGGAATTCACATTTCCCCACTGGGACTTCACACAGAATAAAGTGCAATGGGGCAAGGGCCATGGGCAGGGTGGCGGAGGGGGGAGCATGGGGGAAGGATGTGATTCCAATTTGAAATATGATAATTGAGGACAAGGGTTTTACTTAAATAGGATTGGCAGTCTTTCTGTTTTATGCCTTAGTGAGTAGATTTTTCTAAGGAGCAAGAAACTGGACTCTTCTTGGGGCAAGAGCGTAGGGTAATCTTCCAGTCCACTTTCTTCCCTTTTTCCTGAATGTACACATGTACATGGGTGTCTTTCTTTTATGAGATTTCCAGCAACAGAATTCACTGTTTCCCAGGCCAAATGGCAGTATAGAGAAGAGATGGAGGGATTTTTGTAGCTAACGGTGGAGAGGAACAGACATAGGAGGGGCAGGGCCTTGTCATTGCAAGGGCCAGGCAAGCAAAGAGCAGCCATTGGCCGGGGATTCATACCAAGGGCCAGTCATGTGTCTTTTTTGTTTAACCTCAGGATAGAGAATCTGACTAGAGTGGGGCCAGGGTTGTCCCTAGCATTCACTCATTCACTGGATAAATATCGATTGGGCTAAGCTACTCATTGCTAAGCATTGGAGCTCACCTTAGAAACCTGAAGGGCCCCATTTCTGTTCTTAGAGATCTAGGTTCCAAGCTCATTTTGGGGCCACCCTGGAATAGATCCAAATGCTCTGGAAGATCTCAAGACCAGCTGAGGTACCTGGAGCCTGTGAGACCCCAGCAGTGGGGCTATCCAAACCTTGTGGACCATGCAGCTCTGAACTGAGGCTCTAGGTGACACCCACATCCTCAGGGCAGCCTCAGAGTTGTTGAGATTGAGAGAAGAGAGAGAAAAAGTAAGAAGGGAGAGATGGGAGGTGGAGAGAGGGCTTGCAGTTAGGTACAGTGGCTGACCGACTGGCAGAGAGACTGAAAGTGGCAGCTTAATGAGTAAGGAGGAATTGATACAAACCTCTGGATTTCCCATTTGTGGTTCAAAAACACTCAAACTGATTCATTCATCTGTCACTTAATGTCAGGACTCTGAGACTAGGTAGCCCTTGTCCTTAAGGGATCATAGTATAGTCAGAGAGACAACATCGTGGCAATACATTGTTATCAAGTGCTTGCTATGAACCAGCTTCTTGTTCTGGGTGTGGGGATGCAGCCAAACAGAAGACAGGTTTTCTATTCTTAAAGGCCTGTACATTCTATTGTGGGAGGGGGAAGCTGACAATAAGCATATAAATAAATAAATAAACAAACAAACAAACAAATAACATGTAAGAAATAAGAGAATATCAAGTATTGGTAAGTGCTAGGAAGGAAAAATAAGGTAATATGTTTGAGAGAGAGGCTGTGGGGTAGGGATCTACTTAGATAAGAAGGTGGAAGAGAGCTACATGATGAGAAGGAGGCAGGGAGGACACCAGTGGGAATAGGCTTGAGGAAGAGCCAGTTCAAAGGCCAAGATGTAGCCTGGGCAACATGTTTGAAGGGCAGCAAGAAGGCCAGGGTCCCTGGAGAAGAGTGAAAGAATGGGAGTGTGCGAGGATGATATCATAAGGGAAGGCAGTGGGAGGCTGATGGAGAGCCTTGATTTGATTCCATTTGACTGGCAGCTTCTACTTCCTGTACCCACACTGTGAGGAAATCCCAACAGTCCCACATAGGATGTAGAACAAGAGTCCCAGGTGAGTTCCCTGTCAGCCATGTGAGTGGGCCATTCAGAAAGTGGATCCTTCACCCTAGTCAAGTGGCCCAGCTGAACCCACATGGAGCAGAGAGAGAGGTGTTGTTCCCATGAGCCATGCCCAAATTGCAGGTTCATGAGCAAAATAAATGCTTGTTATTGTTTCAAGCCTCTAAGCTTTGGAGTGTTTTGTTATGTACTATAAATAACCCAACAGATGGAACGCCAACAGAGCAGAAGCAGCAGAGTTTTTCTGTTAAGGACTAAATAGTAAATATAGTAGGTCTTAACAGATCAAAGGGGCTCTGTGGCAACTACATAACTCTGCTGCTGCAATGCAAAGGCAGTCATTGTCAATACACAGATAAATAAGCATGGCTGTCTTTCAATAAAACTTTATTTATAAAAACACATGAAAGGCCAGATTACCCAGCTGATTATAGTTTGCCAGTCCCTATAATAGAAAGTTATAAGCAATAGAATAATATTCTTTCATTTAGACCTAGAAAGTTTTTCCTGACTGCCAGGTAGAGGATGACTATAGGGGAACAAAAGTAAAGATGATGATGGCTTGACCTAGGGTTTTACTAGTAGCTCTGGAATGATATGATGGGGGGATTTTTGTTAAAGGCAGCACCAGCAGAATTACTGAGATAGCTAAGAAAAGAACAAATTGATCATTGCTTTGAGAGAAGGAAAAGGAAGCTATGAAAACTCAGAGCAAAGGTATTCACTGTGAGAATCAGGGTAGGCTTCTTGGAAGAGGCAACTGCTAAAAAGAAACTAGTCAGAGGAAGAGCTGGAAGAATTATCTTCCACACTATAGAGTAGAATAGCCGTTCATAATGGGCACGTTTGCAGGAGTCAGGAGAACCAGCAACAAGAAGTAATGGAGAGTAAGGACTCTGGAGAGTTGGCAGGAAGAGAACTTGACATCAAATAGAGGAAAAGGTCTGGACTTTGAGTCCACCTGATTTAGGTGCTAATCCCAGGACCTGGAGCTTACAAGCTAAGGAATATTTTTTAGCTTCAGTTGGCTCATGTGGGAATGATAATGCTCTAAGGAATTGTGAGAATGAACATTTTACAAATAAAGTGAGAACACAGAGGTCAAGGGCTGGTGTGGACCTAGGTGTTCTAAACCAAGTGGTATATGGTAGGTGCTCAATAAATATTTGATTATTTGAGGAATCACTTCAACAACAGGCCTTCAGTGGTGATTCTGTGGGAATTTTACTCTATCTATGTAATTAGGAATGTTTCCAAATATCCAACCATTGTATGAACTACTTTTATAATCAGAAGAAATTCAACACAGTAAATGAGTACAAGAAAAGGAGCAAGGTAAGTGAATAATGACCAGGGGTTAATTTTACAATAAGAATATATATAAATTGGGAAACTGCAAGTAATTTAAAATTCTCTTTTGTTAAACATTAAAAGGAACAATTCTTATGATTTTTCTTCCACTTGACTATTTTCTACTCCTAAGGATCTTCCTACCTAGTGTAGAGAAAGCCCTGTAAATCAATACTTGTATCAGGGCAGTGACTGTGAAAGCCAAGGGACAGAGGAGAGGCCTTGATGGATTGATTATACAGCTGAAGAAGGACAGCAGGATGCCCTGGGGACAGAGGTAGCAAGACACTTGGCTTTTCATTCTTAGGCAAGTCACTCACCATCCTTGGACTCAACATTGTCTTCTTGGACCAGCTCTCTGGTTCTCAGTCCTGGCCAGATTAGAAGCATCTGAGGCACTTAAAAAAATCACCAAAGCCTAATCCCTACCTTGTACCAATTGAACCAGAATCACTAGGGGTAGAATTCAAATGATGGCTTTTTTTTTAAAGACCCAGGTGATTGTGAAGTCACCTTGTTTGTGGACTCCTGTGCCAGAAGGTTGCTAAATTGCTTTCTGAGTTTTTTCTCTGACAATATATCTTTCAGGTTGAGATAAGTCTGATAGAGCTTCCCCTTTAATTGTTTTTTCACTAATAACAATTAGCATTGTAAGACAAAACAAAAACAACAAATTGAGCTTTTTATTAGCCATTCACAATTGAGGTGGAGAGTGTGAGAAGCAAAAGACAGCAATAGGTTTGTTCTATACTAGTAGTGACCTGTTTTCTCAGGAACATAAGTGCATGGGACCTTTGTCCATAGATATAGAAGAGAATAGACCTAGAGGATCCGGACACTCTGACATTCAGAGGCTGGAGAGATGAGGAAGAACCAGCAAAGGCGATAGAGCAGGGGAACCCAGGGAGGTGGGAGGGGAACCAGGTGAGTGTGGTAGCCTAGAAGCCAAACAAGGAAAGCCCTTCCAGGAGGAAATGTGATTGACTCTGCCAAATGCTATAGAAGTCTATGGATTGGCTGGGGATTCAGCAACGTGAAAGCCCTGGTAGAGTAGATCTTTAACATTAAAGGCTATGTCTAAGACCTGTGTCTAGAAAATTTGTCACGAAATCATCAAGACTCCTAAAATTTTCTAATTCTTCTCATAATTTTCTCCATAATTTTATTTATTCAAAACTGTTTTTAAAGCCAAGAATAATCACATTCTTACATATCTTCCGTCTTTATCCATTTTCACCACCTTCAGAAATTGCCGGTCCTACTTGCATGTTCTCTGTTCCATTCTCTATTGGTTTTGATTCCTGACTTCATTGCTAGCTGGGTAAATGTGGAAAAATCACTTCACCTAAGCCTTCATTTCTTTACATGTAAAATGGGACTTTTCATAAAAACTCTTGTGAGTTTTGTAAGAGTTAAATAAAATGTTTGTATAGCACTGAATAGGTAATATTGCTGCTTAAAAACCAAGTTTTTCATCCCTCTATGAGATATCTTCTACATAAACATAAACAGGGAGAATAAGTCATTTTTAGAGGCAAATCGTGTGTGGTTGACTAAATTCTCTCACTAGTTAGTAACCACCTTCTAGATACCTGCCTCCCAGCATGTATAATACAAACTCCTTTGCTGGTTCTTCCTCATCTCTCCAGCCAACTTAGCACATTTTGATATGCCATAGATGTTCCAAGTGCTGGATTGCATTACACCCATGGAATTTAAATCTGCAGTTACTAATAAGCATCAACTGCACTGGGTAGAATGGTTGCATAAAAGGAGCCAGTAGGGAGAGGAGTGTAGTCATTAATTCTTCTTGAGTGGATCTTCCTGGAAGGTTCTTGCATTTAGTCTTAAAAATAAAAAGGTATTCCAGACCAAGGGCACAGTATATGTAACTATATAGTCTTTAAAGAGCAGCATGGCTTTTGTAGGTGAATAGTTCAGTAAGAACAGAGCAAAGCGTCAAAGGGTCAGAGTGGGGGTGGGGCACTGGGTAATGAGCACAAAGTTGAGGCGGAAAAAGGTGAGGACCACATCAATAAGGGCTCACCAGTTATGCTAAGGGAGTGGACTTTTCTGAATGGAAAGGAATAGAGCTGCTTAATAGTGTTCTGTGGGAAGTAGCATGGCCAGATGTGTATTTTAGGGCTGTCACTTGAATAGTCTAGAAAGAAGAGAACAGTGGGACCAAAGGCTGCTGACATCATTTCCAGTGCCCTCTGTGTGACATATGCCATTCCTTTTCCATCTTCATGGACATTACACAAGCCTCCTTCTATTACATATTTGGAAAAATATCTCAGTTTCAAATGTCATCACTCTTTCAATATGTTGTTCCTGTTCTTGCCAGTTACCCCTGAGAGCACTCAAGTTATCCTTAGGGATTTCCTTGACCTTATTTATTCGTATCCCAATGATTTTCCCCCAAAATACTGAATAATGGTGGCAGTTTCTTCAAAGTTGGTGATACCACCTGGAGTAACAAAGAACATGGTGGATGCCTACTGCCCAACCCCTCTCCCCATTTTCTAGGTATGATGAGCCTGTCTCTAGGGATTCCTGGGTGAGAATCAATACCCCTTACCATCCCACCCCAAATAACTCTTCTTGGGGTTTGAAGAATATAATCATTTTGAGATAATTCCTCCCAGAATGAGGCTTTATGGGACTCAAAGTGCAATAGCTTTGGAGTCAAGCGTGTGATGGTTCAGAGGCCTTGCCTCCTTATCTGTGCCTTCTGATATCTTCTCTTAGTCCCAGAGAGAGACAACACTGTCTCTCCCAGCCTGCTCCCGCTGCCTTTCTCTAGCGCAACATCGTTAAAATGAAAGGTCACTGTCCTTAGCCCAATAAGTAGCTTTAGATTCTCTGGACCTTCCATTGAAGGTCAGTTCTTCATTCACCCTCTTCCCACCAAATCTCTTTCCTAATTAGATAAATTTGTGGCCATCTCCTGAGACACCTAAACCCAGCTTGTAGTCCCTTCTCTGAGACTTGAAGCTGGCAACATTGCCACTGCAACATGGTCAAGATTGCTGAGATTTGGGGCTCTTCTCTCCCCCAAACTTCAACATTAGGTTTCCACTGAACATTATATGAAAGTGCTACCTTGATTGCATGCTTTTCCTATTCCTGAAACCTTCCACTCTTACATGGAGTAACCGATTGCCAGGTCCTGCTACAGGTCCTCTGTCCTCTCTGCCTCTGTGCAGGACAGTGATGGAATGAAGTATTTTGCCAAGAACAATAACACATGAAACCTAGCAAGTCACAAAAATATGTATTAGCCGAGCAAGAAGAATGGCTTGGGAACTCATATGGTAACATAAACAATAGAGGCAGGCATAGAGTCTCCTCTGAGAATTTGGGCCTGGTCCACAGGAAGAATCGAAGCACAATTTGCACATTTCCAGTTAAGTTTAATTAAAAATTTTAAAAGGGGGAATAAAAAAAACAGTCTTTTTCTTTGTCTTCTCAGAATGCAGTGTCTGAAAGAACAAGGCTGCAACTGAAGGCCAGCTTCTGGCTAAGGTTAAGACTAGGAGACTCATCCTGATAATTTCCAGAAATTCTTACTAATGTATCCTAGAAAAAATAAAACTGACAACAAACACAGCAAAGCTACATCATTAAAAGGCACCAGCTTTGCATTTTTAAACAGGTGAGTGGTTAGTAGCTGGCCTTACTGGTCTTGAAACTCATGGGAGTGAGAGAGAGGGAGGAGCTGAACATAAGATTTCTAGTTCCCAACTTGCTTTTTAAACATCTTTCTATAAAAAATATTGACTTTAGAGAGAGAGAGAGTAAGGGGAGAGAGAAAGAGAGAGAGTGTGATTTGTTGTTCCACTTACTTATGTATTCATTGGTTGATTCTTGTATATGCCCTGACCAGGGATCAAACCTGCAACTTTGGCATATGGGATGATGCTTTGACCAACTGAAACACCCGGCCAGGGCAAACCTTCTTTTGTCGATAAAGCATGTAGAAGTCATCCTCACTCAAGTAAAATGAGCAGCAACAACCTAAAATATCTGTGCTTTTTGAACAAGGATCAAAACTTGAAGCTAAAAGTAGATGCACTGAATAATGGTGAGCAGGAATCTGGGCCAGAGTGGGTTCAATGCCCCATAAATCAGGAAGCACGAGAGGTTGGCCACAGCTTTCTCTCTATGTGAGCTGGGTGGGCCCTGAGGGGAAGCCCATTTCGAGTCCCCAGCTACTTACAATTCCCTGGCATCCCAGGTCCTCCCTAGTCTGTATGTTGAATTCTTCTGTCCTCCCTTCGAACTAGCCCGCCACCTCCACCCTTCCTCCAACAGCAGCCCTGCTCTGCATGATCTCTGAGCCTGGAACACATCTCCACTGCTGTACTCAGGATGCTGTTTCATGATTTATTTCTTCACATAATTTATTTGTTCACATGCCCGTCCCCTCCACCAGCCCATGGGATCTTCAATAGAGCATTGTACCATGCAAGTCTGGCACACAGATGACATCCAGACAATACTCGTGACTGAACTGAAAATTGGTTTGAGCCCTCAAATCTCTCACGGTGGGGTCTGTTCTGGCTGACATTCTCTGGCAGCTCTTTCTAAAGCAGATTTTTTTAAATTGTTGAAAGCTCATTGAGTTGTCGCTTTTAGATATAGGACAAATGACTTCGGCTTTACAGGTCAATGGCAAAGCAGGTCCTGAAGCTGCCATATTTTATGTTAATCCACTCCAGGGCCATTTGTAATTACTCAGAAAAAAATAATGTTCTTCCTTATTTTTCTCTGTGCTAGCATGCAGACCTGGGGAGAATGGGTCTTATCATTTAGACACTGCCAGCCATCGCCCCAGCCTGCCACTCTTGCTAGATGGCAAGCTCCATTCTCACTTGCTACTTAGCTGGCCTAGACATGACTGGGCTTCCCTTTTGGGTCCCTGTATATCCTACCTACTAGTCTGTAGGTCGGTATCTCATATCTCTTTAGGTCTCTCACATCACCTTGCAAAATAATTAGCACATAGTAAATACTCAATAAATATTTTTTGATTTTTGAAAATCAAGCTACTTTTTTCATGAGCCCTCAATTTCAAATTGAAATTAATTTTTCTATTATTGCTAAAGAGAGTGAAGAGTTTTTCATTCAGCACCAAAGAGTCACAACATACCAAAAAAAAAAAAAAAGAAAGAAAACAAAAAAACATTGTTTCTTTTTAATGTAAGCATACTGACAAGGTTCCAGGTGTTATGGTTTTGAATACATTGTCTTACTTTTCACAATAACCTGTGAAATTTTCATCATTTGTTGATACAGAAAGGGCGGCTCACATACTCAACATCATGTTGAATGAAAGAAGCAGAGTCCAAAGCCCACGAATTTTCTAATACATTGCTCTGCAAGACATGTTGAGACACCAGACATGAATGGAATGGCACCCAATTCCTTCCTTCTCTGTCTGTACCTCTCCAATCTCTCCCTCCCCCAGAATTTTGAGGAGAAAACTTAAGAACAAATCCTCTCATCATTCTCAAGCAGTCTTGGGCTTCAGAAACTTGTAAGATTAATGGGGTTAACCTAACAGTATTTTGAGCATTTTATGTAACAAGACATTTTCCCTCTGTTACCTAACAAGTTTTTTATTTTTGCTGCCTGGGGAGAAGTTCAATGTCTTCCTCAAAGAGAATGATCAAACAGGTGAGCCTCAAGTAGAAACATTTTGCCTACTTTCCTGATACTGTAGGAGTCCCTAACAATGGGATATTTGAGGAGCTTTTAAAGTTTAGTTGAAAAAAAAAATTAAAGTTGAGTTAATTCTAAGAGCTTTGGACTAAATTGAGGCTTGGCGGGGCTTCCTTTGTGCTCCAGCTGCTGTGTGGAAGGGCCTGCTTTTTCCTTTGTTCTATAAGATGGAAAGCAAACAGAAGCAGCCCAAGAGACAAGGAACACCATAGAAAGAAAGAAATCTTTGATCTCATTTCTCCCTCACCTTCACCATATCCGGTCATGGAGCCCATCTCTTCCCTGCATTCCCATTCCCATTACACTCACCATGTCCTTTGCTTGGACCATGGCAGTAGCTCCTCATTTGTCTCCCCATTTCCATGCCTCCCCCTCTACACCTCTAGTCTGTTTCCTAGATGGCAGGCAGTGTGATATTTGAAAAATACAAATTTGAATATCTGACTCCCCTGGCTAAACACTTCCCATTGCCTTGAATCACGGCAAAAATCTTTAACCAGAGCTTCACAGTGCTACATGATCTAATCCCTGCCTGCTTCCCAGCCTCATCTTGACTGCTTCCTCCTTTTTTCTTTTTTAAATCCTGCAGCCATATTAACATAATTTTCTCTTCCATTAAGGTGATAGGCTATTCCCCTGCTTGGAATGCTCTCCCCCGCTGCCAGTCTTTTGGTTAACAGATCTTAGCTTAAATGTTATTCCCTCAGAAGAAGTGTTTCCAACAACCCAAACCAGGTTAGAGATCCCTCAAATAAACTCTGGGAACCTTGCACCTCTTCTCTATGAGCACATTTTAACTAACGATTTCCGCCATTGTTCATTGATGGCCGTGCCCTGGTCATTGCCACTCCCCCCTCCCCCCCAAGCATAGCACAGTGCCTGCTGCCGGGATGACCTGAGCATGTCTCTAAGGAAGGACCTGGTTTCCAGGCCTGGTTCTGCCACTCAGCCGTATGATCCTGAGCAGGTCATTTGACTTCTCTAGGCCTCGCTTTCCTCATCAGTAAAACTGAGTTGATGACAACTGCATTGCTTCCAGGCCTGTTGATAAATGATAAACGGAGCCTAAAGCAATTTGGAAACTGTTGGGTGGATGTCATATATTGTCATTCTTTTATAAGAGGATTTTTTTACTAGAGGATTCAACAGACTCAATATCCAAATCTCAAGCTTCATAGCTCTCATGTTTTCCAGAAAAATTCTGAATGGCCAGCTGCCTACTGGGCCTGTGACATGTGGACTCTGACCAGTGGGAGAGTGACCTGGATAAAGAGGTAGGGCAGTGAGCCAGGGTTCTTCCTGCCAGAGCAGAGCATCTGTCTGGTTTCCCCAGGAAAACCTATGTCTACAAAGAGATGAGGAGAGTCCCATCAGGAAGCCTTGTGCTGATACTGTGTGTCAGGGCCAGTCTGATTCCCATGGGTTTTAATCCTTAGGACCGGGCACTCCTAAATGTCTGCCTCCCACCTTTCTCTTCATTGCTGCCAGTGGCTGAGATATTCTTTATGATGAGCCACCTATTCCATGGCAAGCAGAACTGAGCAATGCTTTTCATAAGAGTTCATTGAGGTAAAAGGGTGAAGTGGAAAAACAGCTAACTGACGAGTGAGGGTCCATCTAGACCAGTGGTTGGCAAACTGCTGCTTGCTATCCACATGCGTCCTTTTGGCCCCTTGAGTGTGGCTCTTCCACAAAATACCACGGCCTGGGTAGAAGAAGTTTAAGTTTAAAAAATTTGGCTCTCAAAGAAATTTCCATCATTGTACTGTTAATATTTGGCTTTGTTGACTAATGAGTGTGCCGACCACTAATCTAGATAATCAATTGGTGTCTTTATAGATCAGTGCTAGTTGTTGTTCAGTGGAGAAAGGTGGGAAGAGGGGGACTTGAATGAGAAATAACAGCACAGCCACTCATTTGCTTCTTTTTTATTTTCTTTATGGATTAAGGTATAACATATGTGTCCTTATCCCTCTATTGCCCCCTCCCACT
The DNA here is from genome assembly GCA_011751065.1 of Lasiurus cinereus. Lineage (NCBI taxonomy): Eukaryota > Metazoa > Chordata > Mammalia > Chiroptera > Vespertilionidae > Lasiurus > Lasiurus cinereus. The sequence goes on along the minus strand of JAAGEH010000005.1, from coordinate 19,364,883 downwards.
CATGCCCTCACCCCCCTAGTGTCTGTGCCCATTGGTTATGCTTATATACAAGTCCTTTAGTTGATCTCTTCCCTCAATTGCCTTCTGTATTAGTTTTTCATTTTGCTATGGAACAAATTGCCACAAACCTACCAACTGGAAATGTCTAAGTTTTGGAATAGCAGAAGTTCAGTCCTAGTGTAACCGAGTCCTCTGCTCAGGGCCTCACAGAGCTATAACCAACATGCCAGCCAGACCTAGCTCAGCTGAGGCTTGGGGTCCTCTTCCAAGCTCACGTGGTGATTGCAGAATTCATCTCCCTGCAGCTGCAGAACTCACAGATGTTTTTTCTTCAAAGCTGGCAGCAAAGAGCTTTTGAACTCTACACCCTTTTCAAGAGCTCACCTAATTGGTTGGACCAGGCCAGGATAATCTCTTATTTGATGATCTTTAAGTCAACCGATTAGGAACTGCAAACTCCCTTCATTTTACACTAACAATGGATGTCAGAAATAAGAATCAGGGAGGCCAGCTTAAAATTCTACTGACCACACGTTGCATTTGCTGAGCTCCACGTGTGTGTATGTGTGTGTGTATGTGTAAGCAGAAATAAACTTGCTCTCACTCACCTAAGCAAACATAGGGAAATTTGTGTAGAGGAAATAAAGATGTCTGCGGGCCCGGGTAGAGTGCAGCTGCCTGAGGAAGGTTGGGAGTTGGGATGTGACCAGCCACAAGGAAAGCGGTCCCTGGGTGCATTTTGTTTTTATCACTGTCTCTTCCTGTGGACCAACTCTATCTGCTGTCCACTTATGCTTTGCAGTTGTAGCCACATGCTGCCATAGGTACATTCAGCCTCTCTCTCTCTCCCCCTCTCGTTCTCTCTTTCTCTCTCTCTCTCTCTCTCTCTCTCTCTCTCTCTCTCTCTCTCTGCCTCTTTCTTTTTTCTCTCTCTGTCGTTCTCTCCTCTCACCTCCACTTCTAACCATTCAGAGGAGGAATCTTGGGACAGATGTTCATCTCTAGGGCAGTCACCTCTGGCCAAGTGGGAAGGGTACGCTCCAGCAGAGCTTCCAGCCATGGTGAACATGCAGAGAAAGGAAGAGGCTTTTTCCAGTAGCTGTCCACTGCTCAGTGCAAGGCACTATCCTCTGTGGCCAAGATGTGTACCCTCTGTATCATTTGTATATGATTCAGCAGCGGGGCCCTCCAGTTTGCAGTGGAGGGAGCAGACGAGTGTGTTTAACGATGCTCCACAGATGGTGCCAGGGGCTGCCTAAGCCAGGGTCCTGTTTCCAGCCAGGAATGATTGCCCCTGTCAAATGAGGCTAAAACTCCCTCTCATGACCACAGCACTCAGAATAAGGGTCCTCCCACAGAAAGAATGCCCTGGTACAGAGCACGCAGGGACAGGCACGGAGGGCCCAGTGTGGAGGCACAGCCATGCGGCATCTTACAACCCCTTTCTTAGAAATGGCTGAGAAAGAGAATGCTCTGAGTAAGTGCAGAGAGCAGAAAGATCTGGGTAACCAAAAGCCCTAAAGGGGGAAGGGAATGTTCTAGCACAGACTGTACTGCTCATGTTCTGATAAAAACAAAGAGAGACTCAAAAGATAGAGAGTCCAGACAAGGGCAATCGTGTAAACTCAGCCGTGTTGCTTGGGCATGCTCACCAGTCCTCACTTGGGAGGCAATGGAGTCAGATAATTGCCTCCTATAAATGTATAAAGTGATGTGTAAACTGAGTGTGATTCTCACCCGAGGGCATGGCTGCATCACCATCACATTCCTCTGGGGTCTTCAGATGGTTCAAAGTTAAAGAATCATCTCCAGTGTTGGCAAACTTGTGTTCATTGTATGCCCAGACGAGGTGGTCTCCACTAATGGTTGCAGCCAAGATTCTGACACTAAAGGGGCCAAACCAGCCCCACTTCCTTAAAGACCGTGGCTTCCATGAGCTGATTCACATCTGGGTTCTACATGTTACAAAAACATTCTCAAAGAGGCATTTGACATGGCTGGTGGTAGAGCCCCACTTATTGACAGGGCCCAAGGCCTACTCACCTTCATATTGTGGTATCAGCACATATTAGGTCTGCAAAAAATGTTCATTGAATGAAAAAAATCAGTTATGTATAATTTCCTTATCATATAATCACTATAATTATAATCTGCCATCTGTCCTAGTAGATAGTGACCTCTCTAGAATTGTGCTGTCCAATACAGTTGCCATTAGCCACACAAAGCTTTTTAAATTTAAATTAAGTCAAATGAAATAAAATTTAAAATTCTGTTTCTTCATTGCAGAAGAAGCCACATTTTAATGCATAATGCACAAGTGGCTAATGGTACTGGACAGAACTTTCCTATGATCACAGAAAGTGTTGTGGGACAAGATTGCTCTCAGAGGTGGAAACTTCACCAGTATCCCTCACAGAGCCTGTATCAGGATCGTATAACATTGTGTTCAACTACCATTTTTTGAACTAATAACAATGACACTGGCCTTGTAAATCTCAGCCTGGTCTTCATTTCTGTGTGGAAGCCTCCACTGAGTTCAACTCTGTGCTCCCCGAGACTAAGGTCAATCTCTTTTTTAGATTTTGACTCATCTTACAACAATCATACATTTTAGCTTCTTCACTCAACTTCTTCCTTCTCTAAATTTTCTTTTCTTTTGGTATAGTGTTTTTTTTTTTCTTTCTATTTTTATTTTGTTTGTTTTGTTGTTGTTAATCCTCACCTGAGGGTATTTTTCCCATTGATTTTTAGAGAGAGTAGAAGGTGAGAAAGAGAGAGGGAGAGAGGGAGAGAGAGAGGTGAGAGAGACATATCAATTGCTTGCCTCGTGCGTGCGTGTGTTGCCTTACTAGGGGTTGAAATCAGCAACCCAAGAACTTGCCTTTGACTGGGAATCTATCCCGAGATACTCTAGCCACTGAGAGCAATGCAGGCCAGGGCTGTTTCTGATCCATTTAATACTTTTATTATCCTATCTAATAAAAGTAATATGCAAATTGACCATCACTCCAACACACAAGATGGTTGCCCGCATGTGGTCAAAGATGACTGTCCCTATGTGGACACAAGATGGCCACCAGGGAAAGGCAGTTGGGAGGAGCCAAACCTGCAGGGGAGGGCAGTTAGGGGTGACCAGGCCGGCAGAGGAGGGAAGTTGGGGGTGACTGGGTCTGCAGGGAAGGGCAGTTGAGGGGGGGGGACCCAGGCCTATAGGGGAGAGCAGTTGGAGGGGACCAGGCCTGCAGAGGAAGGCAGTTAGGGGCAATCAGGCTGGTAGGGGAGTAATTAGTGGTAATCAGACTGGCAGGCAAAAGTGGTTAGGGGAAATCAGGAAGGCAGGCAGGTGAGCAGTTGGATTGTGAGAAAGATGTCCAACTGCCTGTTTAGGCCCTATCCTATCAAACAGTGTCTAGGAATTTTCTGTTGTGATCAAATGTGATATTAATTTTATAGTTAATTAATGTCCTTTATTCTGACCGACCTCAAGGGTCTGAGATTGGAGAGGGTGCAGGCTGAGCTGAGAGACAACAGCCCCCCCACCACAAATTTCATGCACCAGACCTCTAGTATTATATAATTTTCGATATGATATAATTTAAAAAAAAAGTTGCAGAGAACTAGCAAACACTTTAAACCCTTGTATCAAGAAGAGTTCCGACAGGAACTGTATGATAAAGGAAAGAGCAAGGTGTGGGAAAATCACAAGAATGTCTTAAAGGGGCACAATGTGGAGCTGTTACCAAAATCTGATAAGAAAGGGCTTCCTGAAAAGAGCCTGCCTTCCCACAGACAGGAGAGGAAACTGGAAAAAAAATAAATACCCAGAGTCCCTCTCTCCCCTCCCTCCCACTCTGCCCTGTTCCCAGCTGGATGAGCCCAGAGGAAGCTGGCGGGCTGGGCAGCTGGGCAGGGGCCTGCTTCCTGGGGCACAGCAAGTTGGAGAAGGGCGAACAGTGGATCTGGAGGATGACAGAGAATAACCCATATAACCTCCATCTGGAATTAACAAATAAAAACATCTTGATATTTTTGTTTCTCATTTAAAAATAAATAGAACTTTACACATAGAATTAGAAGTCTCCTTTATTGCCTCACCATTCCGTTCCCCTTCCTCATCAGAGAGAACTCATTACATGAGTTTGATGAATGCCCTGTTGTCCATATTCTCAGAGATGTATAGGTAAACACTGGGTAGCACTATTTTGGCTTTTAAAGATTTTTATATAAAATTTTCATGCTGTTTCTATAATTTTGTGATTTGCTTTTTTCCTCCAACAGTGTCTTTTGGAGATAGTTGCATGTATCACTATATTTCACTCATCTTAACTGATCAATAGTATTCCACTCTGTATCTTCTGCTGATGGATGTTTGCATGGTTTCCAATATTCACTGTTCAATGAGCAACCTTGCACCCTAGCTCATAGGGCCTGAATATCATCAACTTTACTAGAAATTAACAAATTACTTTTCAGATGGTTGTGCTCATTTATATTCTTACCAGCAACATATGAGAGTTCCTTGCTTACTCTTGGTATTTCAGATTTCAGTTTTTGCCAATATAAGGGTGTGACACGGCATCCTGTTGCTGACATTTTCCTGGCCGCTAGTCTATAGTCTTTACCTATATGTTATTGAATTGTTTCTCTTTTCTTTTACGATTTGTATGCCTTTATGTATATACTAGATATTAAATTTTTGCATAAAATGTGATTTGCAACCTAAGATGCTTCTAAATAGCTCAGAATGAGGTTTTATAAATACGTATCTGAATCAAGAACCTAACAGGTTCTTCAAAAGTAAAGGCCAACCAAAGGCAAGAGAGTATGTTTTTCCAGAATACTGGAGAGTAACAGGTAAATGTATAAAATTCAAAGGGAGCCTCCACATTAAACCAGGGCTCACCTTCTCCACAGGGCTGATGTCTCCTCACTCCTGGCTCCAGATGCATTGCATCATGAGATGAAATTATTGCTGTGTTTCCAGTAAGTTTTTTTTAATTTTTTATTAATTTTTTAGACATATCTCCCCATTGCCCCCCTCCCTCCCAGGCATACCCCAATCCCCCAGTGTCTATGTTCATTGGTTATGCTTATATGCATGCATACAAGTCCTTTGATTGATCTCTTATCTACCCCACCTAACCTTAATCTTCCTGCTGTAATTTCACAGTCTGTTTGATGCTTTACTGCCTCTGTATCTATCCTTTTGTTCATCAGTTTATAATGTTGTTTATTACCCACAAATTAGTGAGATCATGTGATGCTTCTCCTTCATTGTCCAGTAAGGGTTTTTAATCATAGACATTGCTTCTTCTTTCTTTGGGAGATGGAATGGGCCCATGACACTGATTACCTTACTTGTGTTTAACCAGAAAATTTCATACTTGTTGGTTAAGATTATGTTTCTGGGAGAAGGTGAAACTACAATTCGATCAGATATTAAATCTAGGTTTGGTATCATGGGCTTTTAGCATGGTGGTGCCATTTTGGGCCTGTAAGTATTTTTTCCCCCGTTTAACAAGGCAGCAACTGCTATTTCTCCATCTCTGACTTTCTGGGCCCAGGACATGCCTGGCTCTATGAATCAAACAGAACTTTGCTTTGAGATGTGAAAAGGCCTTGCCTTAGGGAAGTTATCTGATTTGGATTTTGAATGATAAAGAGGAATAGTCTAGACCAGACTCTCCCATGGAATTTTTTGTGATGATGAAACATGTTCTATACGTGCACTTTGCAACATAATAGTCATTACCACATGTGGCCTTTGGGTAGATGTACATGTGTGACCAAAGAACTCAAGTTTTTATTTCATTTAGCATTAATTACTTTACATTTCAAAGGCTGCCACATAGGATAACATGACTCTAGGTATTGAATCATTTGCCTCACTATGAATGTCATGCACCAAATGTAAGGAAGTCTTTGAATAATTTCCTAGATATTCAGAAACATATTTATACTTCCAGTTTCTCTTACCATTATCCAAGCCTAAAGCAATGTAGTAAAGAATAAACTGAATATTACTATGCTTCTCTCTGTGTGTGTTAGGTGCCACTGAGTTGCCTCTGACTCCTGGCTACTCTATGAATGAGTGAGGTCCATAATATCCTGCCCTTGACAGCCCTGTAGACTAGAGCCTATGGTTTCTTTGATGTTTCACTCTACAGAGGTGATAAAGAGTCTAATCCCACACATTGTAAAGCAACCAGTGACACCAGGGCTTCAAGATGATGCTGGTGGACTTCTCAGAATCACCCAGTTCATCTACCCAGCCTTCTGTGTATTTTATCCATTCCCTTCTTGTATCCTTGTACAAGACATTTTCTAAAGTATATGCCTCAAGGTAGACTTGCTGGTTTGTAGGGTCTGGAACTTCTAATATGACTTTACCAGTTCATACCTCAGGAGCAGTGGTTAAATTTGTCTTCCCACATTCTCGTATTAAGAGACTTTAATTTTTTCCAAACTTATGAGAGTGAAATTAAGTCTCATTGGTATTTTATTTTTTAATTTCCCTGATTACTGTGAACTTGAGCATCATCTCATATATTCATTAGTCATTTAGTTCCCTTTACTATGAATTAATCAATTTTGGCGCACTTTTCTATTGGGTGATTTTGTTTGTTTCTTTCATTTTTTAAAAACATTTTTTTGGATAAGAATCCTTTTCCTGTTGTATATGTTACACATATAATGTCCTAGTCTGCTGTTTGTTATTTAGCATTACTATTATCTCACTTGCCATTCAGAAGCTTACATTTTGACATAGTCGAAGTGATCAGTCTTTTCTGCTATAATTTATGCTTTTTTTGTATATTGTTTAAAAAGATTTTCCTTATCAGAATATCATAAAAATAGTCCCTATATTATCTTCTGATTGTTACAATTTTTGTTTTTAATTATCATGAAATTTCTTTTTTTCACTTAAGATGGAGATCTAATTTTCTTTCTGTAGAAAGCCAAACTACCTTTATTGTGTAGTTAACTCTCCTCTCTTATCAATAATACTAGTTCTATTAGATAAGTGGCTACATGTCTTTAGGATTTCTATCTGTTCAATTGATCTTTTACTTCTTCAGCTTTATAATAAACTCTGATAGCTGATAGAATAAGCCTTTCTGTCTTATTAATCTTTTTCAGAATTGCATTGGGTATTTTGGACTTTTATTCTACCACATGAATTTTATAACTTTACTAGAGGCCCAGTACACAAAACTCATGCATGGGTAGGGTTCTTGACCTGGCCAGTGATTAGGGCCAATCAGGGCCTTCCAGCTGCCAGCCAGGGCCTTCCATTGTTCCCTGCCATCCCTAATGGTCAGTGCATGCCATAGCCAGCGTTTGAACTCCCAGTTGAATTCCCAAGGGGTCAATTTGCACATTAGGCTTTTATATATATGGATAAGTTTTATAAAAAACCATGTTGGGGTTTTCATTGGAATTACATCAGTTTTAGATTTATTTGGAGGGAGATTTCCATCTTTACCATATTAAAGCTTCCTATTGGTGAGCACAGTTCAGTTATCTTTTTTTAAGTAACTTGTTATATGTTTTTCAATGCAGTTTTGAAATTTTCTAAGCAATAAATTTCACAAAGTATTTGTTCTATTTACTCCTAAGCATCAAATTATTTTTATTGTCAAGTTAGATTTTTAAAATTTACTTGTATAATGCTAACTCATAAAAGTTTGTTTTTGAAGGTAATTTTATATGTTCTATCTTATTGAATTATTTCATTAATTCTGAAGAACTTCCTGGACTTTCTAAATAAATAATAATACCTGGATAAATCATGATAATTTTATCTCTTTCTTTAAAAAACACTTATTTTTTTATTTAGTAAGTCTTTATTGTTCAGATTACATTTGTTTCTCTTTTTTCCCCCCATAGGTCCCCTTCACCCCTCCCTCTACCTTTACCTCCCCCTGCATTGTCCTCATCCATAGGTGTATGATTTTTGTCCAGTCTCTCCCTGCACCCTCCTCATTTCTTTCCCCCTGAGAATTGTCAGTTCCCTCCCTTTCTATGCTCCTGATTCTATTATATTCACCAGTTTATTCTGTTCATCAAATTTTTAATTCACTTAATTTTTAGATTCACTTGTTGATAGATATGTATTTGTTGTTCATAATTTTTATCTTTACCTTTTTCTTCTTCCTCTTCTTAAAGAGTACCTTTCAGAATTTCATATAGTACTGGTTTGGTGTTGATGAACTCCTTTAGCTTTTTCTTATCTGTGAAGTTCTTTATCTGACCTTCAATTCTGAATGATAGCTTTGCTGGGTAGAGCACTCTTGGTTGTAGGTTCTTGCTATTAATCATGTTGAATATTTCTTGCCACTCCCTTCTGGCCTGCATAGTTTCTGTTGAGAAATCAGCTGATAGTTGAATGGGTGCTCCCTTGTAGGTAATTAACTGTTTTTCTCTTGCTGCTTTCAATATTCTCTGTCTTTTGCTCTTGATATTTTAATTATGATGTGTCTTGGTGTGGTCCTCTTTGGATTCCTTTTCTTTGGGGTTCTGTGTGCTTCCTGGACTTGTAAGTTTATTTCTTTCACCAGATATGGGAAGTTTGCAGTCATTAGTTCTTCAAATAGGTTTTCAGTATCTTGCTGTCTCTCTTCTTCTGGTACCCCCACAATTCTGATGTTGGTACACTTGAAGCTGTCCCAGAGGCTCCTTACATTATCTTCACATTTTTTGGACTCTTTTTTTCTTCTTGTTTTTCCAGTTGAGTGTTTCCTGATTCTTTATATTTAAAATCTTTGATTTGATTCTTGCCTTCCTCTAGTCTGCTGTTAGGTCTCTGTATAATATTTTTTATTTCAGACAGTGTATGTTTAATTTCTAGTTCGTCCTTTTTCATCTTTAGTTGATCTTTTTTCATCTCCTCTTGGGTCTTGCTAAATTTATCCTTATTTTCTAGGAAATTCTTGAAAAACCTTATAACCATGGTTTTGAACTCTATATCCAGTCGTTTGTTTTTCTCCATGTCTTTTATCTGTTCCTTTGTCTCCGCATTTTCACTATGCCAGGAGAACTTCTGTTTTGGAATCAGCCTTATGATACAAGACTTGCAAAACTGCAAAAGTCTCTCTGTTGAGCTTGGATGGGATGGAGTCTCAGGGCTTAGCAGACCACCTGGGCTTCCAGTCAGCCCCACCCTACTCGGCCCCTAGGTCTCAAGTGTCTTTCGGTAATCGCTGGAGCCCTCTCTGTGCGCACACATGCATGCCTCTAGATTGCTGCCTTTCCGGCTCCCCTGAACTCTGGGACCCATATGAGTCTGGGTCCCCAGGGTCTCGCCCGAAACTGGGGGTTCAGTGCAGTTAGAAGTGGCACAGTTGGGAGGCTCTGTCACCTACCCACTAGAGAAAGCCAGCAGCACAATCAGCAGTCTATCTTCTGTGCGCAGTGGTGTGTGCACCCCTAGACCTCTGCCCTTTCGCGGCTCCCCTAAATTTCCATGCACTCCTCCCTTTTCACAGTCCAGACTCCCCCCATATGAGTCTCGCCCGGAACTGGGGTTCAGTGCCATAGGATAAGGGGTTCAGTGCAGTTGGGAGTCTGTGTCTCCCTCCCACCAGAGGAAGCCAGCCAGGCACTCCACCGCTCACTCTCTCCTCAGGTGCGTCTCCGTACCTCATATTTTTGCAGCTCCTTTGAGTCTCCGTGAGCCCTTCTCTTTCCTTCTAGTTGTAGGATTTCCACTCAGTCAACTTTCCTGTGGTTCTGGATGATGTCTGTTCCGTTTTTTAGTTGTAGTTTTGAAATTGTTGTGCGAGGCAGCAGTTTAGGTGTTCACATATGCTGCCATCTTGGTTTCCATCTATTTTTGATCTATGTATAGCCATTGTTTTATTGACTAGGAGTTTGAATACAGTATTAATAATAGCTCTATTATTATTATATATAATATATAACATCTTATAATACAAAGTATATATTATATATAGACATATATTATTATAATATAGCATTGTTAATGTGGTAGTGGATATCTTTGTCTTGTTCTTGACTTTAATGGGAAAACTTTTAAGCACATGATATATGAGAAGATTTATTATAATAGGTTATAAATTTTTTACTAGAAGCCTTTTTTCAAGTCAAGGATGTTCGAATTTTCGTCTGTTTATATTTTGTTAAGAACTGTCTTTTAAAACGACAAATGAATATTAAATTTTCTTGAATTTTTGGTCTGCAGCTACTGCAGTGACCACGTGGACTGTGCTTTTAAGTCTGCTAATTATATTGATAGATTTTCTTAAGTAAAATTTTTGTGCATTCCTGAGATAAACATGCTTGGTCTTCTTTTTATTTTATATTTATTTATTTATTTATTTATTTGCCTCATCCAAAGATATTTTTCCATTGATTTTCAGAAAGGGTGGAAGAGAAAGGAAAAGAAAGACAGAGAGAAATGTTGATATGAGAGAAACACATCAATTAGTTGCCTCCGGCAGAAGCCTGTACCAGAGCTCAGATCGGGGAGGATCCTGCAACTGAGGTATGTGCCCTTGACCAGAATCAAACCCAGGACCCTTCTGTCTGCAGGCCAAAGCTCTATTCACTGAGCCATACCAACTATGGCTTGGTCTTCTTTTTAAAATGTATCCTTCATTCTGCTAAACTGGGTTTGTTAATATTTTATTTGGATTTTTTATATCTATGTTTATAAGAGAGGTTGGCATATAGTTTTTTTTATTTTAATAGTGTCTTTGACTGGTTTGGAAATAAAATTATATTGTCTCATAAAATAAACTGAATGTATCTATTTGTCTCCTCTTTGGAACAGTTTGTATAAGACAGGAATAATCTGTCCCTCAACAAGGGTAAAACTCAGTTGTAAACCTTTCTGGCTATTTTCTTCTTAGGCTGGACATTGTGACTACTGAGCAAGCTCTTATTTTGTTATTACCATATTAGAAGTAGGTAACACTTATACAGTGCCCCTGTTCCAATAAAAAAATTTCAACAACTAATTCTCATTCATCAATACCTATTCCTGAAAGTGAACCCACCATCTGTATTTTTTAAATCTTTTAAATGTCTACTCCAACCCCCCTTCTCATAGTACAGGTTGAGTAACTGAGTCTCAGAGAGGAGATCCCACAACTAACAGTGTTAGAATCAGAGCTCAAATGAAGAGTTTCCTAATTCCTTGTTGGTTTCTGGGAGCTTCCTTGACATTGGTTCTTCCAAGATCTGCTACACCACACCTGCAAAGGGGAAGGGCTCTTGTTCCCACACAGTCCTTGTCTGCCCTCTAGTGGGATACAATGGCAAGCAGTCCAACCTTGAGCAAAACTTAATAGGTTAAAAAGCTCTAGATTCCTGTGTAGATTAATCCTAAAGCCAGGAGAAAACAACATCATCGACGCAAAAACCCAAGCACTATAAATTTTTAGTAGCTTGCCTTCACTTGCCAACTTTAAATATAAGGCACCCTCTCACCTAAGAAACTCAGGGAGAAACTTTTAAAATCTTACTGTACCTTATATTCCAGTCTTATGGTTCAACTCACAGGTTTGGAATCAAACACACCAAGGACAAATTCTAACTCCACAATCTATTAATTTTACAGTTGATGAGTAACATAACATCTTTACTCCTGTTTTATCAGTTGTAAAATGATCCTTTTCGTGCCTAATTCATAGTTGTGAAGGTTGAATGTGAATGTAAAGCGCTTGGGTTGGCACTATGCCTGGCAGCCCCCTCACACCCACCCTGGTTATCATTACTCTTATATTACTAAAATGGACCATGTTACCAGGCCTGAATATCCGTGCCATCATATATCTCTGCATAGGGGTCTGCTCTCCTTGCTCCTCAGAGAGAATCTTCGGCTCTCCACACCCCCTTCACTATAACCTTCCACTTAATCTCCCTCTGTGAGAAGAATCTAGAACTCTGATTTTTTCCTTCATAAAAATAGATTTTGCATGTGGTCATATTCTCATTCCTAGGGAATCTCCTGTGAAGGATGAGATGAGAAGATGAGGAGAAACCAGCAAAGGAGTCTGGGAATGCGTGACTGATCTAATGGGAGAGAAACGAGGAGAGTGTATTAGCCTACAGGCCACACACAGTGTCTCAAGACAAAGGAAACCATCAGTTGGATCAAATGCTTTAACAGATGAGGTAAGACCAAAACCTAGAATTGACAACCAAATTTCACAAAGTGGAGGTCATTACTGACCTTGGCAAAATCAATTTTAAAATCCTTACCCAAGGATATTTTTTTATTGATTTTTAGAGAAAGAGAAACACCGATTGGCTACCTCTTGTATGGGCCCTGACCAAGGATCAAACCCACAACCTAAGTATGTACCTTGACTAGGAATTGAACTCAAAACCCTTTGGTGCATGGGACAATGCTCCAATCGACCCACCCAGCCAGGGCGACAAAAGCAATTTTGACATGATGGTTGTGAAATTCTGATTGGAGTAAAGAATTTAGTAGATCAAGGATAGACTATTTTTTTTAGAAGTTTTTCTAAAAAGAGGAGCAAAGAATTAGGGGAAATAGTTTCTTTATTAAAATGAAAGAAATAACCCAGATAGTGTTGCTCAGTGGTTGAGCATTGACTTATGAACCAGAAAATCATGGTTCAATTCCCAGTCAGGGCACATGCCTGGGTTGTGGGCTCAATCCCCAGGGGGATGTGCAGAAGGTAGTGATCAATGATTCTCTCTCATCATTGATGTTTTTCTTTCTTTTTAAAAAAAATAAATCTTTATTGTTCATTTTATTACACATGTTCCTCTCACCCCACCATAGCTCCCCTCCACCTGTTTTCCTCCCCCCACACCCCATACCCTTACCCTCTGCCACTATCCTCATCCATAGGTGTAAGACTTTTGTCCAATCTCTTCCTGCACCCCTCACTCCTCCTTTCCCCCTGAGATTGTTAGTCCATTCCCTTTCTATGCCCGTAATTTTATTATATTTACCAGTTTATTCTGTTCATCAGATTTTTTTATTTACTTGATTTTTAAATTCACTTGTTGATAGGTATGTATTTGTTATCACTTTGTTGTTTATAATTTTTATCTTTACCTTTTTATTCTTCTTCCTCTTTTTAAAGAAAACCCTTCAGCATTTCATATAATCCTGGTTTGGTAGTGATGAACTCCTTTAGCTTTTTCTTATCTGTGAAGCTCTTTATCTGACCTTCAATTCTGAATGATAGCTTTGCTGGGTAGAGCACTCTTGGTTGTAGGTTCTTGCTATTCATCACGTTGAATATTTCCTGACACTTTCTTCTGGCCTGCATAGTTTCTGTTGAAAAATCAGCTAACAGTCGTATGGGTACGCCCTTGTTGGTAACTGTTTTTCTCTTGCTGATTTCAGGATTCTCTCTTTGTCTTTTGCCCTTGACATTTTAATTATGATGTGTCTTGGTGTGGTCCTCTTTGGATTATTTTTGTTTGGTGTTCTGTGCACTTCCTGGACTTTTAAGTCCATTTCTTTCACCAGGTAGGGTAAGTTTCCAGTCATTATTTCTTCAAATAGGTTTTCAGTATCTTGCTCTCTCTCTTACTCTGACACTCCCATAATTCTGATGTTGGTACGCTTGAAGTTGTCCCAGAGGCTCCTTACACTATCTTCACATTTTTGGATTATTTTTTCTTTTTGTTTTTCTGTTAGAGTGTTTTTTGCTTTCTTATATTTCAGAACTTTATTTGATTCTTGGGGTTCTCAAGTCTGCTGTTGGATTTCTGTATATTATTCTTTATTTCAGACAGTATATGCTTAATTTCTGACTGGTCCTTTTCCATTTTTTTGGCATTCTCATTAAGATTCTTGAAGGTCTCACTAAGTTTCTTAGAGGTCTCAATAAGTTTGTCAGCGGTTTGTAGAAGATTCTTGAGTAACCTTATAAACTGTGGTTTTGAACTCTATGTCCAGTCGTTTGCTTTCCTTCATTTCTTTCATTCTTGACATGTTTCTTGGTTTCCGTATTTTGGCTGCTTCCCGGTGTTGATAGAGTGGCTTTGTGTGCTAGTTGTCCTTAGGGCCCAGTAGCTCCGCTTCCCAAATCACCTGAGGTAGACACTCTTGGTGCACCCCTTTCTGGGCTGGGTTCACAGTCTTGTAATTAAGCCTTTATTGCTATTGATACACTGGGAGGAATTGACCTCCAGGCCAATTGACTGTGAGGATTAGCTGTGTCTATTAATGGAAGAACTGCTGTGCTGGAGACACCCCTATGGGGCAGAACTTGCTTCAGTGGGGCTTTGGTGCTCACCAAGTCTGCCTCTTGAGTGTGTCACTTATGTATGTGAGGAGTTGAAATCTGGTGTCATCTCATACAGACCTCTAGGTACACTGGTTCCTGGATCTTCAAGGAGGTGCAAGTCAGCTAGTTCTGAGGTTACCCAGCAGGAGCTACAGGGAGCTCTGCAGATTTTTCCTCTTTGCTTGGAGTTTGGAAATTTTGGAGTTGTCTGACCCAGTTTGTTAGGTTAAGCTGTCAGAGGGCAGGCCATTCATATGAAAAAGTCGCTGCACAGCTGGGTGGATTTGTAAATTGGGTGGGGCAGGGTCTCAGGCTAGGGCGTGGCAAACAGCAATGGCTGCCAGTCAGCCCTCTCTGTCGTGTTCTGTTCAGTGTACTGTGTCCTATGCTCCAGCACAGTAAACAATGATTCCAGTGCTCAACTCTGTGAGAGAGCCACCCTCCCTTTCTGACCCAATGGCAGACAGTCCAGTTTCTCCCCGTATGAGTCTAGGTCCCCAGAATCTCTTCAGAAACTGGAGTTCAGAGAGTCGGGAACTTGTAACTCCCTCCCAAGGGCATGCCAGCCCGATTCACTCTCGTCTCCATATCTCTGCCTTTCTGAGCCTCTGCGCATCCTACCAGGTCTGGGTGCAGTTTTTTCTTTCCTTCTAGTTGTAGAACTTCCACTCCGCCAGCTTTCCCATGGTTCTGGGGATAGTTGTTTTTAGTTGTAGTTTTGGTGTGGTTGCAAGAGCCAGCACGTACAGATGTATATCTTATACCGCCCTCTTGGTTCTCTTCTCATCATTGATGTTTCTATCTCTCACTCCCTCTCCCTTCCTCTCTGAAATCAATAAATAAATATATATTTAAGATGGAAGTAATAACAGCACATTTATCATGTTGATAGGACTGATCAACATGATCAGTTTGAGGGGAAGACTGATGATGCAGCAGAGGGAGGGAAGAAGTACTAGACCAGCGTCCTTCACAGCCAGAGGGAGTGGGAGTGAGCACACAGGTGAGAGTATCCATAGAGCAGAGACATGTTTACTTATGATAAGATGGGGGGGGGGTGGTATGCACACAGAAACCCTTAGATGGATAGAATGGAAGCCTGTGCAAGTCCTCTCCGATGCAGTGTTTTCTCAGCGCAGTAGAAAGCAAGGTCTTCAATGAGAGTAATTGTATGAAGTGAAATAAAGTACCATAAAGAGAGCAAGTGATATGCTTAGTTTTAAAAACAGAACTCAAGGAGTGATGGTGATGAGGTCTAGCAGGTAAGAATCTTTGCTGAAAATACTCAAATAACAAGGTTCACATGTTACTTCAACTGAAATTCAAATAACAATAAACACAATCTGTGATACTCTAAATTTTCTTTATTTCCTAATAACTACTTACACCACTTTCTTAAGCATTGCTTAAGAAAACTTCTGAAACATTTATGGTGGGAATTAGACCCAGTTTACCTAACCATCAAAACATCATGCAAACACTTATTTTCTTAGAGGGTATTCAGCTTTGTGGACTTACTAACAGGTGATGGTACATTTTAATACCATATATCACAACGAGAATCTACTCCAAACATATAGCTTTCAAATAAAACAACATACATTCCTTTGGAACCATTTCAGATTAAATTGTTTTGCTTTCTCCAGAAGTTAAAGCTGGCTTAATCTCCTTTCCTCAGTCACAGCTTCGCGTTCATGGCAGATTTGTAAAGAGTATACCGACTACTCCTGGGGATTCTTCATCTGACAATGCCAATGGTTCATGTCATCACAGGTAGAAGAGAGAATTGGCCAGCTCCAGACTTGGTTCTTTGTGGATGCTCTGTGCCACAAGGAAAGTCAGCTTGTGCGCGTACTGGCACGGTGCTGGGATACTGACTAAGCCCTGAAAAGAAAAAGAATGGGTGGTAAGTAAGATGATAACTTGTTCTTCAAAGCAATTTCCCCTGAGATTCTTCATCTACTAGTTACATACACAATAGGATATGTTTGTGAATAAACAGTAAGTAGCCCCAACCAACGAAGGGCATCCGCTCACTGAACCTTATGCTCACTGGGCAGAATGGGCAGAGACCAGTCTGGCTTCATGGCGCTGGGTGCTGGGAGCTACCACACTTACGGCTAATATATGTTTCCTTCAACTTAATGTTCCAAGGGGCTCAGGACGAATCTTGGCCTTGGACTCTGAGAGCAGATCTCGGCTGCATGCACAGGCTCACAGCACAGGGCCAGGCTCATCACTTTCCCACCAGACCTCTAAGCTGGCTTCAAAGTCAACAACCATAACATGGAAATAACAATATCCTCTTTCCTCTCAGGCTTGCAAAAGATAATGAGTGCATACAATAAAGTCCTCTGGGAATTATTAATATTAATGTATTAATAGTTATTACCATTTCATTTCTATGACAGACTGTGTTTCTCCCATTGTGGACTCAAGGAGTCCTTCATTCATTCACTCATTCATTCACTTTTTCTTTGTGAAAAGTCAGACATCATGCGAGGTGTAGAGATACAAAGGTAAACTGGGGAAGAATTCCTGGGTGGGAACCTTGAATCAGTACTCGAGTGTCAGTAAATGGCTATCACTCACCGGCCAGTTGTAGTAGAGGTGGCACAATTTGAATGTAAGTCTCTGCATGTGGTCGGGCTTCAAGCCATTGTCATCGTAGATGACGTTATAGTAGGTGGGATTAACAGTTCCCCGACAGGCAGCTTGGCTGACCAAATAAAAGTCATACCTGAGGGGATAAATGGAATGAATGTGAGAACGAAGGCAAACAAAATGAGGCCAAACCTGAACAATACACAGTGAATGTTTCATTGAACATCGGTTTTCTGACAGCACTTACCACTCAGGACGGGTGGCCTCTGAATCCACTAGAGTGCCAAGCGGTGGGTTCTGTAAGGTGCGGTTCTGCTCCATGAAGAACCGTGGCATGCACCGCTTCCTGACCACAATCACCGACAGCTTGGAGCTTGGAGCCAGAGAGGCAAGAAAGTAAGACAGAGTACTAAAAGCAAGCCATGCCGCTTTCTATTTTCTGATTTTTTTAAAAAAGATAAGCTGACATATAAGTTTTGTTGGAATAAATGAATTAATAAACTCTTTAGAAAAACACTGTAATAACAAAGAAAATAAAAATCACCCTCATTCTCTCTTCCCCCAGAGATGCATACAATTTTTTAAATTAGGTATTGTCCTCATTTGCTGCAAGAAGTGTGGGAGGTCCAATCACTTGGCTAGTTTATATCATTTAAGGGGAGGAATGGTTAATAGGACAACAAACTAAATTAGCACTTCTAAAAAATGATTTTCCAGGATTATCTGTGGAGACAAGATTCTTTTCCTTTTGTCCCTCTATTTTCACCTTCAGTCTGCCTCTATTCCTGAATAGGAAAAGAACCACAAGTCCCTCTTACTTTTCAAATCATTGCTTTTGAACCATGCAAAACACACTCTGGAAAGGATGGATGGGTGAACCAAATAAATACACATTTGGGCCAAATGCTGAATGACCAAGTGTTAAAGGCAGCATTTGGGGAAGCTAAGGCCAAATCCAAGTATCGTCCATCATGGAAGGGACCTTTGGGATGCAAAGATCACCATGAAATTTCACCTTAAGCATTTAATTATTTAAAGTACATATTATTGTTTCCAATGTTGAGATTTAAACATTGATGTCCTAGTGCTAGATAACTAACTCCTTAGCACTCCCAGCAATCCCAGAATTGCACACTTGTGATTCTGAATAGACACATTCACCTGCCATCAGTGAAGAGAGAGATTTGGGCTCTGACAATTTGGATGCAGCTGAAGATGATCTTGCCCTCAAACCATTATGCTTCCCTCCTAACAGTCACTGATGAGGTTAAGACAGCTCCTTTGTGGCTCTTAGCTGCACCACTCGTTGATGGAGGCGATGGTGGTATAACCCTACAGATGCCCACTCTGCACTGCTTGGAAGATGCTTTCTGAATATTTTCAGATTATCATCCTCCCCCACTTTCCAATTCTAATATTTTTCTTGCACTTGACATAATGAATGTTGTACTGAAACATGGAAGCTAGACACGTGGCAGTGGAGCGAAGTGCCTGGTGTTTAAGGTGACTCATTTCCACATGCAGCTCAGCTTTCAAAGCATTCACTCCTTTACCTGCCATAGACCTCGGACGCACACCAATGCCGGCACTTCAGAGGGGCAACCCTGTGTGTGAATTTGAGCCTTGAGCTGAAGCCATACTTTGTTTTTTCCCTCATGGTACATGTCTAAGCATCTTCACCTGCCAGCAGCCCCTAGGGCTTTCTGCTGCATCTCAGTGTCAGGGTCTGGAGGGTGTCCCCTAGGCGCCCAAAGCTCATGCCTCCCAGGCTATTTACGTAAGACCATCCCGATTACCTCCCATCTAGGGGAAATCAATCCATCCAGATGCAGAAACAGAGCAAAACTTAACTGCATAAAAAGGATTTGCTGACATACAGTAACCCTAGCAATGACAACAAATGTGCTATACTCAGGAGTTGGAAAAAGAACAATTAACTGAATACCTAGTATTTGAACTTGCTTCTGTCACACTGCTCAGCAGCTGTGGAACTTCATATTCAAGAAGTGTTTGGAGCTGACCATTTCCTACCCCATCACGATACACAATAATCCGTGCAGGCAAACTGTGATTGTACTGGTACCATTTGTTGAGTGCTCCTGTAGAATTTGATGTAAGAAAACAATGACTCATGCAATGCCAACAAAGAATACAATTCCCATTAAATTTCAATGGTTAGCCCTAGCTGGTTTGGCTCAGTGAATAGGGCATCGGCCTGCAGACTAAATGCTCCAGGGTTTGATTCTGTGATAAAGGGCACATGCCCGGATTGTAGGTTGATTCCCAGTGGGGGTTGTGCAGGAGGCAGCCGATCAATGATTCTCATCATTGATGTTTCTATCTTTCTCTCCCTCTCCCTTCCTCTATGAAGTCAATAAAAAAATATTTAAAATTTTCTTTCAATGTTTAAATAAGTTTGCTATTTCAGACCACTGTGAAATAGGGTAAAAACTAACTTGGATTGTATTTGCAAAAGCATAAAAACAAATAACTTTAGGGAAACATTCCTGCCTCTTTGCTATTTGAGGAATCATAAAGATTTCTATGGCAAAATAGATTCTTAAGCTTAGCATATTGCAGCAGTAAAATTGTAATATTTAAGCAATAAATTAAAACTTAATTCATGCAATAGACATACAAATTCTATTTACATGAACCAAATTAACACTAATTTAGTTTTTTTAAGTGTTTAAATCCTCTCAATAAATACAGACTGGATAAATTTAGTTCATTTTCTTCTTTAATGAGCATGGATATGAAAATATAAAGAAAGACCTTGGCTGTTCCTCTGGAAGCATCTCCACAGGGACTCACCCAATTAGATTCCAGGTCTCACTGACAATATAAATTTTATAAACATTTCCACCAACTCTAACTAGAAATCATCTAAAGGCAAAGACCAGACAGTAACTCCCACCCAACAGAAACTTTTCATAACCACTAAAAAAAAGACCAGGTTTTGAAGTGAGAAGAAGGTAATAATATAATAAAGCTGCAGTGATTCTTTTTGTGTATAAATTGTATAAGTTTATCATCCAGGAAATTCATTTTAAGTTGATAGAATGTGATCATATATGTAAGTCTATTACCACCTATCACCAAATTCACTTTCTTAGTAGGGAAAAAAAAATCTTCAAACCCCCTCCCGGCCCCCCCCCCCAAGTTTACAGATGGGAAAACTCAGCTCGAGAAGGAAATGAGGTGCACAAGCACACCATTCAGGAATGACAACGCCAGATCCAGGCCTGGGCTGGTGGAGGGTGGGAACTCTAGGTCCCTCTTTTTACCAAGTCACACTGTAAAGAGGGCACCCTTCCTCACCTGCTGTCTTCCCCATCTTCTCCTTCTGTGCCATATGGCCTGCAAATATCCCCAAGTTTCTCTCCTATTTCTACACCTAACACTGATCTGTTGTAATCCTCATTCCTCTGGGGTAGGTTTCTTTTGGCCTTCAAGCTACTTGCCAGAGCCACCAGCAGCTACAAACTCTCCCTCCTCCTGGCTTTCTGTTTATCACACGCCAACGACAATGAATTCCAGTCTGACTGTCAGAGTCAGGAGACAGCTCTGGGGATCTTCAACTGGCTGTCAACTGACTCAAGTAGGCTTGGGGAGTTTGCTTCCTCCTATCTGCTCTACTATCAGCACATGGACCTTGGGTCTTGGAGCCCACCCACACTGCTATGGTTTTAGTACCGATCATGAAAACTTTTAAGCAGTCTGCAACCTCAGTGGTTGTTCTCTGAAGGATACAGCGGGAAAACCATCTAAAGTAAGCAAAGAACAAAAGTAAAGTTCAAAAACTGCTACTATACATGTGCATTAGGGTTAAATTAAGAAATAAACGTTACAAGTAAAAATCAATGTTGTTCATAATTTTGTATATGCTATATGATCACAATTATATTAAAATATCACCCTTCCCCCAAAATGAAATTTATTGAAAGGAGAAACTAAAGCATTGTGTTGACATCAGACACATCTGGGTTCAAATCCTGGCTGTATATTCATCAACTACATGACTCTGCTATGTGAACCTAAGCTTAGTTTCCTTACCTGTAACAAGGACATTTACAAGCTGGTATGATAGTTACTATCTCACAGGTTTACTGTAAACATTAAATTAGATAATATGTGGCGCTGGCCACATAAAAAGCACTAATAGAGGCCTCTAGGTTATTATAAAGGAATTTATTAGTTTAGCAAAAAAATTCTATTTTCAAAATAGTCAAAGATTTCTTAAGCATAAGCTCCCATTTCTAATGGTGAGCCTTTTGGACTTAAAAAACTTAACATGATTAATTTATTTATATTTCAGAAGCAAGTTTTCTTGCTGAAGTCATCAATTAATTTGAAGCACTTAGAAAATGAAGGTCATGACAATACTAAGTATACCATCAGCATTATTATAGTTCTCCAAATATAGGCCACAATAATAATGCAATTGTATAAATTTATCATCCTTTAGCTTCTTGATTAGGGAAGTGATACATGTAACAAGGATCTCTTTCAGCCTGGAATGAAGTTGGAGGCATGCTGCTATTTTTCCTATTTTCCACAATCCCAAATAGATACACAACCACAAACTTAGTGGAATAAATCAAACAGCTTAAGTCTAGGAAGAAGGAATTTGCCAACAGCTACTACTGACTCAAAGCAATGTTTAGTTACAAACACGGAAACAATTTTAAGAACTACAATTTAATAAGAGCTATGAGCTCATGTTTAATGTGTTATCCCTAATCCTGCCTATGTTTTTTGCCCCTGCCATTTGTTTTTAATAGTTGTGTGAACAGCTACCATATCAAGTGTCTGTGAGCATTAATAATAATATAATAACAAGCACGAATCCAGGCAATCTGACTCTCAACTGCTTGACATAATGTATGTAAAATTCCTAGTACAATGCCTAATACAGTGCAGATGTTCAGAAAATAAATGCACAAGAATTTTTACATGGCATCCTTTTGGGAATATAACTAGCATGTGAGCAATTGTCCTAATGTATGTGTAAAAATAGCTATTTAATGTGGCAATTTATTGCCCCAATATTATCAATCATTTACATATGTCAGTATAATTTGTGACCTTAAGTATTCACATTTTAAAAATACTAGTAAATAAAGAATACACACTATTTCTTGCTGCATAGTCTTTAGTTAAACCACAATTAATAGTATAGATAGTGGAAGAATATGTTAGAGTCATTGTAAAAGTACCTGGTGATTCTGAGGTTAATACTGGCCACAAATCCAACCACCACCATTCCCTTGTTGAATGCATCTTTACAGACATCGATACCAACTACCATCAGGGACTTTAACTGTAAAATTAAATTTTTCATGATTTTAATGGGATGAGGTATTATTTCCTCAAACAATAACTTAATATGAAAGTTTTAAAAATTACCCCCCATTATTTAATTATTCAAGTTAAGCTTATGTGCCAGGAAGATCAAGGTCTACGTGAAGCAGATTATTAAACCAGAAACCAAAGAGACTTTAAGAGGAAGGGAAGAATATGGTACATACTTTGCTTTAAGAGACTCACTAAAGTCCAAAATAGCAACTATCCTTTGTGGAGATGGTCATGAGTCATTAGTGGTTCAAAGGATTCTGGGAAAGTGCTCAGTCCATTTATCCCTTGCCTCAGGGCTGAAGGAATCTGAAGAGGAATTTCAGCTCCCTTTCTTCATATTCTAAGGACTCCTCACCTGGCTATGCAGCTGGGGTCACCCTGCTTATAGAAGCATAGAGAATGGGCTACATCCCCTCACTTCTCATTCCCACATTTCCTCCCACAGTGGCCACAGTTTAGGAAAGAGAAGAGGATTTTCTCAGTTCCCCACACAGTTTGGAGATTCAGGTGATAGGCTCTGCCAACTCTCCAAGGTTTGGGAAGGCCCAACCAGGATGCAAAGACTACTCTGAGAGCACCTGGTAGAAGCAGATAAAGGCAAAGGCCATGGAACACAGATTTTAAATAGTTGCCAGTGGCTCTAAAGCAAATCCTTCCAAGACTATGCCAAACTAGACTCTCTCCCATGAACTATTCTGTTATCAGCTTCACTGAAGCTCCTTGAGAATAGGGCTACGCTTCACCTGTCCACACCTTCACAATGGCTTGTATAAGCCAAATCCAGAGCAGAGCTCAACAAGCAAAACAAATACCTCTGGGATCCTATAAAAATATCTCCTACTTTGATTTCATTTTTTAAATGAATTAATCAGCCCAGCCGGGTGGCTCAGTGGTTGAGTGTCAACCTATGAACCAGGAAGTCACAGTTCAATTCCCAGTCAGGTTACATGCCCAGGTTGCAGGCTTGATTTCCAGTGTGGGGTGTGCAGGAGGTATCCAATCCATGATTCTTTTTCATCGTTGATGTTTCTCTCTCTCTCCCCCTCTCTCTTCCTCTCTGAAATCAATTTTAAAAAATATTTTTTTAAAAAATGAATTGATCAATTGACTAATTACTAAAAAAACAAGAGTGACAGATTCCTCACAGGGATCTCAACAGCCCACAGCTCGCCTCCGAGTTTACAGGTCATCTGCATGGCAATCTTGGTGGCAATACTCATCATCATCCCCTGTTTACTCAAGGTCCGAACCAGCACACACTGGCTTGGCACTGGGCAGTCAGAGCTCAGATATTTTTTAATGGATTCATAATAGTTCTGCTGAGTGGAAGGCAGAATACACATGACCTAAAAGCAAAGCAAAAAAAAAAAAGAGTCAATTTACTTATGCTTAGAAATTGCTTTTTAAAGAAAAATGAATACATGGTTTCTTCAAACATCTTTTGCCCTTAAGTTTTCAAGAGGCAAATGTGAGCATGTCTACAGGTCTTTAAACTTTGATAATTAATCAAGGCCATTTGAAATGCCTTCTCATTAGCCATCTACTCCACCAACTCCGTCTTACCATCTCCTTCAGCCAATCCTTCCCATCCCCTTCACTTCTCTACTGATTTCACTCTGTAGCATCCTTGGGTTCCCTTCTAACTGATCTCTTCCCCCAGTCACCTGCCCCATCTCTGCATGATCCTTTGTGGTTATCCTGTCTCAGCCCCTCTGCCTCTCAACTTCACCCACAGAGAATTGGCTTACACTGTAGTCTTTTTCCCCATTAGGTACTGAACAACCAAAATAAAGGAAACAAAAACAACGTATGTTTTAGTTTCTGGTACTTGAAAGTAGGGATATGGGAAGAGAGAAAATAAGGAGAAAGAAACTCTGGATCCCCTGATATATTTTAAGTCCACCCAGCTCTGTCCCTGCCCTACTTATTAGGTATTTCCCTCAGAGAAGGATGACCCCTGGACCACCTCCACCTCCTTTCTACCTTCTAATTCTCTACCTTCAAAACCCTCCTAAATTATAGAAAAGAGAAATACTGTCATGATAAGCAAAAAATAAAAATAAAAAATAGTTACTTTTTCACTTATAGATCTGTTCAAAATCATAATGCCCAGTGCTAAAGTTATTTACACTTAATTATAGAAAGTAGGAAAAGATATTCTTACATTGTCAGCAAAATTATCTTAGGAATCTTCCTTCCTTCCATCCAATGAGTTTGGGGCCATGAAAGGAAGATGATAGAAGCAAGGCAGTGGCCCAATAGGACCAGGGTCAAAGAAGGTGGGAGCCAAGTGAGACTGGTTACACTCCAGGGATGGAGAAGCAAGCATACATTTAAAAAATTATAGCAGCCACTAGCAGATGAGGAAGGCTACAAATTTGGAAAAGGAGAATGCTTACCTGTGGTACTGAAACATAACTGGAGGTGTGAACATGTTTTTAATATAAACATAGGTACATATAGTAATAACATAGAGGTAGTTATGCATAATATACATGTATGTACATACAGGCACATGCACATACATATTTGCCTCAGCTTTGCCCATTGAGAGAGCCTGGGACAGCACCACTCCAGTAGCAAATGAGCACATCCAATGCTCAGAACTTGGTTTCCAAATACTGTTTTCTACCAGAGGAATCAGGGCTCATTAGAGAAATTTCTGATTCTAGAGCTGGGCAGCAAAACTTCAAAATTAGGCTGGCATATCTCCTTGTGCCAGACAGTAAGGATGTGTTCCAATAATGATGGGGATATGTCAACAAGACACAGAAGCCAGCTTAAATGGGACTCTCACTGGAAAAACCAGGGCCAATTTGGGCATAAAAATAAATAATAGTAGTGAACTGTAAGGTAGTAAGTAAAATAGGAATCCATACTGATATAAATAGATGAACAAAGAATTGGAGAGAAAAGGAAGCTTTTATAAATAATATAATGGCACCTAATAAATGTAGAAGGAAGTATAGAATTAGAAAGCCACCATTTGGCAACCATCAAAGTAATAATGGATTCAAACAAGAATTACTACTGGATTCTAAAACTAGTGGGTAAAAGTTTGGTAAGGAATAGGTATTTACAGAGTCTCAACGTATCTCCCTATCAAAAAAACACACTAATTATACAGAGAAAAAGAATAACTTGACCGGTACCACCTTAATCAATAGGGTACTTTATAGGACACAGTGAGAACACAGATTCATATTTCCACCCAAAGTGTACATAACCTGAATTTAATCCTAAGAAGACATTGGACGACCCCAAATTGAGGAGCATTATACAAAATACTGGCCTATACTCTTCAAAATTAAAAGGCCAAGAGAAACCAAGATGGCAGCATAGGTGAACACCTAAACTGCTGCCTCACACAAAAATTTCAAAACTACAACTAAAAGAACGAATACCATCCAGAACCACAGGAAAGCTGGCTGAGTGAAAATTCTACAACTAGAAGTAAAGAGAGGGGCTCATGAAGACTCAGAGGAGCTGTAAAAAGCTGAGGTATGGAGACATATACGGCAGAGGGTCTGGCTGGCTTCCTCTAGCAGGAGAGAGACGGAAACTCCTGACTTCATTGAACCTCACTTCTGACTGCACTGAACCCAGTACCAGGTGAGACTCATACGGGGGGAATCTGGACTGTCATGAAAAGGGAGGAGTGCAAAGAAACTTAGGGGAGCTGCGAAAGGCAGAGGTCTGGAGGCGCCTGCAAAGAGCACTGACTGCTGATTGCACTCCAGGCTTTCTCTAGCAGGAGGAAAACAGAACCTCCCTGGACCTGAAATCCAGGTCCAGCTGCACTGAACCCCAGTTTCAGGTGAGACCCAGACTCATAAGGGTTCCTGGAGTGCACGGAAACTCAGGGGAGCCAGAAAGGCAGAGGTCTGGAGGTGCACACGCATGCACACAGAGAGGGCTGCAGCGATTAACAAGGGGCACTGAGACCCAGGGGCCACCATGTAGGGCAGGGCTGACAGGAAGCCAAGGCTGTCTCAGCCCTGAGACTCCACCACATCCAAGCCTAGCCAGAGGCTGTTGCAATCTTGCAAGTCTTAAGGCTGAGTCCAGCACAGAAGTTCTCCTGGCACAGACACAACTGATCCTCATAACCAACTGGCTTGGAGGTCAATTCCCCCCAGTAATACCAACAACCATCAAGACTTAACTACAACAAGACTGTACACACAGTCCACAAAGGAATGCACCAAGAGTGTCTACCTCAGGTAATTAGGGAGGCGGAACTACTGGGTCATATAAGACACCTAGCACACAAAGCTACTCTACTAACTCAGGGAAGCAGCAAAAATGCAGAGACAAAGAAACAGATCACAAACAAAAGAAATGAAGGAAAACGAATGACTGGATGTAGAGTTCAAAACCATGTTAACTAAAATTTATAAGGTTTTTTAAGAACTTCCTAGAAAAGATGGATAAATTTAGTGAGACCCAAGAGGAGATGAAAAAGGACCAACTAGAAATTAAACATACACTGACTGAAATAAAAAAATATTATACAGAGACCTAACAGCAGACTAGAGGAATGCAAGAATCAAGTCAAAGATTTGAAATACAAAGAAGCAAAAAACACTCAACTGGAAAAACAAAAAGAAAACAGAATCCAAAAATGTGAAGATAGTATAAGGAGCCTCTGGGACAACTTTAAGCATACCAACATCAGAATTATAGGGGTGCCAGAAGAAGAGAGAGAGCAAGATCCTAAAAACCTATTTGAAGAAATAATGACTGAGAACTTACCCCACCTGGTGAAAGAAATGGACTTACAAGTCCAGGAAGCACACATAACCCCAAACAAAAGGAATCCAAAGAGGGCTACACCAAGACACATCATAATTAAAATACCAAGAGCAAAAAACAAAGAGAGAATATTGAAAGAAGCAAGAGAAAAACAGCCGAAACCGGTGTGGCTCAATGGATAGAGCATCAGCCTGTGGACTGAAAGGTCCCAGGTTCGATTCCGGTCAAGGGCACATACATTGGTTGTGGGCACATCCCCAGTAGGGGGCGTGCAGGAGGTGGCTGATCGATGTCTCTCTCTCATCGATGTTTCTAACTTTCTATCCCTCTCCCTTCCTCTCTGTGAAAAATCAATAAAATATATTTAAAAAAAAAAAAAGAGAAAAACAGTTAATTACCTACAAGGGAGCACCCATACAATTATTGGCTGATTTCTCAACAGAAGCTATGCAGGCCAGATGGGAGTGGCAAGAAATATTTAAAGTGATGAATAGCAAGAACCTACAACCAAGATTACTCTACCCAGCAAAGCTATCATTCAGAATTGAAGGGCATATAAAGAGCTTCACAGATAAGAAAAAGTTAAAGGAGTTCACCAACACCAAACCAATATTATATGAAATGCTGAAAGGTATTCTTTAAGAAGAGGAAGAAGAAGGAAAAGGTAAAAATAAAAATTATGAACAACCAATACATATCTATCAACAAGTGAATCTAAAAATCAAGTGAACTGAAAATCTGGTGAACAGAATAAACTGGTGAATATAATAGAATCAGGGGCATAGAGAGGGAGTGGGCTGATAATTCTGCAGGGAGAGACTGGATAAAAATCATGTATCTATGGATGAGGACAATGGGGGGAAGGTAAAGGCAGAGGGTGGAGTGGGAGCCGGGGGGGGGGGAGCTATGGGGGAAAAAAGAGGAACAATTGTAATAATATGAACAATAAAGATTTATTTTAAAAAATTAAAAGGCCATCAAAGGCAAGGAAAAAACTATGGAACTGTTCCAGATTGCACATGAAACTATAGAGATAGCATAACAAAGTACAACATATTAGATCACTTTACTAAACAGGACATACAAATAGAAAAATGTTCATGGAGTCTGTCATACTGTTTCTTGATTCTGATGGTTGTCCTATGGTTCTGCAGGGAGAGACCTTGTTTGGAATATGCACTGAAGTATTCAAGGCTAATGGAATATCATGTCTGTAATTTCCTCTCAAATGGTTTTTCGAAAAAAGAGATAAATAGATAGATAGATGATAGATGGTAGATAATGATAAAGCAAATATGATACAACGTCAACAATTGGGGAATATGGGTGAATGGTATATGAGAGTGTTTTGTACTAGCAACTTTTATATATGTTCTATTTTATTTTTTATTGATTTTAGAGAGAGAGAGAGATGAGAAATATTGATCAGTTGCCTTCCATATGAACTCTGACCAGGGTTCAAACCCACAACCTGGTATGTGCCTTAACCTGGAATGGAACCCACCACCTGGAGCCACACCAGCCAGGGTAAAAAAAAGTACTTGCCCTGAGGGTGAGAACTCCCTTTGTTTAATACAGCATCCTTATGGAGCATTTATCCTGTGTCAGACTAAAAGAGCTGAATTGCTCTGCATGAGATATAAGCAGAAATGCAGGAAGCTGGGAAGAATGAGCCAGGAGGCAAGAGGAGGGGATGGGACAGGAAAGGCACTGCAGTGTAGTGCGAGCTCTCTGCCTCGGAGAAGAGCACACACTTTCAAGGAACAGGGATGGTTGAGGTTTTGTAAGAGGGATGTCAATTTTAACTGTCTGCAATGTTCGAGTGTGATATCATTAAACCTTGGCCCCAAACCCTATGCAAGGTCAGTCTCACACCACACACACACACACACACACACACACACACACACGACTACTTTGGGAAATGAGACAACTGTGGAAACCTCACAGGCTGATGCAATGCAGGAGCAAATGGCACTCACAAAAGCTGAAAACACACACAGGAAGGCAAGAATTCAGGGGAAGCAGGAACATGGGACCATAGGTGACATGGAAAACTCTCACCCTCCAAGAATCCCTGAAACACTGGAAAGAACACAGGCACCCCAACATTTATGGGATAACATGGTAATCAATTTATCTTAAATCTCAAGTGAAAGATGACCCCCCAAGAACTAGAAAAATATGTAGACATCCAAGAGGCTGATATAGGAGTAACAACAAATATTTTCAAATTAATATTAGAAATAGGAAAGAAAAATAAACTGTTGATTAAAATGCCAAGATTAATACTTTCTTGGAAGCTTGGGGAAATGCACAGCAATTTGTAAACATCACAGGAGATCATGTTCAGATTCTTTCAAGACTGTTATCTCCAATAAAAAATAAAAATTATACATGAAAACACAAAAATGACTGTACTTACCAACTGAACATCAGGATCAACGTGTTTCTGTATAGCACCAAAAAATGCAGCTGGATTTTCCTGTACTTTTATGCTGTGTAAAAAGATTAATTTTGAAGATATAAAATCCCCTCTGTAGTAGCACATAATCATATAGAGTTAAAATAATACAAGTGGATTTTTATAACAGACTGGAAATTTGAGAAAAAAATCATTAGAGAAAAGTGACAACTTTTTGAGTCTAAAATCGTTTCTCACATGCTAAGATATGCCAGAATTACCTAATAACCATTTTTACTAGTTTGAAAGTA
This sequence comes from Lasiurus cinereus, assembly GCA_011751065.1. Lineage (NCBI taxonomy): Eukaryota > Metazoa > Chordata > Mammalia > Chiroptera > Vespertilionidae > Lasiurus > Lasiurus cinereus. The sequence continues at coordinate 19,335,208 of JAAGEH010000005.1, read as the reverse complement.
GTTTGAGGGGGAATAAAATTTTCTGAACGGCCTGGTATCCCTACAATTAGTACTTCTGTTGCTCAAAAGGAGATTGAAGCGAACTTTGGAAACCATAAGTCTCAAAAGCAAGTGTTTTAAACAGGATTCAAGTTAAACTAGGAGTAAGATTTCTTTAATACCAAATCGCCAATAAGAATTTTAAAATGAATGTTTCAAAATCATCAGGTTGATGAGACCAAAATATTCAGCTAATCTTGAAACTGTATGATCCAGACTAAAAGATCCCCCCTCCCCCCTACGTGACAGCTTGTTTGAAGCTTTAATCAGTCAGCAAGTACTTATCAATGATCTGTTCTGTGCTTAGAGGCCAGAGGCTACAGAAATAATTCCCACACGGAGGAATTTCCAAATCCAGTTTCTTTATGTACAATCAGCCTCCCTTGAGTGTACGTATAAGACTGGGCTGCCCCAATGCCCTGTGACCTTTTAAAACTTGACCAGCAGGGGGCATGACCACTGCCTCCTGCTTGCTGATTCCAATGAGCTGTTGGAAGGTTTACAGCTCTGTTAAAACAACTAAATGCTTCTGACTTTTCCAGCTCAATCTCTTGAATGCAAAGACCCCTGTCTTACGGTCCATTCCTTCCAAAGTCATCTGGCAAATGTTTCAGGTAGGAGACACTATGCACATAAGTCTCATGGGTAAATGGATACTTCACTGGGGGAAGAGGGAAAAATAGAACAAAATATGGGCTTTCAAATAAAACGGTCCAGGGACAGAGCATGAGCACGGGCTTGCTCATGGAACTGATGTGAGACAGGTGCTGGCCCAAGGTCTGCTGACTATGGCTTCTTCCATTAGTCTTTCCCTGCCTTATTAATTAGCTCATGGTTTAAGAGAAAATAAAGCGGATGAAACTCAAACCAGGTAATCTGTTAACAGATTTGGTCAGAGGAGAATTCTAAACTGTGGTGAAACTTTGGGAAGATCTGTGGTTTTCAACAATGATGATGTAATTAATTAGCAACTAGGTATTTAAAGAATAATTTCCCAACCCAGTGAGGACTTCTGCATCTCCACCATCACAAGGGAAGCAGTATTCTTACTAAGGAGAGAAAAAGTTCCTTGCTAAACATAACAAGCTCAATAAAATGAGACATAACCAACTTTATGATTTTTTAAAAGCACAAAAATGTTCAGTTTGCAGTGTGCTTGGGTATGTCTGGCTCCCTTACTAAATTGAAAGCAACTAATTTATCTTTCTCATCCCCCCCCAAATTGGCATTATCTAACATAGAGTAGATACTCAATAAATGTTGAAAAACTAAATTAACGGCCTTGGCTTTATCAGAAAACTACGTAAATGACTCATTTTATACTAAAGTAACAGCATCAGAAAAACTTATTTCAGATCTATTTTTACATCCAATTGTAAAGCATAAAATTTACCAAATAAGTCAGGAAATGCAACCTTCATTTTTGTACTATTCCATTTGCTGTTAAGTTTTATAAATAACTAATATGAAAAAATTAAAGAAAAAAGTTGAGAAGGCAATATACGGATTTATCCTCAAATTACTACTGAAAGACTTTGAGGTAATGAGACTATTGCCTTAAGAAAAAAAACTGAAGCTGAGACCGGTTTGGCTCAGTGGATAGAGCGTCAGCCTGCGGACTGAAGGGTCCCGGGTTCGATTCCAGTCGGGGTCATGTACCTTGGTTGCGGGCACGTCTCCAGTGTGGGGGCGTGCGGGAGGCGGCTGATCGATGTCTCTCTCTCATCGATGTTTCTGACTTTCTATCCCTCTCCCTTCCTCTCTGTGGAAAATCAATAAACTATATTAAAAAAACTGAAAATATTAAGTTTTACAAAGACCAACATGAAGTATATTTAAACTGTATGAAAATTTAATCATTGTAAAAGTCCATTTACTTAAAACTATCTTCTTGGCACTTTCTATTAGGAAACTTTGCTGAGATAAAGAAGCTTTTGTAGCTAAATCAGTTCTTATTTCCTAGATTCTAACCAAACTAAACACATATAAGAAAGGTTGGGGTGACTGACAGGGCATGCTCACATTTTGGGATAGTCCACATTAAACCCAATGGAACTTCCAACTCTTCTCAAGCAGCTCAGAAAGTGCTCGATCATGCTTTCAGCTCTGCTGCTACATATAATCAGCCATTTATTCAGAGACTGTGCACTTAAAATCTTGCAGCTTCGAATATCCTTGGACCAATCAGCAGCAGACACAGGTTGACACTGGGAAAAATAATGATCATGACAGGGCTGAACATTTTATTCAGAAAAAAATAAAGAGTGTGAAGACGGTCCACATTGTCTTAAGAGAACTATTTAGTACAGTTTGATATTCAGACTTGAAAGACTAATACCAGCTCTGCAGGTGTAAACAGAACCTAAAGTGCTTCCTGGGAGTGGAGGCATCTGAGCATCACCCCAGGTAGGCCACTCGTGGCTGCAGAGCCTTAGACAAGTTCCTTTACTTCACAGGCCTCCACTGTGTGCAAAATGGGGGTCTGGTTCAAAGATCTCTAGGTTCCCTTCCAGGTGTAAAGATCTCTGACGCTGACTATGAATGACTCAGGTGAGCAAACTGTCCAATTTGGTCTCTACTCTAGACATCTAAGTAGGTCAAACAGAAAATGCTGATCACTGTTACTCGGTCCTCATAGTAAAACAATAAACTCTACAAGAGCAGTTAAGAATATATGTATTCGAGGAGTAGCTACATCTAGGAGCAAAGATGAGGCCAAGATGCAAGCTTCTTGCTCATTCGGGAGATTCCCCAGGTGACCAGGGAAAGCAAGCTCTCTACACTGAAGAGGGAGGACGTTAGACTGGTCACGCTCGTCATTAGTCTTCTGCTTATATCCATGGGTGAACTGGAATAGAAGTGTCCTTGGAATGGTGAACTGTTAGAATTTAGGAGAGGTAATGAGAGCCACTGTTAGAATTTAGGAGAACCACACTGCAATCTATTCCCTTGCTCCTCAAAGTGTTGTCTTGCAGCAGCATGGCTAGCTGCTGTGAACTTGTTGGAAACACCTAGTTCTGGGCCCCACCCCAGACCCACTGAATCAGGATCTATATTTTACTAAGTTGCCAAGTGATTCATCTGCACATTAATGTTAAGAAGCATTATCATCCCCTTGTTTTAAAGATGCCAAAGCTGTAGCTGAGATAGGTTATAGAGCAGATGGTGTCAGTAAAAGGTTCAGAATGCTGGTCTTGACATTTCAGCCAGGGCACTTTCCACCAAGCACTCTGACTTCCAACCACCAGCTATCCTCACGATGCACTGACATTAGGTGGCGAGGCAGGGACTCAGCTCCAAGAGGAGACCTTAGCCTGAGAATGAGGGGAAGGGTTAGCCCTCTCATGAATGGTTCTGTCTGGAGCCAAGGTTTATTTCTTCCCATTACAGACAGTATGAGGAGAAGCATGGCCCTCTCACCTACGCTCCCACCTGTAAGGGCTGGAAGAAGACCAAGGACAAATGCCCAAGGCCCACTCTGGTGTCCATGAACCTTTAGTTTACTCATTTCCTGGGACCCAATTCAGAAAACCAGAATTCATCAAGAAGTCGATGGTCCAGGAGGAGAAAATGGCGGCGGAGTAGACAGATGCGTCTGGAGCTTTGTCGCTGGGCAGAGGGAGAGAGAGCGGCTGACAGTCGCATTGGGAGTGTTTGTTGGCAAGCTAAGAGTCAGTTATCCTCCAGGAGAAGGTGGAGAACTGCTGGAAGGGGCTCTCCCGGCCAGGCAGCTCCACTGCCACCAGCATGAATGCGGAGCCCGAGCCATCTTGCAGTGGGAGGTGGATGTCTGCGGCCGTCTGAAGCCTTCGGCTGGGCACCCATCGAGCAGCCAGGGACCCGGGGACCCAGAACTCTGCTCTCCAATCGGCGCAGACACACGGCAGAATCAGAGATCCACAGAGCACACGGAAAGGTCAGATTGCTCCCGAGTTAAGGGGGAGGTGGATGTCTGCGGAGGTCTGAGAGTTGCGGCTGACGGAGGCACCCACAGAGCAGTCGGGGACCCAGAGCACGGCTTCCCAGGGGGCACGGATGCGCAGGCGGCAGATTCGGAGATCCACGCAGCGCATGGAACTGTCAGATTTTGCCTGGGTCAGGGTGAGGTCTCCTACCTCCGCACAACAAAGACGCGCACACTGGGAGCCGGGCTGCGGGAAAGCTGCCTCTGGAGAGGTCCGCAGAGGTGGTTAGGGCGTGATCCCTGAGTGTGAAGGCAAACCCTCTGAGCTGTTGACAGAGGAGAGCTCTGGAAAACGACTCGTTTTTGTTTTTGTTTTTGTTTTTTTCTGGGGCAGAGGGACAGCCTGGGAGTTATTACAGTGTCCCGGCTGCAAAACCCCCACAAACTGGCTTTGAGAACCACAGAGTAGCAGGATCTGAGCACAGCCTAGAGAGGTCCTGTGCTTTGTCTCAGAGATCAATTCTGAAACACTGCCACCCAGTGGATGTCACACAAATTGACTCTCGCATAACCACGAAAGAATAAAGAGATTAAAACACCAAGAAGGGAACACAGGGAACTGCAATACCTTCCCTACTGGGAAACAGGAGTGCCAAGCAGAATAATAGTGGAAGTGAAGGACCATTCTATTTTTCTTCTTTTTTTTTAATTTTTCCTATTTTTCTTTTTTTTTTAATTTTTAATTTTTAATTTTCACATATTTTAATTAAAAGAATATTTTTTTCTTTCTGCCTCAATTGATTTTACCTTTATAATTATTACATTTTTGTTTTAAACTAGTATTATTAATTACTACTAGTACTTTACCGTTTTGGAAAAAAAAAACAAGTGTCATTTTGTTTTCTCTTTATTTCGGGATTAGAGTTCTACATTCTATTTTCATCTTTCCTTTAGCATAATTTTACTCAAACTCAACTCTACCTTTATGCCAACACTTTCCTCCTAACTTTCCCCATTTTGTTGTCTTGTTTCTCTTTCCCTTTTCCAACTTTAGATTCTCCTTATTTTTCTCTTTACCTGGTTAAAATTTCATTCAATTTATATATCTAATTTCAAATCCCCTACTACAAGTCCACACAAACCTCTCTCTTCTTGTCTTCACTAGCCAAGTTGTTTTTTCTCTATGTCCTTTTGTTGCTATTTGCCTGAAAAGTGATTATATCGATTTTTTGAAAATTTTTTGTGAGATTGTTTTAGTTTATTCTACTTGTTTTATTTTGCTTTTTGTTTGCTTTGTTTTCTACCTCTTTTCCCTCACCTCCCTCAATACCAGTTGCTATTTGCAATTTGCCTTAATCTCTAGGTACTGGTTGCTGGCCTTTATTGGGATTAGTGACTGTTCTATTGGAGTTGCCTCCTGACATCTATATTTTGTTCCTCTTTTCGCTCTTATACACTTTCTTTTCTCTCTGACTTTTTTCTCTTCCTCTTTCCTTCTCCTTCTTCTCCTTTTTATTTTCTTATTTTATTTTATTGTTCATTTATTTATCTTTTTTTCTCACTCTCCCAATTTGATTTTGGCATTTCTTTCTTTTCTTTTTTCCTCATTTTCCTCTTCTTCTTTCTCTATTTACCCCTAATTTGTCCTTCATTGGTGGTCACCTTATTTGTGATTATTAACATCTTGAATACGTTTCTACTCAGTGCCTTGTGTGCTGTACCTGGTTGTGTTGTAGTTTGTGCCTTTCAATCAACGTAGGAGAGAGAACTACATAACCAGACACCCGGAGAAGAAAGACCATGGGCAGAAAAAGAAACAGCCCACATAAGACAGAAAGGCAGGTTTCACCAGAAAAGGAAGTAAACGAAATAGAACCAGAAATAAGCCTACCAGAGAAAGAGTTCAGAGAAATGATCATAATGTGGTTGAAAAGAATGGAAGACAAATTTGACAATATGAGTAAGAGCCAAGAGGAAATGAAGAAGACGCAAGAGGAGATAAAGAAACAGCAAGAAGAAATGCAGAAGAACCTAGAGGCGGTGCAGAATAATCAAGAAGAAATGAAAAATGACATCACTGCTATAAAGAACTCAATAGAAAGCATCAAAAGTACACTAGAAGAAGCAGAGGACCGCATCAGTGAGCTAGAAGACACGGTAGGAAAAAATACCCAAGTACAGCAGCTTCTAGAAAAAAAAGTTAAAAAACAAGAGGAGAGTCCAAGGGAACTTTGGGATAACATGAAACAAAACAACATCCGCATAATTGGGGTTCCAGAAAGAGTGGAAACTGAACAAGGATTAGAGAACGTGTTTGAAGAAATAATGACAGAAAATTTCCCCAATATAGAAAAGAAAAAACCCACACAAATCCAAGAAGCTCAGAGTCCCAAGCAAAATGAACCCCAACAAACCGACACCGAGGCACATTATAATTAAATTGGCAAACACCAACGACAAAGTAAGAATCTTAAAAGCAGCCAGAGAGAAACAGAAAGTTACCTACAAAGGAACCCCCATAAGACTAGCTACTGACTACTCAACAGAAACTCATCAGGCCAGAAGGGAATGGAATGAAATATACAAAGTCATGCAAAGGAAGGGTCTGAATCCAAGAATACTGTACCCTGCAAGACTCTCAATCAAAATTGAAGGTGAAATCAAAAGCTTCACAGACAAAAAAGGACTAAGGGAATATATTACCACCAAACCAGCAATGCAAGAAATGTTAAAAGGTCTGCTGTAATAAAAAGAAAGAGGAAGCAAAGAAGGAACTCGGGGGTAAGGACGAAAAATGGCAACAAATAAGTACTTATCAATAATAACTTTAAATGTAAACGGATTAAATGCTCCAATCAAAAGACATAGGGTAACCGATTGGATAAGAAAACATGATCCATATATCTGCTGTCTGCAAGAAACCCACCTCAGGAAAAGGGATGCACACAGATTGAGGGTGAAGGGATGGAAGATGGTATTTCAGGCAAATGGAAATGAAAAAAAAGCTGGGGTTGCAATACTTATATCTGACAAATTAGATGTCAAAGTGAAGGACATAATAAGAGATAAAGAAGGCCACTTCATAATACTAAAGAGAACAATCCAACAAGAAGAAACAACTCTGGTAAACATATATGCACCCAATATAGGAGCACCTAAATACATAAAAAACCTCTTGGAGGATATTAAGGGAGAGATTGACAGCAAAACAATCATAGTAGGAGACTTTAATACCCCACTGTCACCATTGGACAAAACCTATAAACAAAAAATCAGCAAAGAAACATCAATCCTAAATGACTCACTAGACCAGATGGAATTAATTAACATCTTCAGAACATTTCACCCCAAAGTCACAGAATATACATTCTTCTTCAGTGCACATGGGTCATTTTCAAAGATAGATCATATGTTGGGTCATAAGAAAAGTCTCTTCAAATTCAAGAAGATAAAAATCATATCAAGCATTTTCACAGACCACAGTGGCATAAAACTGGAAATCAACTATAATAAAAACAATAGAAAGAAATCAAACACAAGGAGACTAAACAGCATGCTATTAAACAATGACTGGGTAACCAGAGAGATCAAGAAAGAAATAAAAAACATCATGGCAACAAATGACAATGACAACACAACAATACAAAATTTATGGGACACAGTGAAAGCAGTCTTGAGAGGGAAGTTCATAGCCCTACAACCTACTGCAAAAAAACAGGAGACAATGGTAATAAATTACCTAAACCTACAACTCAAAGAGCTAGAACGAGAGCAACAAGAAAAGCCCAGTGTACTCAGAAGGAAGGAAATAGTGAAGATCAGAGTGGAGATAAACAACTTGGAGACCAAATAAACAATTCAAAAGATCAACAAAACAAAGAGCTGGTTCTTTGAAAGGATAAACAAGATTGATGGACTCCTAGCCAGGCTCAGCAAGAAGCAAAGAGAGAAGACCCAAATAAACAAAATCAGAAATGAAAGAGGAGAAATAACAACAGACCCTGTGGAAATACAAAGGATTGTTAAAAAATACTATGAACAACTCTATTCCAACAAATTGGACAACCTGCAAGAAATGGACATTTTCCTAGAAAAATATAACCTCCCAAAACTCAATGAGGAGGAAACCAAATATCTCAATAGTCCAATAACTATGGAAGAAATTGAAGCAGTCATCAAAAAGCTTCCAGCAAATAAAAGCCTGGGTCCAGTTGGCTACACAGAAGAGTTTTACCAAACATTCAAGGAAGAATTAAAACCTATCCTCCTCAGACTATTCAAAAACATACAAGAAGAAGGAACACTTCCAAACACCTTCTATGAAGCCAGCATCACCCTAATACCAAAACGAGATAAAGACAACATTTCACCCCAAAGCCACAGAATATACATTCTTCTCCAGTGCACATGGGTCATTTCATAATACTAAAGGGAACAATCCAACAAGAAGAAACAACTCTGGTAAACATATATGCACCCAATATAGGAGCACCTAAATACATAAAAAACCTCTTAGAGGATATTAAGGGAGATATTGACAGCAATACAATCATAGTAGGAAACTTTAATACCCCACTGTCACCATTGGACAAATCCTCTAAGCAAAGAAACATCAATCCTAAATGACTCACTAGACCAGATGGAATGAAAGAGAATTATAGGCCAATATCTCTCATGAACATAGATGCCAAAATCCTCAACAAAATTCTAGCAAACCGGATCCAGCAGTACATCAGAAAGATCATACACCATGACCAAGCAGGATTCATCCCAGGAATGCAGGGATGGTACAATATCCGCAAATCAATAAATGTGATACATCACATAAACAAATTGAGAGATAAAAATCACATAGTCATATCAATTGATGCAGAAAAAGCATTTGACAAAATCCAACACCCTTTCTTGATAAAAACTCTCAGCAAAGTGAGAATAGAAGGAGCATACCTCAACATCATAAAAGCCATATATGATAAACCCACAGCTAACATCATACTCAATGGGGAAAAACTAAAACCATTTCCCCTAAGAACAGGAACAAGACAGGGATGCCCACTCTCACCTCTCCTGTTCGACATAGTACTGGAAGTATTAGCCATTGCAATTAGACAAGAAGAAGAAATAAAAGGCATCCAAATTGGAAAAGAAGAAGTAAAGCTGTACTTATTTGCAGATGACATGATATTGTACATAAAAAACCCAAAGGACTCCATTCCAAAACTAATTGACTTAATTAATGAATTTGGCAATGTAGCAGGATACAAAATTAATGCTAAGAAGTCTGTGGCATTTCTATACACTAACAGTGAAATTATAGAAAGAGAAACTAAAAAAGCCATCCCATTTACCATCACACCAAAAAAATTAAGATACCTAGGAATAAACCTAACTAAAGAGGTAAAAGACCTTTATTCAGAAAACTACAGGACACTGAAAAAAGAGATAGAGGAAGATGTTAACAGATGGAAGAGCATACCATGCTCATGGATTGGGAGAATCAACATCATTAAAATGTCCATACTACCCAAAGCAATCTACAGATTCAACGCACTACCCATTAAAATACCAATGACATATTTCACAGACCTACAAAGAATTCTTCATAGATTCATCTGGAACAAAAAAAGACCACAAATAGCTACAGCAATTTTGAGAAGGAAGAATAAAGTAGGTGGGATCTCAATACCAGACTTCAAGCTATACTACAAAGCAACTGTTCTCAAAACAGCCTGTTCCTGGCACAAGAACAAACATATAGACCAATGGAATAGAATAGAGAACCCAGATATCCACCCAAACCACTATGCTCAATTAATATTTGACAAAGGAGGCATGAACATTCAATGGAGCCAAGATAGCCTCTTCAATAAATGGTGTTGGGAAAATTGGACAGATACATGCAAAAAATTGAAACTGGACCACCAACTTACACCAAATACAAAAATAAACTCAAAATGGATACAGGACTTAAACATTAGAAGGGAAACCATAAAAATACTAGAGGAATCCACAGGCAGTACAATCTCAGATATATGCCTAAAGAACTTCTTCACTGATACTGCTCCAAAGGCAATGGAAGCTAAAGAAAAAATAAACAAATGGGACTACATCAAAATAAAAAGCTTTTGCACAGCAAAAGAAACCATCAACAAAACAACAAGAAAGATCACTGTATGGGAGAACATATTTGCAAATGTTATCACTGATAAAGGTTTAATCTCCAAAATCTACAGCCAACTTATACAACTTAATAAAAGGAAGATGAAGGATCCAATAATAAAATGGGCAACGGACCTAAATAGAACCTTTTCAAATGACGACAGAAGGAAGGCCAAGAGACACATGAAAACATGTTCAAAGTCATTAATCATCCGAAAGATGCAAATCAAAATGGCAATGCGATACTATCTTACACCTGTCAGAATGGCAATCATCAACAAATCAACAAACGACAAGTGTTGGCGAGGATGCGGAGAAAAAGGAACCCTTGTGCACTGTTGGTGGGAATGCAGACTGGTGCAGCCACTGTGGAGAACAGTATGGAGTTTCCTCAAAAAACTAAAAATGGATCTCCCATTTGACCCTGTAATCCTGCTCTTAGGAATTTATCCTAAGAAATTACAAACACCAATCAGAAAGGATTTATGCACCCTATGTTCATAGCAGCACAATTTACAATAGCTATAATTTGGAAACAGCCTAGGTGCCCGTCAGCAGATGAGTGGATCAGAAAACTGTGGTACATCTACACAATGGAACTCTATGCTGCCATTAAAAAGAAGGAATTCTTACCATTTGCAGCAACCTGGTTGGAACTGGAGAGCCTTATGCTTAGTGAAATAAGCCAGTCAATGAAAGAGAAGCATCACATGATCGCACTCATTGGGAGATAATAAAGAACATTATGAACTGATGAACAAAAGGATAGATACAGAGACAGTAAAGCTTCAAACAGACTGTGAAATTACAGCAGGAAGATTAAAGTTAGGTGTGGTAGATAAGAGATCAATCAAAGGACTTGTATGCATGCATATAAGCATAACCAATGAACATAGACACTGGGGGGTTGGGGTATGCCTGGGAGGGAGGGGGGGCAATGGGGAGATATGTATAAAAATTAATTAAAAAAATGTTTTAAAAAAAAAGAAGTCAATGGTCCAGCCATGTGTAGCCATCTCCCACCATCTCTAGGGGGTAGCCTCTTCGTTTTAGTGCTCTGTCTATGGAGACCTGTTTCTAGGCCAAAAAAAGCAAGAAACGCTCTGACAAACAGGACTTTACTTACAGAGATGATGAGACAAATTATTTTAAATATTTAAATTCTGCTTTATATGTGGAACTAAAAAGAGCTTCTCTTTATTGACTCCTGACCAAAGTCCTAATGGGGGTCTAAATTTTAGTACTTTACAAGATTATGTTTTGTTTTTAAAGCAGTTTTCCCTTGGCTTCTCCAGTAAGGTGTTGGTAATTTGGAATAGATTAACAAAAAGAAATGATGAAAAAGTCTGCATTCTGCCAACACAAGCCATTTGTTGCTCAGTTACATTAGTTTATAGACATGTCAGTTTATATCAAATAAAGCAAGAAGAGTGCCTTTACAATAAAATAAAATAAAATATAACTAAATTTTGAAATGGGGAAGAACATGGAAAAAGTAGAAAGATAATGCACAATTTTGCATAAAATGCATTCATTTCTTCAACTAAAGCCTAAAGGTCTAAAGAAGGAATGATTGGGAGGCAACCAAGGGGAGAATCCAAGATGGTGGCATAGGTAAATACCTACACTGCTGCCTCGCACAACAATTTCAAAACTACAACTAAAAGATAGAACAGACATCATCGAGAACCACAGGAAAGCTGGCTCAGTGGAAATTCTACAACTAGAGGGAAAGAGAGGGGCTCACGGAGACCCAGAGGAGCGGCAAAAAGCTGAGGTACGGAGACGCACGTGTGGAGAGAGCGGGTGCCGGAGGACCTGGCGGGCTTTCTCTGGCGGAGGGAGACGGAGATTCTCAATGGCATTGAACCCCTTATCCTACTACACTAAACCTCAGATCCAGCCGAAACTCATATGGGGGGAGTTTGGACTGTGTAAAGGGAGAGGTGCATGGAAATTTAGGGGAGTCGCAAAAGATCAGAGGTCTGGTGGCACGCATGGCACTGCGCAGAGGACAGACTGCTGATTGTGCCTCTGGCTTTTGCGAGTGGGCAGGAGACAGACCCTTCCAACTGTGTCACTTCTGATTCCACTAAGCCCTTGTTTCGGGTGAAACCCTGGGGATCTAGACTCGTGTGGTCCTGGAGCGCAGGGGAGCAGGACAGGCAGCAGTCTAGAGGCACTGCAGAGGCCCGCGCACAAGGACCGCTCCAGCGATTACCCAGTCAAGTGAGACTCTGGGGCCGTGGTGGGCGGGGCTGACTGGAAGGCAAGGCGGTCCCTTAAACCCTGAGACTCCACCCATCCCAAGCTCAACAGAGAGGCTTCTGCAGTTTTGCAAGTCTGCTATCATAAGGCTGAATCCAACACAGAAGTTCTCCCGGCATAGTGAAAATGCCGAGACAAGGGAAGGGATCACAAACAAAAGAAATGGAGGAAAACAAACGACTGGATATAGAGTTCAAAACCACGCTTATAAGGTTTTTCAAGAATATGCTAGAAAAGTTGGATAAAGTTAGTGAGAGCCAAGAGGAGATGAAAAAGGACCAACTAGAGATGCAAAAGATCCAACTAGAGATGCAAAAGATCCAACTAGAGATGGAAAAGGACCAACTAGAGATGGAAAAGGTCCAACTAGAGATGAAAAAGGACCAACTAGAAATTAAACATACATTGACTGAAATAAAAAATATTATACAGAGTCCTAACAGCAGACTAGAGAAAGGCAAGAATCAAGTCAAAAATTTGAAATATAAAGAAGCAGAAAACACTCAACTGGAAAAGCAAGAAGAGAAAAGAATACAAAAATGTGAAGATAATGTAAGGAGCCTCTGGGACAGCTTCAAGTGTACCAACATCATAATTCTGGGGGTGCCAGAAGAAGAGAGAGAGCAAGATACTGAAAACCCATTTAAAGAAATAATGACTGAAAACTTCCCACATCTGGTAAAAGAAATGGACTTACAAGTCCAGGAAGCACACAAAACCCCATATAAAAGGAATCCAAAGAGGACTACACCAAGACACATCATCATTAAAATACCAAGAGCAAAAGACAAAGAGAGAATATTAAAAGCAGCAAGAGAAAAACAGTTCATTACCTACAAGGGAGCACCCATACGACTGTCAGCTGATTTCTCAACAGAAATGATGCAGGCCAGACGGGAGGGGCAAGAAATATTCAACGTGATGAATAGCAAGAACCTACAACCAAGAATACTCTATCCAGCAAAGCTATCATTCAGAATTGAAGGGCAGATAAAGAGCTTCACAGAGAAGAAAAAGCTAAAGGAGTTCAACTCCAAACCAGTATTATATGAAATGCTGAAAGGTACTCTTTTAGAAGAGGAAGAAGGAAAAGGTAAAAGACAAAAAGTTGTGAACAACAAATACATATCTATCAACAAGTGAATCTAAAAATTAAGTGAATTAAAAATTTGATGAACAGAATAAACTGGTGAATATAATAGAATCAGGAGCACAGAAAGGGTGTGGACTGATAATTCTCAGGGGGAAAGGGATAAGGGGTGTACAGGGAGAGACTGGACAAAAATCATACACCTATGGATGAGGTCAATGGGAGGAAGGTAAGAGTGGGAGTTGGGTGGAGGGGTGCTATGGAGGGAAAAAAAGAGAAACAAATGTAATAATCTGAATAATAAAGATTTAATTTTTTTTAAAAAAAAGAAGCAATGATTGGTTTCTTAACGTTTCAGAATGCCTTCTTTCCAAAATGCTATGGTTGGGGGTGTGCTCTGTGTGAATTTCTTCATGTTTATTCCAATGGAACAGCATTTTACTTTGGGGTAAAAACAACTCTGGTATCAGGGAAAAATGTATTAAAATGAACTTTCACCAGTTAGAATTTTCTCAGGTACTGTGATTTTTTTTTTTTTTTTTACTGACTTAAGAGTACTAACAGTATCTTCTAAGAGGTGGGAATGTTTTAACTGCAATGGCTTAAAATACCATTTTTTTAAAATGCATCTTGAAATGTGACACCACATCACACTGACTGATCTAAATCATGTCCTCTGGGTGCCACTAAGCCGAGCAAGTATCCTGAAACTGAAAAGAAAAACAGAGCGTACATTGAGGTTTAAGACAAAGGGAGTGAACATGGGCACAGAGAAACCTAATGAATAGGGCAAGCCCACTTGATCATTTTGGCATATGATAGAACTTAACACCCATTCAGACAAATACTGTTAAATAAATATAAAATCACTGCACTTACTATGTGGTCTTGCATTAATATTTTTTCAGAAGGCACAACCCGGCCAGTCAGTGACATCTGGCATCCAAAACGCAGCCCCCAGGTCTCCAGCTCAAAACGAGCATCCTTGTTTCTGTTGATAGAATTGAGGCTTAAGTCATTCAAGGGCTTATTTTCTAAAGAATTTAATAATTAGAGACAGAATTGTAACTTCCTGAATTATCCAGAGACTGATTTTTTGTTTGGTTGTTTGTTTTAGTATTCTCGACTTATTTCTAATCACTAACAGTTTTTCTCCTGCTCAAAAGAATTACAGGACAACTGTGCCCATCTGGGAACAGCGGGGATGAAAAGGCTTCCAGTGCAGCAGGTTGGTTAACAAAATGGGCCTGTGAGTGAGACAGAGCAGGCTTAACTCCCAGTGATAACATTTAATGATATGTGACCTTGAGCAAACTCTTAAAACTTTTTAAAAGTTTTTATTCTTTTATTTTTAGAGAGAGAGGAAGGGAGATCAGCCCAGCTGGTACAGCATGGTGGTTGAGCGTTTACCTGTGAACCAGGAGGTCACAGTTTGATTCCCGGTCAGGGCACATGCCTGAGTTGTGGGCTCCATCCCCAGTGTGGGGCGTGAAGGAGGCAGCTGATCAATGACTCTCTTTCATCGTTAATGTTTCTCTCTCTCTCTCCCTCTCCCTTCTTCTCTGAAATCAATAAAGATATATATTTTTGAAAGATCATTCTACAACAATGTTGCCCAGTGGAAATATAAAGCAAGCCACATATTTCATTTTAAATTTTCCAGTAGCTGCAATGAAAAAGTAAAAATTAACAGATAAAATTACTTATGTACACATATATTTTAACCCAATACAGCCAAAATGCAACCATTCCAAGATATGGCATTAACCACGTTTTAAGTGCCCAATAGTTATACAATACTAGACAGTGACATTTTAGGTGGTCAGCAGGGAAAACCAAGAAAAAACTCAATTTTCCCATCAGAGGTTACTGCTCATTGTCACAAATGAGTGCAGGACTGCCTTCTGAGAATCAGGTGTGCTGAACCAAAGGGCACAAAGGTATTCCTAAGTTTAGAGTACACAAAGGAATTTTCCTAATGATTAGTGTGCTGTGCCTACTCTATGAGTATCTGAACATTCCTAACCCTGAATATTGGGGGCCTGGAGTGGTAGTTTAGAAGGATTTTGTTTTTGTTTTTTAAAATATAGTTTTATTGATTTCAGAGAGGAAAGGAGAGGGAGGGAAAGATAGAAACATCAATGATGAGAGAGAGAGTCACTGATGGGCTGCTTCCTGCTTACTCCCTATTGGGGATCGAGTCCACAACCTGGGTATGTGCCCTGACCGGGAATCGAAATGTGACTTCCCGGTTCATAGGTTGACACTCAACCACTATGCCACGCCGGCAGGGCAGAGTTTGTTTTTCCAGTTACAGCTTTTTTCTTCATTCAAACTTTTATCCAAAGCCTCACTGTATTAAATGGATGAAAGCGGAGCCATCTAGTTGAAGTGGGTGGTACTTCTTACAGCATGACCCAGGACAACACAATTCACAAGGGCCTCGCTCTGAGACAATAGGAATGAGACATTCTCACCAGGGAATGAAACATTCCACAGATCAGCCAGTTCTATACCAAGGCCTTCGGTAGGTATACCCTGGTCCTGAGGAGGCGCCTCCGTACCTCTGGATGTCATCAGCAAGCCTGGCCAGGCGCTGCTGCCTTCCTTGTGGACTGAGCCGAGTTTCTTCCGCTACAGCCTTCATCAGTTGGAAATCCGAGGTTGCCTGGCTAGTCAGTCCTATGAAATGTAAGCAAAAATAAAGTGAAAAAAGTGAATAGTCTACAATGTAATCCCAAATCATCTCAGGCACAGTGTAAGCTTTTCAGAGTTAGGGTCTGGATAGCACTCGCCAATAGAAATGATGGCACAAGTGTCATTTTAACTTTCCTAGTAGCCATGTTAGGGAGGGAGGGAGGAAGAGAGGAAGGGAGAGAGCGGTGAAGTTACTTTAAATAGTATATATTATTTAACTCAATATATCCAAAACACAATCATTTCAACATGAAATCAATGTAAAAAACTTATTGAATTACTTTCCCGTTTTTTTATACTAAGTCTTAGGAATCTAGTCTGCATTTGGCACTCATGGCACATCCCTTAACCACGCTTGTTACATTTCAAGTGCTCAGTGAATGCATGTGCCTACTGGCTACCCTATGGGACTGTGCAGATCTGGAATATCAGAACACCACTAAGATGAAGCATCCCTCCTTTCAAGGAATATATCCTTACAAGTATTTCCAATCGCAAAGTAAATATCTACACACCCTCACTGGTTCGAGCAATACAAAAATGTGAAAAGTGGAAGTCCTCCCTTCTTAGTCCCAGCATAACAATCAAATGAACGTGATGAAGAGTACTGGAGACAGTTACGCAAATTCCACTCTAGAGTGAAGATTACCTTCTGGAAGCACAAGCAAAAGGAAAACAAGGGTCCTTTTGGCACAGGACACAGGAGAAACAGTCAAATCACTTCCTAAACTAGTGAGTTTCTAAAAATGATGAAGAGCAGCATCTTAGTTTTAGGAAAACATCCGAGGCCTATTTATTTTACATCAAAATAACAAATGGAACACTTGAGATAAAGGAAATAGGTAACCTTTACTGTGCCAAGCAGTTTCCAAAGGGCACTCCATCCTCCCCACTTTCTTTACTACCAAGTAAAGTCCTTAAGGGTCCATCCTCCATGGGCTGAGTTCATGCTCAGGTGCTCAGCTAACTGAAGGAGGTCCTGCCCACTGCTAAGTGTCAGAAACCTTCACTCAATCAGGAACCTGCCGGAGCATAAAACGTAAACATTACCTGTTAGGAAGCAGAGCTCGGGTATCAGGTGAACCATCCGCGGTTCAACGTCCTTTCTCTTGCTTTTCAACAGACTAACAAGCATTGGCTGATGTAGGTCAGATAAAGTAATATCATATTGCTATAGAATGCAAAATTAATGAGTGAAAAGTTAATATGGAAACTGTAAAATGTGCATCTCTGCTTATAAGCAACAAGGTAATTGCAAAATGAACAGATGAGCAAATATTTCAATAAAGAAAAAAAAGTTCCATGGTTACCTAGTCACTTCTACTTCCTTCTTCAGGGGTTCTATCTTTTATTAAATCGGAGGGCCAGTATTTAATTATATTTTACTAGAGGCCCAGTGCACGGATTGGTGCATCAGTGGGGTCCCTCAGCCTGGCCTGTACCCTCTCACAATCTGGGACTTCTTAGGGATGTCAGAGAGCCAGTTTTAGTTTGGTTCCCACAGGCCAGGCAGAGAGGCCCCATCTATGCACAAATCTGTGCACCAGGCCTCTAGTATGCATATAAGATCTTTAGTTAATCTCTGCCTGCCCTCCCACCTACTCCATCTCCCCTTCCCTCTGAGATTCATCAGTCTGTTCCATGTTCCCATGCCTGTGGTTTCTGCTTCTGTGATGAGCTTCTGCCCCTGGTGGTCATTTTGCATCATAGCTAAGCAACCAGACGGTTGCTTAGGCTTTTATATATATATATACTTAGGATAACATTATTCTGTCTTGTTTTTAATTGTTTCCATGCTCTCTTCTGGGTTTCTCCCACAGTCAGAAGAGCCTCCAGCTGGCTCCATACACAATGCCCGACCCTCCTATAGTTGCCTCAAGGCCAGCATCTCCACTCCTGATGACTCAGGCAGGCTGCCCATGCATAACTAACAGGCTCCAAGATCCCACATTCATTTTGAAAATAGCTATACACAAGTTGGAGGCAAAGGGTTATTTTAAGTCAACCTCAGCTTTCCAATAAAAAGAGCTTAACTGCCAGGATTGTCAAATGTTATAGGGAAACAGCTGTGAAGTCTGGCAAATGTGAATCTGACCCCTAACCCTTCTACTTAATTGAATGAGGACCCCAGAGAAGTTACTTACCTTTCCTCATCTATGAAAGGAGAACAATAGCTCAGAAGTGGCCCATGGAACCACTAGCATTGTGTCTGGTTTTTTAATGAGCTCCTACCTCACCCCCTTGCTTCTCTCATTCCAGTATTTTCAGAATTTCAGTATTTTCACCTTGTCAACAGTTCATTTCTCTTCCAAAGGCAAAGGTTCCAATTAATTTTATTCATTTCTAATAGAATTTGCTCAACACTAAAGAATGAACAACTGGAATCATGAATTACAAAATGCCTGGGCACTATATGATGCTGACATAAATACTCATAATTAAGTAAGAAGTGAGAGTATCTCCACTTAAATAAGGACTTTTAGTCATTAAAAGTTTTAAAAAATTAGAAAATTGCAATTTAAAGCATTATAGCTACAAAGCTTGGAGAGCCTTTGTAGAAAGAGGAGTGTTTATACATGACTTCATTAATTCAGTACACGTTCTGGTAATTGCGGTGAATAAGTTACCTATAAAGCAAAGTAAATGAGAAGCACAAATAATGAAATGCTAGGTTTTTTTTGGTTTTGTTTTGTTTTGTGTTTTAGAAACTGTTTATTTTCCATCAACCTTGTTTCCATTCTGTTAAGAATTTGTGGAAGAAAAGCTTAGGACCACTCTGGTTATTAAGCCTGAGCAGTGGGGGCTGCAGACCAGTCTTCAGTGGCAGGCTGAGCACTCCGGTCTTTAGATGTACTGTTCCATTTGGAAGTCAAGGTTGGTGCCACCTAAGTGGGTTCCTGCTGCAAGGAATTTGAGGACATCCTCCTCCTTCATTTGCAGGACACCAAGGGCTCCAGACATTGTGAAGTT
Source organism: Lasiurus cinereus (assembly GCA_011751065.1). NCBI lineage: Eukaryota > Metazoa > Chordata > Mammalia > Chiroptera > Vespertilionidae > Lasiurus > Lasiurus cinereus. Next base: position 19,316,081 of record JAAGEH010000005.1, on the reverse strand, counting down.
TCCCTTTAAGTTACATGGGAACCAAGAACAATGCCGAATGGAGCCCTCCCTGGTTAGTGCCAAAAAGCTATGCTAGGTATTTATATTTTCCCTCATTTAACCTTAACAAACCTATGAGACATATTATCATCATCCCCTTCACAGATGAAGAAAGATTATGAGAAAGTAAATTTCCCAAAGCCCCATAATTGGACATTAGCACGGCCAGGATATATCCCTTAAGACTTGGGAACCTCTTCTTGTTACACCATTTAGTACTGAGTCCTGAGAAGGGGAACAGGAGTGGGGGGAGAAATGGTGAGCAATTTATGGCTTTTAAACCAGAGAAAGCTTTAGAAAAGACGCAGAGTCCAGAAGGCACCTTGAAGAAAATGCAGAGTAACAACCTGAACAGAGCTGGGACATGTTCCAGGAAGAGGGTGTTCTGTGTATTTGCGTGTTGTTCTGTTTTCTTACTTTTTTTGTTTTGTTTACCTTCTCATTGTGGGAAGAGGGGGGTATTCTATTTACGGGGAACATGGCCAGAATGCTCCCCACTAAGCTAAGTCATAGGTGAACTTTATCCTCTTCCTTGCCCCAATTTTCTTAGCCTATGAAAATATCTTTTATGATAAAATAAGAGAGAAAAACATAAAAGTCAATTATCAACATGTTCTTCACTTTGAAAGTGGACTAAATCATAATTTAGTGTTCCTTTCCTGGACAGGGAGGAGGATATTCTAGAAAAAGGCACACCGTGTTTCTTTTCCTCCCTAACTACAAGAAAAATTTAGTGAACAAAACTCATTTCAAAGAAAGTGAGTGGACTTTTTACAATGCCTCCCTTCTCAGCATGTCACAGGTCCTGACATATATCTACTCAAGGAAGAACCACTTTAACCACACAGAAAAGAAACCCAAATGCTGCACACACTTTGTGTTCAACACACACACACTCTGGAGCACATTTTATGCACAAGGTGCTGTGTGAGGCATGAGGCATCAGGGGTTAGCCAGGTGCCCGCCCTGTTCTAGAAGGAAAAGTGTTCTGGAAGCAGTAAGATATGTGATATAAGAGCTCCAATGACAGCCGGCTCTTCTGTTACTGTGGCAGGAAGCAAAGTCAGAGAGGACTTCACAAAAGAGAGGACAATGACCTTGAAGTACGGAGTGGCTTTAGGCAGATTTCTTTCCTGAACCTGACCAAAGCTGAGGATCATTTAGTGGCAGCAAGTGGACTAGGCGACAGCAGCATGGGATACGTGATGGGAATGCCTCGGGTCATGAGGCTAAAACCGAACTGGGACAAACTGTGATGCTAGAGATGAAAAGGGGAGGCTGGGGAAAGAGGGCAGGATTTCCACTGTTTACCCAGTGCTCCCAATGTGCTGGCACAATGTGCTAAATGCTCCGTGTGCACTATTATCTCACTCAGTGTTCACACCACACCCTAATGGCAGGCAGATGACTCTCCTTACAGGCAACACTTAACATTCAGTGACTAGCCTGAGGTTACACAGCCACGCCAGGGCCGCCTTATTCCAGGGCTAAGCTCTTACCCACAGTTCTGGGCAGTGTTTCAGAAAGCTCTCTGGTGGCAGCGAGGGTGACGGGTCCATGAGAGTGGGAATCCAGAATTCCCCAGGTGGGATGGGAATCCGTGAAAGGTTCTACACTGAGGCATAAACCGGGCTAGGGAGGGCACGGACTCCAGGGAGAGTTCATGGATAAAGGAGGCAGTGCAGTACTCATCTTGGTGACAACCGGAGGAGGTGAGGGTGAAGCAGAACAAGGAAGCCAATGATTTCCTGAGACGCAGAAATCCCAGGAGGAGCGGAAGTGAGAAAGACAATGAATTCAGCACGAACTATTTTGGTTTGAGATGCCTGCAGGATACTCATGCAAATATGGTCTGAAAATAGATGAATATGTAATTGAGAAGTGAGGGCAAGGCAAAAATAGTATATTTGAGAGGTCTCAAAATATGAAGAACAAATCCTGTACAAGGGGACCATGAAGAATAATAGCATTTAAGGTTAGGGGAGGGAATGGGGGAACCATTAAAAGAGGCTAAGAAAAAGCCATCTGAACCCTCATGGAGAACCACGTGGGATGTGCCCCAGAGTCAAGGTGGGCAGGCCAGCCAGGTGGGTGTGTCACATGCCACCAAAGGATGATTAGGTTGAGAAAATAGTAAGCAAATTTGACTTTTAAAGAGCTATTTCTGAGGCAGAATAGTAAGAGAAGCTAGGGAGACTCCTTCACAAGTGGAATAAGGGAAACTGAGACAAAATAATTAATTAAGGCGAACAATCTGAGCAATTTACAGCTCAAACTCATCACAAGGTTTCATCTTCCCTCACCAGGGACACTTAGGTTCAAATGGTTTACACAGGTCAGACCATGCCTGGACAAACGGGCCTTCGTCCCAGTCCCTCTTTGATGACATTATTTGAAAATAAAACTAATCAGAAAATAATCCCGATGCCTCCTCCATAAGCACATTTTGATGAATCAACAAACTGAAGGATACACCTGGAAAGGTAATGAATATTCTGTTGAAACACCCCATCCTCCAAACCTCCCCTAGGATTTCCACTGGCAAAAAAAAAGATAGAAGCCAAAGCCGGTTTGGCTCAGTGGATAGAGCATCGGCCTGCGGACTGGGGAGTCCTGGGTTCGATTCCGGTCAAAGGCATGTATCCTGGTTGCAGGCACATCCCCAGTGGGGGGCATGTCTCTCTCTCATCGATGTTTCTGACTCTCTATCCTTCTCACTTCTTCTCTGTAAAAAATCAATAAAAATTTTTTTTTTTTTTAAAGAGAGAAAAGCCGTAAGACAAAGGAGCCACAGCATAGAACTCACCCATGCCTTGGATCTCTGCTCTCTTTCTCCTAAACTCTAGAGTCCCCATGAGACTTGCACTGGGGAGCAGTGGGCAGAACTCAAGTCCTGAGGTTGCTGAACCCAGGTCCTGTCTGCCCCCACTGTCTAACACCTGGTGCCATTCTCACTGTCGCCAACAAAAGCAGCCTCACTGGGCTCATTTCTTTCCTATAATATTTCTAAGCCAAAGCAGCCCCATCTAGGCTCTCTACTGTTGCTTCTCCCATCCTAAGCCCTTCCTTCATTCCACTGTCCCCAGCTGTAATAAACATACTCTCAAAATCACGGGGACTTGTGATGTGAACTCTTTCTTGCATGATGCCAGGAACCCACACACTATGGGACAGCCCAAAGCAAACCCGTCCCAGGCCTGCTCCCACACACCAGCCTGCAGAGGCTTTGGAAAGGAAGAACTGAGGAGGAGCTTGGAGCTAATGCAGGTGACTTTCTAAAGAAATTAGCTAAGGAGGAAAAGGAGACAGCTTTTATTGGAGGTGCGGAGATGTCAAGGAAAGGATTTTGCTTTGTGGGTTGTTGGTTTTTGGTTTTTAAAACACTTGTGAGATTTTTCAGACTCTCTGGAATACGATTGTCCATAAAGGAGAGGAGCCTCTGAGGAAAACTGTAGGTGGAGGTGGGGGCAGGGGTGATTTCGATCCTTGTGAATCAAGCTTCCAGAGGCAGCAGGAGATTCCATCAGTAAATGTTTGAGGACCTACTTCGTGCAAGGCACTGTGCTCGCTGTGGGTATCCAGAAATACAGAGCTCAAAGTCCAGAAGGGGAGCCGGACCACTCACATCCTACCCATAATGACCTGCTACAGCTAAGTGTAGGGAGGGGGGCCATGGGGAAAGCTTCTGGGGGCTCCCCTAAGACTTGACAGCTGAGCTGAGTATTGAAAGGTGTTTAGTGCTCTCTTTCTCCTAAACTCTAGAGTCCCCATGAGACTTGCACTGGGGAGCAGTGGGCAGAACTCAAGTCCTGGGCTGGTTGTGAAGGGGTGTCCAGGAAGATGAAGCAATGTGTGTGAAAATGCCCAGGGAAGTCACCACAGACCATAAGAAGGGAATGGGAGGGGATAAGAAAAGCTCAAGAGGCAGGGAAAAGGTTATATTATAAAGGGTTTTGAGAGTTCTGCCCAGTAGCCCCTAAGGCAATGGGAAGCCATAAAAATATTTTAAGCCAGGAAGTGACATTATTAGATATGCTTTTAAGAGCAATTACTCAGCCTACAGGAAGGACAAGAGGAAACAGGATGAGGGTCTGGGCCTAGCAAAGAATGACAGGACTGGAAAAGAAGGGAGAATCATACTGGAGGCAGACTCAGCCTGACAATCTGAGGAACCTGTTGGACTTGGAATGACATAGGGAGATTTTCTGAGCTACGAGGGAGGAAGATGAGGATGAAGAGAACAGAGTCCAACCTGCTTGTAGTAATCCACATAGGTGATCTCTGTGCCATCCCGCTTCTGGAAGGAGTGCGTGGGCTTCACGGACCAGTCAATGTCATCAATGAGATAGGTTCGGTTATTATATCTGGTAATTGCAAGAAATCTTAAATTTTTTTTCAAGTCATACAAGATAAGCAGCAGTTTCACTACACTTTTAATTCAAAGCATTAGATTCCAGAATTTCAGAAATATGAGAATAACACAAAAATAGTCACTTTAAAACAAGTGACCAGCTCTAATCTGCAAAGAGTAGTAATGAATTCTTCACTCTACAGGCGGGCAGACCTCTGTATTACAACAAAGCTGGTAAACCTCAAACTTTTTCTCACTGATAGACACTCTGACTTCCGGTAAATCATTCATAAATGTTGGAAGGTCAACCATTGTTCAAAACTTCCCCATCAGCTTTCAGTGTCACACAAATTTTTTTTTTTGAGCCCCTAGATAACTTTTCTTTTTCAATTTTTTTAAAAAAATATATTTTATTGATTTTTTACAGAGAGGAAGGGAGAGGGATTGAGAGTTAGAAACATCGATCAGCTGCCTCCTGGACGCCCCCTACTGGGGATGTGCCTGCAACCAAGGTACATGCCCTTGACCGGAATTGAACCTGGGACCTTTCAGTCTGCAGGCTGACGCTCTATCCACTGAGCCAAACCAGTTTCGGTTTCAATTTTTTTAAATTGATTCTAGAGAGAAAGGAAGGGAGAAGGAGAGAAATAGAAACATCCATGAGAAAGAAACAATAATGGGCTGCCTCCTGCAGTCTCCCTACTGAGAATTGAGCCTGCAATCCAGGCACGGCCCGTGGAATCAAACCTGCAATCAAACCCGCAAACTCTTGGTGCATGGGACAATGCTCAACCAACTGAACCACACTAGCAGGGCTCCAGATAGATTTTCTGATTAAACAAACAAACCTACAAACCACCAAAAAACACACACACACACACACACACACACACACACACACACAGGGTTGATCAATGCTGGATTCTGGTATGCTGCTCTATTTTCCATCCAGGGTTGGTCCTCAACAAAAATGCAAAGCAGATCGGCTCAGATCACTCTAAGCTTTTGTCCTCTTCAGGGTATGTGGCTTGAGTATCTCCTCCTTAACTTGCCAGGTGACTTTAACTCAGTGAGACAAACCAATCAGGAAGCTTAAGATAGGAGAAGGAGGTCTTCTCATCCCAGGTAATGTGTAATCTAACCAGTACGGCCTTGGCCTCGGTGCTCTGTAAACCAGAAAAACAACTTTCTGGGGGAACTTCTGAGCCAGACTAGGAGAAGGCCAGCAGGTCCTCCACAGGAAGTGCTGTGGTTGAGCAATAATATGCGGAGAAATTTTTGATACTCGGAAATCTACCTCATCTACCCGGGTGTAATTCAGCTCAAGGTGTACGGAAGGCAAATTATGTACAGGCAAATTTGGAGGGTTGAAAGAGTTCACCTTAAAGACCTCCTATTCTTCTAGAGAAGCAGACGTGGGCCTAATGCCTATCCTATACTGTCATTAAATGAAATAAATGACAATGAAGAGGTGGCTACAAGCAACGTGCTATGGGAGCAGTGCTGAGTAATTCCAACTGGGGGGACAGATATTGGCCTCTGAAAAGCAGTGACGTTGGAGCTGGGCTTTATGGGAGTACATTTAAAAGGCAGAATTAATCTGGCTGGCTTGGTTCAGTGGTTGAGCGTCATGGTTTGATCCCCAATTAGGATACATGCCCAGATTTCGGGCTTGATTCCCAGTGTGGGACGTGCACACTCCCTCTCCCTTTCTCTCTGAAATCAATTAAAATATATTTAAGACAAATAAATAAATAAGAGGCAGAAGTAGGGGTAGGGAATCCAATTTGAGTACAGAGTAAGATAATTCACGCCCATGTCAGACTGTGGACACTCCAGAATGCCACTCAAGAAAGTCTGAACTCTAGACAACTGAGAATGGCGAGGTCTTCTAAACAGGTAGTAAACTGATCAGATCTGTGGTCAGGCCAATACCTTGAGACAGGCCAGCAATTTACAGCCATGTAGTAAATCTCAAAATCCTATTTTCCCTAACAAAGGACACTTAAGAGTAAATGGTTTACACTTTCCTTCCCAACCAGAGGGCAAATAGCTTAAATCATCCTACTCAGGGAGACAGATCGAAGAAATCCAAATAGTGCCATCTGTGACAACAAGGATACCCAAGGACAGATGAAGTTAAGGAAATAAATCTCAGTTTAGTGCATCAGCATAAAACTGATGAACATCCTATTGAGATCCTTCACAAGACTACCCTTAACCTCCCACCTTTAAAATCCCTCACAAATGACCCAGGGTGCTCTCTCCCTCCCAGAAGCATCCCCAAGCCTTTCCCTTCCCCTCTTCTTCCCTCTCAGACGTTCATCTTCTAAACTCTAAGGGACCCCATGAGCCTTGCAACGAGGGGAGCAATGGGCTGTGGCAGCTAGTCCTGAGCTAACCCCTGAACCTGTCTCCAAGACCCCCTTTTCTCTGACTTCTCAGTGAGCCAAAGCTGCCCTGCCGAAGCTCATTTCCCCATCTGTTCTCTCTCCTCTTGTTTCTTCCATCCCAAGCCCACCGTTGTCTCACTGTGCCCAGCTTTAATAAATGCACTCTCAAAAATCACCTGGGCTTGTGCTGGAAAATCCTTCCTGCACAAGGCAAGAACCCACACACAATAGGCCAGCCAGGTCCCTGTCTGGTAATACCTTGGTGCTATTCCTGTTCCCAACCATAAGTATTTCATTATCTGGGGAAAAGTTTATTTAAAAGCAGGCTTTCACCTTGTAAGGACAATGAGCCCAACCAGCTGTTTTTCGCACATCTGGGTGAAGCTGGACATGCCAGTTTGGTAGCAGAGAGCAGTCATGAATTCCAGAACAGTCTCATTCCGCAGGACTTTATAACTCACATTAGCACTGAACAGGAGCTTGCTTTCAAAGTATGACACAGAAATGGCGAACCCCGGCCAAAGGGACAACCTTTAAAAAAAATTGTAATATATATTTTTAAAACATTTAAACAGTAGTTTGACATTTCAATGCTATAGGTTTTTATAGGACATTTTTTTCTTTAGTCTAATTTCTTCCATTTGCTGACTAAAAACTTCAGGTGTTTCCAGGTGAAGTGTCTTCAAACACGTATTTAAGGTAAAATATATTCCTGTACAGCAGGGCTTCTCAATCTTGATATCAGTGGTGCTGTGGACTGGGTAGGTTTTTGTTAGGGGCCACTCTGTGCATTGCGAGATATTTAGCATATCCTGGCCTCTGCTCACTAGGTGTCCCCTGCGTCCTCAGCTGCAACAAGCCAAAATGTCTATAGACATTGTCACATGTCCCCCGGGGGACAGAACTGCACCTGGCTGAGAACCACAGCATGAAAACACTTGTACTCTGAAGAGCACAGTGACTCAGTGTTGAAGACAGTGAGAAACTTAATAACCAAGGTTAGGAAATGACAGACGTGATACCACATACAGACATAGAAAGAAAACTGTAGGAGAGGCTACAGCTCCTTCCCTCACTTAAGGACACTATAGACTGAAGTCAAATATGAAAAAAATGACAAAACGGCATAAAAGAGTAAACAAATATTTTTTAAAAAATCATTTCAGTTTATATTGTGTGTACTTCAGCCACTGGGATACTAAGCCAGCCTTCGCTCACTCCAGCCCAGTACACACTGGACCTGTGAGGATTTCTAATCCAGCTGGAAAGATAGGCGCTGGGGATGAACAGCAGGCATTCTGTAGACCACGCTGCCACTCGGAATTAGGGTAAGGAAAGACCCAATTCCCTCTCTCTCTACCTTCTCCCCACCCTGCCACCCCACTAGGCCTGGCAGACAACCTGCTCACATTTCCAATCTCCATGTGCTCCCCCCTTTGTTTACATATCTGTCCTAGGCTGCTGGCTGCCCCTGTTGTCAGCCTGGCCACATAGCTTGGAGAGCAAAACACCCAGTTCAAGACACAGCTGAGCACTTTCTCTGCAGCATCTACTCCCCAGGTTAGAGGGAACATTCTGCAGGCGTTCCTAACGGTTCTATCCTTCACTGGGGTAGTTTAGTTGACTTGTTTGTCTAACCTCTGCTTACCCAATGATTTCATGTCAACCACCGGGTCACACTAACTTCCTGACAGCGAGAAAACAGAACACTGACCATGTGGTAAAACATAACATAGCTTATTCCCTTTTCATTATTATTTGTCACACACAGAGCACTCAGTTTCTGAATTCTTTCTAGGATGTATGATCGTGATCTAGCATACTAATATCAGTGGCTTCACGTGGCCACTCCCCCATTCTATAAAAAACTTGAAATTTTAAAAAACCCATTACTTTTCATACCATGAGTCTCTCAGAGGAGGCATAACAGTATAATGTTGCATCGTAAATTATGGTGCTCACATTATAACAAATTTCAGAGTAACAGAGACTATAAATACACCTACTTGTGCTGGGGAATTTCCACTGGCTCCGAAGGCTTATAGAAGTTCCGTCCAATTTGGTACATGGACAATTTTTTTAAGATCCTGCAAGTATAAAATATATATATATATATTTAGTCTTTGGTAAACACCAGTGAATAACAGTGTAATTCTAAGTTTGTACTCTTCCTGAACATAATGGTAAAAATAGGTAGAAAGTAAAGATCTCTCATAGTCCTGGCAAGTTCAGATACTAAAGTACATATGAGTACATATGTAAGAATGATAACTTCATGTTTGAGAATGACATATGAATTATTATCTGGACTTAACTGCGATTGTAAGTATGAGGCCACTGAAACAGTTTCAATGGTGGTTCTAACTTTCTGGTTAGCCTGGATGGGGTGAGACAGGCCATATCTGAAGGTTCTTCAGGCCTCCCCCCTATTTGAGATGAGAAAGCTGTTTCTAAGGAGGCTGTTCAAGCTGCCCAGGTGCTGCCAAATAACACAGGTGCCTCTTCAGCAACTAATCCTGGTTCCCTCTGGGATCTACCACATCACTGCTCTGAGGCTGTCCAGTTCATCCAGGAAACATAAGGGTTGGAAGTCAGAAAACATGGGCTCCAACTGCGTGATTGTGGTTGTAGATGTCATTGAGCCTCAGCCTTCTCATCTGTGAAATGGAGGTTTTCATAGTACCTGCTTCAGGGCACTTGAGAGAGGATCAAATAAGATCAACGACAAGCGAAAGAGCTTTCTAACTAGAAAGCACCTTCAAAATGTCAGCTGACTTAACATAGTCCCCTCTCAGGAGGGCACATGCAAGACTGGCTTCTAAAGGGCATTACAGGGCACTGAACTAAAGCTCAGGTAACATCTAAAGATGAGAAGCCTGACGAGAATGAGAAAATAATGTGTCCATGCATGTGCCCTAGTCAGCAAAACCCCAAACTTGCCACAGCCATCCTGTGTAGAGTTCAGTGTTGAGCAAAGAGCTTGAATCTTTGGCTAATAGGTCACAGTAGCATCATGGAAAACAGCGGTTCACCTGCTGTGTATACCCACGTGCCACCTAGCAAGCTTGCTAAGATCGTGCATTTTCAGATCCCACTCACAAAATTCTGTTCCCTGGGTCCATTGAGGGGCAGGGATTCTGTGCTTCACCAAGCCCCACTCAACCCCCAAATGACTCTGAAGTTCATGATCCACATCAGTTTGAAGAACTGAGCAGCTCAGCCACTGCCTTCCTTCTGCCCTGAGTGACAGCAGAGAGCCGATGGCAATGGCCTTTTGCACTAAAATAATCAACGAGGAGAAAAATAATCCTTTGGTACTAACCCAGACATACACAACTTTAAGAGGAGGTGGTAGAGGGTCCAGAAAAGGAAGAGAAGGGGAAAGGCACCTTCGCTACTACCATGGGACATCACAACCCTGGAGTCCTGTCTCAACTCAAGCAACACTAAACAGTTATGCCAGTTCGCTAGAGACATGAATACAGGAAGATACGTGGAAAGTTGCTCTTAGGATGGCATTGGGGCTGGCATATTGCCCACAAATGTTTGATAACCTTAATAGCCAGGCTCCGTGCTGAAAGGCCTCTTCAGCCTGAATTAAATTCCCATTTAAGGCAACATTTACTTTTTGAAGATGATGCTGAAGACCTGGATGCACACAGGGGAGCTTGCCGGCAGCTCCCCAGTCAGAGTGATAGTGATCTTTATGGTCTCGCCTCTTCGAGTTTCACTTGACAATTCTGTGACCTGGGAAAAGAAGTATTTAATATGCAATCCACAGATGATCCCCAAGTGTGCAATCAGCTCTGATGAAGCTGTCGCAACTTAATACAGGTTAGCAGAAACACAGCTGCAGGGGTTACCTTGTGAGTAATACTGTCATCAACACATTATGTCTAAAGGGGTTATTGTCTCTATATCTTGCTAATTCTAGAAACGCAACACATCTCACTACTCTGTAACTTCTTAATAAAGAATCAAAACTAGACTCAGGGTTCAAAGATTCTATCCAAAATGAATTTCAAGGTAGTGGCTCTTGACTTTTTTGGGGGGTGCTGGTGGGGATGGAGGAATGATTAGGTCACAAATTACTTTAAAAGTCTGATAAAGCCGAAACCGGTTTGGCTCAGTGACAGAGTGTTGGCCTGTGGACTGAAAGATCCCAGGTTCGATTCCAGTCAAGGGCATGTACCTTGGTTGTGGGCACATCCCCAGTAGGGGGTGTGCAAGAGGCAGCTGATCGATGTTTCTCTCTCATTGATGTTTCTTGCTCTTTCTCTCTCTTCCTCTGTAAAAAATCAATAAGATATATTTTTTTTAAAAAGGAGTCTGATAAAAATCAAAGACATTCTCCCAAGAAAATGCCACACATGTATATACCACAGTGATGCACATTAATGTACCCATTTTCAGGGAATTCATGGATTTCAGATTACCACCTTTCAAAAGTTTATTTAAAAAAAAAAGAACAGAGAAGAAGAGAGGAAGAAAGCAAAGGACAAGAGAGACAAGAGGAAAAATAAATGTGGGGAAAGAGAAGAAAGTGGTAGAAGTTTAAATAGACTAGAAATCTAATTTTGTTGATTTTGAAAGGTCTAGAGAAATCCCTAGGGCTCTAATAATCTGGAACAATGTTCTAACACTAAAATGAATGCATGAGTAGCTGTCCAACTAAAATGAAACCCCTTAAAATTAGAAAGAGCTCCACACATGCACCCATACACACATATACACACACAAAGAATAAACAAATCAGTTAATACAAATCAATGATCAATGTTTTTTCAGAAGGGTAAGCAATTAGAAGAGGTCAGATCATTAGCAAGCACTTACGTATTTTGTCTGAATTTTCTATAGTTAAAGCATAGTTTTAACCACTTTTAGGTTGAACCACAAAAGTAGGAAAGGCATGGCTCGTTGCATGGAAACAAAGAGAAGAGGTTCTTTCCCAGGAGCTGAAACGTTCATTGAGATGACTGCTTGCTTCAGATAAAATTGCAGAGAAAGCAGGGGTGGGGAGCTGCAGGAAGAGCTCATCAACCTGTGGGAGAAGTCTAGTAGCCAGCAGAGCTGAAGGGCTTGCACTGCCACAGGCTTCAGGATGAAGAATGAAGAAGACAACAGGATGGGGACCTGGTTGCGTGGTTAGGATGGAGGGGCAGCAGAAGATCCCCAATTAAAGCATACCTTTAAGATTGATAGCGATGACTCACATTTCATATGATGGGACAGGTCATGGAATAAACGACAGTTTTAGAATCAGAGATTGATATAACATTATTAGGATACATGAGCACAACTGTGCAGGAGCAAAAAAAAAAAAAAGTAAATTTAAAGCCCTGAAGCCATAGGCCAAATGGTGTTTATCTTAAAGCCTTGCCTATTTGGGGAAAGGCTCTAAGAGGATGCCTATTTCACCTGGCCAGTGTGGCTGAGTTGGTGGAGTGTCAGTCCCATGCACTAGGACAGTGGTTGGCAAACTCATTAGTCAACAGAGCTGCAAAGTGCAGCTCAAGAGCCGCTCAGTGGTAGAGAATCGACCACTGCACTAGGAGGTCACCAGGTTCTATTCCTGGTCAGAGCACATGCCCGGATTGCAGACTGGATTCCCAGTAAGAGATGTGGAGGAGGCAGCTGATCAGTGATTCTCTCTTATCATTGATGTTTTTATCTCTCTCTCTCTCTCCCTTCTTCTCTCTAAAATCAATAAAAAAATATTTTTAAAAAGATGCCTGTTTCACCCTAGCCAGTTTGGCTCGGCAGATAGAGCATCGGTCTGTGGATCAAAGGGTCCTGGGTTCAATTCCAGTCAAGGGCAGGAACTTTGGTTGCAGGCTCCTCCCCAGCCTGGACACTGGTTAGGGCACATGCTGGAGGCAACCAATCGATGTGTTTCTCTCACATCAATATTTCTCTCTGTCTTTCCCTCTCTCTTTCATTCTCCCTAAAAAACACCAATGGGAAAGATATCCTAAAGTGAGGATTAACAAACAAACAACAAAAAAATGCCTATTTCAAGGAAAAGTCACCTTTTAAAAAAAAAGTAGTTGAAAAAGTGGTGTTTGTATTACAGCTCTTATTTTCAAAATGCCAATCATCAACTTCCTAATGAGGAAATAAATTACTGATGAGGTCTCAATTAGAAAGTCTTTTTGCTCTCGGCCATAGGAATAGAAAAGAAGAAAGGAGGGGGAGAATCCAAGATGGCGGCATAGGTAAACACCTACACTGCTGCCTCACACAACAATTTCAAAACTACAACTAAAAGACAGAACTGACATCATCCAGAACCACGGGAAAGCTGGCTGAGTGTCAGTTCTACAGCTAGAAGGAAAGAAAGGGGCTCACAGAAACCCAGAGGAGCTGCAAAAAGCTGAGGTATGGAGACGCACGTGTGGAGAGAGTGGGTGCCAGAGTACCTGGCTGGCTTTCTGTGGGAGGAGGGAAACGGAGACTCCCAACGGCATTGAACCCCTTATCTTACAACACTAAACCCCAGATCCAGACGAAACTCATACGGGGGGAGTTTGGACTGTGAAAAGGGAGAGGTGCATGGAAATTTAGGGGAGTCGCAAAAGATTGCGCGCATGGCACTGTGCAGAGGACAGATTGCTGATTATGCTGCTGGCTTTTGTGAGTGGGTGGGAGACAGACCCTCCCAACTGCACCACTTCTGACTCCACTAAGCCCCTGTTTCGGGCAAAACCCTGGAGACCTAGACTCGTGTGGTCCTGGTGCGCAGGGGAGCTGGAAAGGCAGCAGTCTAAAGGCACTGCGGGCGTGCGCGCACAAGGACCGCTCCAGCGATTACCCAGTCACGTGAGACTCAGGGGCCATGGAGGGCGGGGCCAACTGGAAGACAAGGCGGTCCCTTAAGCCCTTAGACTCCACCCATCCCAAGCTCAACAGAGGCTTCTTTGGTTTTGCAAGTCTGGTATCATAAGGCTGAATTCAACACAGAAGTTTCCCCGGCATAGTGAAAATGCCAAGACAAGGGAAGGAATCACAAACAAAAGAAATGGAGGGGAAAAAACGACTGGATATAGAGTTCAAAACCACGCTTATAAGGTTTTTCAAGAATATGCTAGAAAAGATGGATAAATTTATCAAGTCCCAAGAGGAGATGCAAAAGGACCAACTAGAGATGCTAGAGATGATGGATAAATTTAGCGAATCCCAAGAGGAGATGAAAAAGGACCAACTAGAGACACTGACTGAAATAAAAAATATTATACAGAGTCCTAACAGCAGACTAGAGGAAGGCAAGAATCAAGTCAAAAATTTGAAATATAAAGAAGCAGAAAACACTCAACTGGAAAAGCAAGAAAAGAAAAGAATCCAAAAATGTGAAGATAATGTAAGGAGCCTCTGGGACAGCTTCAAGCGAACCAACATCAGAATTGTGGGGGTGCCAGAAGAAGAGAGAGAGCAAGATACTGAAAACCTATTTAAAGAAATAATGACAGAAAACTTCCCACATCTGGTAAAAGAAATGGACTTACAAGTCCAGGAAGCACACAGAACCCCATATAAAAGGAATCCAAAGAGGACCACACCAAGACACATCATCATTAAAATACCAAGAGCAAAAGACAAAGAGAGAATTTTAAAAGCAGCAAGAGAAAAACAGTTCATTACCTACAAGGGAGCACCCATTCGACTGTCAGCTGATTTCTCAACAGAAACGATGCAGGCCAGACGGGAGGGGCAAGAAATATTCAACGTGATGAATAGCAAGAACCTACAACCAAAAATAATCTATCCAGCAAAGCTATCATTCAGAATTGAAGGGCAGATAAAGAGCTTCACAGAGAAGAAAAAGCTAAAGGTATATGAAATGCTGAAAGGTACTCTTTTAGAAGAGGAAGAAGAAAAAGGTAAAAGCCAAAAAATTATGAACAACAAATACATATCTATCAACAAGTGAATCTAAAAATTGAGTGAATTAAAAATTTGATGAAAAGAATAAACTGGTGAATATAATAGAATCAGGAGCACAGAAAGGGAGTGGACTGATAATTCTCAGGGGGGAAAGGGGTGAGGGGTGTACAGGGAGAGACTGGACAAAAATCATACACCTATGGATGAGATCAATGGGAGGGAGGGAAGGGCAGAGGAAAGGGTGGGAGCTGGATGGAGGGGTACTATGGAGGGGAAAAAAGAGAAACAAATGTAATAATCTGAATAATAAAGATTCAATTTAAAAAAAAAGAAAAGAAGAAAGGAGTGAAAAACTCATTCTAACTGTTAGGAAAATCAGTTGACCTCATAAATATAGACGGATGAGCATTAGTATTTGCACACGAGCGTGTGTGTGTGTGTGTGTGTGTGTGTGTGTATTACAAAGTAACCATACTTTACCCTTTCTTCTAGCTTTTCTGAGAGAAAAAGGATGACACCATCGAATGCCTTTGCTTTGTTGGAAAGTTCCTTCTGACTATAAAGCAAAGCAATTCTCATGCTTCTAGATTCCAAATCTGGCATATATGTCACATGATACTGGTACAGCTTCCAGTCCTGAGGCAAATCTAAGCTAAAAAGATTGGTGACCAGCTTCACAGGTATTCCACTGGAACCTGAGGAAAAACAAATAAAAAAAACATTTTATAACAAAATAAAACAAAAAAATCACCATGTTAATATTAATTACATCATTAAAAATTTATTTGCATATGCATAGTTGTTTCTATAATGCCAGGATTCTTGCTCAGTGACACAAGACAAGCTAATCAACTTGCAGCCTGAGAGCATTTATAGAGTCCTATAAACATGTTTGGGAATTAAAAAGGGATTCTGTGTAACAGAAGTCTCATAAGAATATTCAAGCAGACTTGACATTCCTGTCCCTGGGAGAAAAGAAAGCATCTGAATTCAGCTATCCTAGAACTCCTTCCAAAGCCCTGACTCTATGCAATTCCAATCAGGTCCACTGATATTTTAGGATGCTGCTCTGAAATTATGCTGCTCTCAAACGATGAAGACACTGTCCAGTTCTTACCACGAATACAGCACCCCAGCCTCTTGGAAATTCAGGTAATCAAGTTATATATACTTCTGGAAGTTCTGAAACAGTTCCATCAGTGGCTAGATGCTCTGCAAATCCCAGAGAAGGCCCTCAGAAATTGAGGGGAGGAAGCATTGTATCAAATAGGCACTATTTTGTTTTTCTCCTGGAGGAAGTGGAAACTTGAGCCCCCACCGGTGATAAGAAAAAGTAAACTAAACGTGTGTGTCTCAATATTTCCTGAGCTTCTGCCTGGGGCATAAATCTGTTAGGAGCAAGGGATTATTGTGTTATTTTAATTAAACAAAAGCTTTCTTTGGTTCTTCCAGATCCTGAGGAAATGACAACATATTTTGCTGCTCACTAATGGATAAAGAGACATCATCCTAGAATGTTAAAGCTAGGCAAGATGCTTCGAGGTCATCTACACCACTATTTGCAAACTAATCATGACCTGTTAGTGCTGCAGTTATAAAAGTGTGTCAGGCAAACCACCACGACTCCTGAAAAGACTGGAACACAACAGAAGTGGATCAGAGTGCTTCACACACAGTTGGAGCAAGCACTGGTTCACGAAACTTTGTTTCAATTATATGTGTACACTGCTGGATAACAATATATACATTTCTTAGTTGCATGGTTTTAACAAGTCTAAAAAAAAGCCCTAGCTGGTTTGACTCAGTGGATAGTCGGCCTGCAGACTAAAGGGTCCTAGGTTTGATTCTGGTCAAGAGGACATACCTGGGCCCTCTCCCTCCTCTCTGAAATCAATAAAATATATATTTTAAAAATCTGAAAAAAGGCTGATCTGCATCAAGGAGTCTTAACTTATGGGAAGGAGTTACAAAGTCTTTGGAGAATCAAATGGAAACAACAGACCTATTTCCCTGAAAATGCATGCCCACAATTCTGGGTGCAATTTCTAGGTTAAGAATTCCAGAAATAGGCAACACTTTTCTTTTTCAGCTCAAGTCCAGAAACAGTATTATTCCTGCAGAGGAAAAGGGTTGGGGAAGAAACAAAACATCTTTTTAACTCCTATCCCAGTTGTAAGTGAAATGTCACTTTGAGGAAAATACTACTATTTCTATTAATTAAAAAGAGAATGGAGACTAAAACAACTGATATCTAGATAATTTCTTGAATATAGCATAAGTTCAATAAATATCCTTTAAGTTAACATATGAACTTATTTATTTTAGATCTAAAAATTAAAATTCCTTAAGCAGGATTTGGTGACATTAAAAAAATAAGTCACATGAAGACTGGGTACCTGTTTTGCAGTCTCTCACATGGGCAAGTTTCTCTCTGGTACAGATCCCCAAATCCATGACATCCGGGAAGATTTTCCCTCCTCTTTTCATGAGAGTACCTTCAGCATTAGAAGATACAACATCTTTACCTAAAACATGAAGAGAACGCCATAAAAACTCATACTTTTTTTTAGCAATATTGTTTACAGCTACTATATAAAAAAAATGCATCTACAAAGAAAAGTCAGATTTTTGTGGTTTTTAATAAAACTGGCCCACATTGTCAAAAGCCATCATGATTATACGGAAGTCTTCAGTGTAAAAATTAAAAATCGGGGACACATAGCATGTTTTGTTATAAATAACAGACCCTGAGTTAGTCCTACCTTATAATATTTTGGTCAGGTCTGATTCACGTTGTGGCTAAGCTCTATCTCTCAATGTCCCACTCCACACCCATGTATGCTCTCCCTCCTTCAGCGCTTGTGTAACACCCAAAGACCAAGATTGTCCAACTTTGTACAGATTGGGGCAAAAGCTCTCATCATTCCCAATTACAAGAAGAGAAATGCCCAGAACACTGCCATCAGTTTTTATGCTAGATCATTTCCTGGAGAATGCAAGCCAACATTTCATTCACCTTTGGGCATGTTCCTCACAATTAGGTTCTAGAAAAAATAAAATTAAAATCCAATGACTATTTTTGTTAAAATGAGTACAAAGAGGTGTTAGTTTTTAGGTATTACTTGGACTTTCTGAAAATAGCATGAAAATATAAAAGTAAAGACTATTATCACAAAGTGATATGATTCATAGTGTGACAAATCTCTGACTTGACCATTATCCTTTGATAGAACAACTAAATGCAATACCCCAAATAGCACCATCACCTGATCCAAAGTGTGGTCCATTCTTTTCTCAGTGAAGTCTGAGTCTATCCGGAAAAATATCAAAATTTATTTAATTTTAAAAGATTATCCCCACTAGATTATCCATAGCATTCACTGATCATGGTTTCAAAAGGTATTGGGTGGTTTATAAAAATTCAATTTACCACAGACTATTAGTTGCTAAGGGTAAGGAGGAGAGGAGGATGGGGAATTCATGAGTACAGAGTTTCAGTTCTGCAAGATGAAGAACGTCCTAGAGATGGATGGATGGTTGCCACTGGGCCATACAATTAAAAATAGTTGATTTTGAATTATGTATATTTTACCACCATTTAAATAAATCAATAAAAATGCAATCTGCCCTCAAAAGATGAAGGGTTTCCATCACTTGGTAGTCACAAGAATGTGCAGCAGATGGGAGAGGAAGCCCCAAGGAGAAGTTGGGGGAGATTGGAATGGTGACAGCAGCACTGTCTGAGAGCAGGTCTTCTGAGGGACCACATGCAATTCTGTGGGTACAAAGGGTACTTGAGCAGGGCTAAAAAACCCAGCAGAGAACGAGAGAGCCAGGCATCACATGGATAGAATGGCCGATAATCCTAAAAGTATAGAAGAACCTAAATGCTTAGCCTGTACATGGTTATTAGCAACTAACCACTTAACTTCATGGCCAGAGCAAGGGAGATGGCTAATAGATTTCAGCAGTGGTTATGAATTGTGTATCCCCAAGTCCTAACCCCTAATATTTCAGAATGTAACTGTATTTGGAGGGTCTTTTAAGAGGCAGTTACGATGAGCTCATCAGGATGAACCCTAATCCAGTTTGACTGGTGTCCTTATAAAAAGAAATTAGGACACAGACAAGGGCAGAGGGAAGGCTATGTGAAAACACAAGGAGAAGACGGCCCACCCATCTAAGCTAAGGAGAGGGGCTTCAAAAGAAAGCAACCCTGCAGAAACCTTGATTTTGGATTTCCAGCCTCCGGAATTATGAATTGGTACATTTCTATTATTTAACCTACCCAGTTTGTGATACTTTTTCATGGAAACCTGGAATGTGCCAACTAACACAGTGTGATAGCAGCTACCTGGAATAGCATATTGACTAGTATCCTGAGGCCAAATCTGAATTTGCAGGAAAGAGAGCCACCATCAAATGGTGACATCTTCCTTGAGAGGGGAAGAGCAGCAGCAGCAGGCACTCCAGAGTTACACTATCCTTGCAAACTGACAGGTACATGTCATAAAGAACTTCTAAATATTTTGTTAAAAATTATTCAGTAGACAGACAGAATCTGAAAACTAGCATCCTGATGTCTGTGGATATCCAACTGCCAAGCACTGTCCGAAAATTCAGAGGCAAGCTCTGTTTGGGACTCCCAAAGAAACACAACAAACACAGAGGATCCTTCAAGAAAAGGTGAATGGGATGCTCACAAAGAGACTCTGCTGCTGTGAGGCACAGCAGACTCACTCCTGTTCCCATCAGATGGAGCGGAACTGAATGGAACAGCATACTGCACTTACATGGCTGTGAAATCCTACTTGTGTCCTCGAAACCGCTGTTGGACGACGCTTCATTGTCACTAGGATCAGCAGATACAGGCTAACAACGGGCCAAAAAAAAAAAAAAAGGTTTGGTCATATTTGAGATATTAATTCATAAACCACAAAGTTACTACAAAAATAAGAACTCTATAGGTCCTAAATCATTCGTCAGCATGACTAATGCCAACAGTTGAAATGCTTGAGAGATGATTCTAGAAATTGCCCCCCTTCTAGAAAAAGGATAAAGACAAGCTATAGTACTCCCCATTCATCAACATTTAGTACCAACTGTGAACCAGATCAGCCGCTGGACACTGGAGGTGTAAAGAGGCAGAGAAAAGACCCGAGTCAGGGAGCTCACAGGGGGAAGGTGGTACCAATGACAGCACACAGACACGGGCCTCCAGTGTGTACATGTTTGCAGCAAGAAAATAAATTGAGCCAGAGCATCTCGGTCACCAGCTCAGGTGATGACTGTCCTGAATAACTTTCCCCAAATTAGTTCATAAAATGGGTTGAAGGGAACCATTAATAGTTTCTCTTTTTACAAAATACTCTCTTTTTTCACAGTAACAGCTTCTCTTTGCTCAAGAAGAAATATATCTCGGCCTCTTAAAACATGTATGAAGTCAAGAGAAGACTTTTTGCGAGAGTAAAGGCATAATGACCAGACTATTTATGGACAGTATGCAGTGACATCACTCAGAAGTTGCTGATTTACTGGTCACTTCATTCTAGTTGCCTAAGTCTAGCAAGGAGCCCTACCCACAGAGGCTGCTCAAGAAACAATGGTCAAATCAAAACCACATCTGGGAGTGAAATTTCTTATTTTTATATATGAATTAACAAGAGGGATCATATTAGATTACATGTCATCTAATGAAGGCACTACTGAAGGACCAGCCATTTTTACCAAAAGACTTAATCCCAAATCAAGGAATTAAAATTCAGAAAACAGATAAGGACGCCCTGCTTACCTCCAATTTATAGTCCTCTTCACTGGCCAAAACATTTACGTTAATATCTTACTGAGATAAGACCCCAAGAGAAAAAATCTGAGAAGCCCTGGAAAGACTCAAAGTTGAGAAAGAAGATAACCCACTACTTCCTAGGAGGGAAGAAGACCGCGTCCTTGAAGGAGACAGGTAAGAGAGAGCAAGACAATGCCAGTTAAGCCTTGTACGCACCCTCGGGGAGGCCTGGAAGTACCCCACTTCCGTGGCATTGGGGCTGCGGGTCATGCCTCGCGCCCTAACGCGGGCACGTCCAGTCATGTTCCCAATGAGCCCAAGGTGACTTCCAAGGTAGCAATGCTTCAGTTAGGGTATTTTTTCCCTTGGCATCCACAGGGCAGAGCTGCGACCACGGGCGGTGGAGGTGGAGAGTCTCATGCGTGGGTGGAAGGAGCGCGCACAAAACGAGGAGTGCCAGCACAGTGGGGCGGGGGTGGAGCAGTGAGGGTTGGGCAGTGGGGAGCGCACAGTGGGGAGGCAGCTCACAGCGGGGGAGGGGGAGAGAAATACACAGTGAAGGGCGTGGCACAGGGGAGGTGGTAGGGGAGCAGTTGGTTAGTGTATCGTCCTGATATGCCAAGTTTGTAGGTCCAACCCCAGTCAGGGCACATACAAAGATCAACCAATGCGTAAGTGGAACAAGTTGGTGTTTCTCTCTCTCTCTTCCTCTCTCTCTAAAAAAAAAAAAAAAATCACTAAATAAATAAGAACTTTACCTTTAAAAAAAAATCATTTTACCTCATCCCTTCTTATTCTTATTTTTTTCTTACGTTGGCCAAGTTTTCCTGTTGAGAGTTACTGTGGTAGCTGGCATTCCTGTCTTCTTCCTGATTTCAAGGGAACTGTTTTGTTTGATGTTTGCTGTGAATATCTGGTTTTCAGTGTTTATTATTTTAAGGAAGCTCCCCTCTATTCCTAGATTTCCAAAGATGATTTTAATCATAAGTATATGTGGAACTTAATTAACTGTTTGGGTCTATCAAAAAGGTTGTGCTGAAGTTATAAAGGCACATTACAGACAGTTCGTGAGAGTTATTTGGGGTCCATAAGAAGGGGCGCTAAGTGGGTAAAATGTGGTAGATACAGAGAATGGAATACTTGGCCAACAGTCACAAGCGATGACCTAGAGATACTTTCAGCAACAAGAATAGATCTTCAACGCATTGTGTTGGATGAAGAAAAAGCAAGAAAGGATTGCGATCTATACTATGGCAAAATACCACGTTAATTTTTAAAACATTCGAAACACATGTAACTGGGTATTTACTAATTTTTTTCAAGTAAACACACAGCCAATGATATCCTACAGACAATAAATTGAGTACCAATAGAATAAAGAAAAATAAGAGAGGGAATGAGAGAAGTGAAAGGAAAAGCAAAATATAATACAGTAGAGACAGAACATTCATAGACGTATGAGATTAGTATACAGTGAACTGAAGAATGTAATTCATTTAACCTCCTGGTTTTAGACCCTAAAATTAAATAAATATAATAGCTAATGTTTATTGAATATTGCTCTGGGGCAAACATTACTGTCCCCATTTTACAGTTGAAGAAATTGAAACTTAAGAAATTTAAGTGACCCACCTAAGTTCTGTCTACCTGTAAAGTCCACACCATACCCCTTGTCTCCGTCCAAGAAGATGATATGCTTTACTGCAGATACTGGCCAAATCTTGTGTTATATACTTTGCTCTGCCGTCTGTTTGGTCCCCATCAGAAATTCTTTCATCAGGTTCTCCTGGGAAACCATTGACTCCAAGGGCTGACAAATGCAAAAAGTAAATGATGGCCTTTGGCAGAGGTGGCCAGTCTTGAACTTGGCTGAGTGAAACTACTCTACTGGATAATACTTTTTTTTTTTTTAATGAATGAATGAGAGAGTTTGGGAGCCATCATAAACTGCTATTTAAAAAAGAGGGGCAGATGGGAAATAATCTAGACAAGAAAGCCACGTTTGAAAATCTGAGTAGATGAATAACCTTTATCCCCAAGTTCTCCAAATTTATCACCTCCTGGTAAATTTGACTTATGTTGATGAGAGAGATCTACAGAGTGATAGAATGGTTGAGAAAGTATATAAGTGACTTTAAACAGTTAAAGCTTTTCAGTTTTTCCAAATTTGCTCATTATACAATCAGAAGTATCAATCATTTCAAGCCTTATCTGCATTTTTCAATTCTCTGTTGAGATTACTATAATGACATACCAATCAGTCACATTGTGCTCTCCACACATGTTTTTTGTTTTTGTAATGGGTTTTCTTATCCAAATTTTTTTCTGTAATGTGTCTTCCGGAAAATAGTTCTTTTTCTTCTTTTTAAATTTAAATTCTTTATTGTTGAAAGTGTTACACATGATTTTTAAAGGTACTTATGTATTCCCTATAATTGGGAGGCAGTACAGAATGGGTACAAATATATATAAAAATTAATTTAATACAATTTTTGCCATATTTTGTATTTTTTTAAATTAATTTTTATTAATTTTTTATACATATCTCCCCATTGCCTCCCCTCTCTCCCAGGCATACCCCCACCCCCCCAGTGTCTGTGATCATTGGTTATGCTTATATGCATGCATACAAGTCCTTTGATTGATCACTTATCTACCTCACCTAACTTTAATCTTTCTGCTGTAATTTCACAGTCTGTTTGATGCTTTATGATTTTTGTCCTCCTGAGAATTATCAATCTATTCCCTTTCTGTGCTCCTGATTCTATTATATTCACCAGTTTATTCTGTTGATCAAATTTTTAATTCACTTAATTTTTAGATTCACTTGTTGATAGATGTGTATTTGTTGTTCATAATTTTTTGTCTTTTACCTTTTTCTTCTTCCTCTTCTAAAAGAGTACCTTTCAGCATTTCATATAATACTGGTTTGGAGTTGAACTCCTTTAGCTTTTTCTTCTCTGTGAAGCTCTTTATCTGCCCTTCAATTCTGAATGATAGTTTTGCTGGATAGATTATTCTTGGTTATAGGTTCTTGCTGTTCATCACGTTGAATATTTCTTGCCACTCCCGTCTGGCCTGCATCGTTTCTGTTGAGAAATCAGCTGACAGTCGTATGGGTGCTCCCTTGTAGGTAATGAACTGTTTTTCTCTTGCTGCTTTTAAAATTCTCTCTTTGTCTTTTGCTCTTGGTATTTTAATGATGATGTGTCTTGGTGTGGTCCTCTTTGGATTCCTTTTATTTGGGGTTCTGTGTGCTTCCTGGACGTGTAAGTCTATTTCTTTTACCAGATGTGGGAAGTTTTCAGTCATTATTTCCTTAAATAGGTTTTCAGTATCTTGCTCTCTCTCTTCTTCTGGCACCCCCACAATTCTGATGTTGGTTCGCTTGAAGCTGTCCCAGAGGCTCCTTACATTATCTTCACATTTTTGTATTCTTTTCTCTTCTTGCTTTTCCAGTTGAATGTTTTCTGCTTCTTTATATTTCAAATTTTTGACTTGATCCTTGCCTTTCTCTAGTCTGCTGTTAGGACTCTGTATAATAGTTTTTATTTCAGTCAGTGTATGTTTAATTTCTAGTTGGTCCTTTTTCATCTCCTCTTGGGTCTCACTAAATTTATCCATCTTTTCTAGCATATTCTTGAAAAACCTTATAAGCGTGGTTTTGAACTCTATATCTAGTCGTTTTTTTTCCTCCATTTCTTTTGCTTGTAATCCCTTCCCTTGTCTCGGCATTTTCACTATGCCGGGGAAACTTCTGTGCTGGATTTAGCCGAAGAAGCCTCTGCTGAGCTTGGGAGGGGTGGAGTCTCAGGGCTTAAGGGACCGCCTTGCCTTTAAGTCGGCCCCGCCCTCCACGGCCTCTGAGTCTCACGTGACTGGGTGATGGCTGGATGGGTCCTTGTGCGCGCACCCGCAGTGCCTCTAACCGCTGCCTTTCCGGCTCCCTTGCGCACCAGGACCTCAAGAGTCTAGGTCTCCAGGGTTTCGCCCGAAACAGGGGTTTAGTGGACTCAGAAGTGGCACAGTTGGGAGGGTTTGTCTCCCGCCCACTCGCGAAAGCCAGCGGCACAATCAGCAATCTGTCCTCCACGTGGTGCCGTGTCGGACCAGACCTCCGATCCTTTGCGACTCCCCTAAATTTCCGTGCACTTCTCCCTTTTCACAGTCCAAACTCCCCCCGTATGAGTTTCGGCTGGATCTGGGGTTTAGTGTCGTAAGATAAGGGGTTCAATGCCTTTGAGAGTCTCCGTTTCCCTCCCGCCAGAGAAAGCCAGCCAGGTACTCCGGCACCCGCTCTCTTCTCGCGCGCGTCTCCGTACCTCAGCTTTTTGCAGCTCCTCTGGGTCTCCGTGAGCCCCTCTCTTTCCCTCTAGTTGTAGAACTTCCACTCAGCCAGCTTTCCTGTGGTTCTGGATGATGTCGGTTCTGTCTTTTAGTTGTAGTTTTGAAATTGTTGTGCGAGGCAGCAGTGTAGGTGTTTACCTATGCCGCCATCTTGGATTCTCCCCCATATTTTGTATTTTTGAACTTGTGTCAAATAACTTCATGCTGTTGCTAATCCTAGATCATGCTTGTCTTGTGACACCCTTCACATTTTCTTTCATATACATACATATATATACATATGTGTGTGTGTGTGTATTAGAGACCCAATGCATGAAATTCGTGCAAGAGTTAGCCTTCCTTCTCCCAGCTCCCAGCATTGGCTTCCCTCTGGAACCAGGGACCTGGCTTCCCTTGCAGCACTGGCTTCATCCAGAAGGTCATCTGGAAGGATGTCTGGTCTAATTAGCATATTACACTTTTATTATTATAGATATATTTTATTGATTTCAGAGATGAAGAGAGAGAGAGAGGGCAGGGAGAAACATCCATGATGAGAGAGAATCATCGATCCGCTGCCTACTGCATGCCCCTACAATCCAGGCATATGAGAATCAAACCATGATCTCCTGGTACATAGGTCAATACTCAACCATTGAGCTATGCTCCCTGGCTGTGCTTCACATTCTCCTTGGCCTACCTTTTATCTCTAGCCATTGCCTTGGTGAACAGCTATGCACAGAGTAAACTCAGCTGCAGGTACATCTCTCCCGCATGGGAGCAATCCTTGGCCAATGTAGATGGGGAATGGTAGATAAATATTCCCTCTAACATCCATTGGGCAGAAGATTTTGTGGTGCATTTAGTAGCTTCATGAGACCAAGTATCAGGTGCCACAGTAGTGATAATGCATTGTTGGTTTGGCTTCACTCTTCCCTGCTACCCCCTTCCCAGTCCCTCTCTACTGTTCCTTGCAAACACTTCCCAAGATAATTGACCTGCATCCAAACCCTTATCTCATGCTCTATTATGGAGGGAACTTAAGTTAGCATAGTTCAATAAGAGAATACCATATTCACTCGTTGAAAACATATTTCATGCCTACTATGGTCTCAAGCATTGATGTCTGAATTTTATCATTGAGGAAAAATACAATTTAAAAATTAAAACTCAATCTGCAAGTCAGCTCCAAAATCCATTTTTTAGTTATTTAGTCCAGTGGCTGTAGCTTAAATTGTTTTAATGACCTTTATTAGGGAACCCCTGTAAATAATGACAGTCTACAAGTACAGACAAGTTCAGATCAATGAACAACTTTGTTCAGTATATATGGTTCCTGCATACAGAATTAATTCCCCAGGCACAGGTGTGGATGGTCAAACAGCTGTGAAGTTAGTGCATCAATGGTATTGTTTTCTTTGGATCTTATTTAAATGATACTTTCTAAATTAATCTTGAACTTTTTATTTAAAAATATATCCAGTTATCATTTTGATATATTTGCTTTAATATTTTCTCTTTATGTGTATATATATATTTTTTCCTGGCCCGGTTACAAAGAAGTTGCAGATTTTAACTTTGACCTCCTAATATGTTAGTATGCATTTGTTAAGAACAAAAATATCTTCCCATTCTCTTATAAAACCACAATACAATCACAAAATTTAACATGTAGATTAGACAAGACTATTGTCTAATCTGCATTTCATAGTTAAATTTTGACAATTGTCCCCAAATGTACCTTAAATAAACAAAAAAATTTTTTTCAGAGTGCAGTTAGGTCAGGGGAATTCACTGTATTTGATTGTCATGCCTCTTTACTCTTCATTAATCTGTAACACCAACAGTCTTGCTCTCCTGTTTTTTCAAACAAATTGTGAGAAATACATTATTAAAATGTGCAGAGGAAGGAAAATTCCCATTATGCACTAGGTGTTAACTGCTAACCACTATGATGTAAATCTTTTCAAACATATTATCTACCTCCTGGCCTACAGTGAATGGTCTACAGGTCAAATAAGTCTTGGAGGACTGAACTTACAAGCACTGAATATTTTGTTCTGTAGAGGTATTTCTGGTTATCTATGTGTACCCCATTGTTCTCCAGAATGGATTTAAGATTACCTACATAGGTACCAAATAAAACAAAATGATTTCAAAGTAGAGATTCTCTATTTTCTAGTTCCTCTCTAGCTCTCTAGCCTTGACGTTTGCATTTTCCTCACCCAAGCACTCTCCCTGGAAAATCCATTCTCCTCAAGCAGGAAGTTTCACCTCAGTGAGCACAGGGTGGATTTGACTTTCCTTGGCCTTAAGTACTTTTACTTTGATGGATACCTTTTTCAATTAAAAAAAAAAAAAGTATTAGCCCAGCTGGTGTTGCTCAGTGCTGAGCGGTGGCCCATGCACCAAAAGGCGTTCCTAGTCAGGAAGTGTGCAAGAGGTGCCTGAGGAGGGATCCCTGGCCAGAGGTCAATAATCAAGGGTAAATGTGGGCCTCAAGTTAGACTTCTTTTGCAGTAGTCCCTTCTGTGTTAGTTCCAGGTATGTCCACTTTTATGGAACGTGTTAGAATAGTACATTCACCTCTCCTAGGGACAGGTATAGTTTGGATGGAGGGTAGTACTGTTTAAACTCATATTGAGAGAGGAAATATTTCCTTAATTAGCAAGGTCAATTAGTATATCTCCTGTTATTGTGTGGAGTTGCTCTTGGATTCCAGCTCTTCTTCAGAGTTTACCAGATAAAAAAATGAAATCATATTCTCTCAGTATTATCTATTCACTTTGTTGCTCCAAGGAAGGGCTCCAAAGGTAAGACTCTAGCAAAGACTCAATTAAAACCTTTAATTTTCCCAGTCTGTAGGTTGAGATGGAGGGAAATAGTTCATTAGCCACTCCATAATGTAAACAAGCATTTCCAGGAGTCCATAACACACTGGCCTGAGATTTACAAAGTTTAGAACTATTGCATTCAATAGAAAGAAGTGAGAATGTAAGCCTCTTTTTGTCCATTGGACACAGCTACCACTGACTCCCTTACTGAACTCATGTCTCAAATAACTCTGCCCTCAATGTGCCCTATTGTCAGACCTGATGGTCAAGGTCTGGCCTTCCCAAATAGAGTTATGATGGCTGAGATTATTTTTTATGGTGGCAAAATTCAAATTGGGCAAGATTCCAAGTAACCAAGTCTAATCTTGCTTTAGCCTGATTCTATGGTAATACAAGGCAAAGTTCCTAGGGCTCAGTGGAGTTTAGTCATTGAGGGAGAATTTCCTTGGTGGGGTGAGTGAAGAGAGCAGTGGGTGAGGCTCGGACAATACACCCCAGCTCCAACAGGGCTGTCCTGCTCTAATTTGCTTCATGTATTGCGATTCTATGTACAATTTGGTTTGAAAATTAGATTTTGCTCCTGAAAAAAGGTTTGAAAGCCCTCCATAATGGCTTTTCCATTTCTTTATTGAAAGAAACTACCTAAACAATCCTATACAAAATTGAGAGATTTAGAGTGGCGATACTCCATCCACCTGAATTCAGGTAGTGCACGATGAAAGCAATATAGTCTTGGACTCCAAGAGAATCAATCCTAGCTCAGCAATGACGAGCTGTGTGACTTTAATCCAGTAGCACAGCCTCTTTGCCACCTATAACATGGGGATCATAAAACATAACTCACAGGGGGTGTTGGGATTGGACAATGAGATAATGCATGTGAGAAACTAGCCAGTTTAGATAGCAGGTTCAATAAAGTTTACCTTTAATCTCTGTTCCCTATTCCCCTTAGGAGGCCCCCATGGACTTTCCCTGTTAAAAGAACTTCTTTCTTATCCTATGATTCAAAATCCATTTTCTCCTATTTGAGCCCCAGCAATGATAAAAGATGTTGGATATCATTCTGAACAATGAGTCCTCGTGTGTTAGAGAAAATTATTTTACTTATTTGGTTACTTATTTATTTTGTTTCTTCCATATGGTTCCACCATGAGGACTTGAACTTTGTGTGTTTGCTACTTATCCCCAGTAACTAACCAGGGCCCAGCACTTGGCATAGTATTTGTTGGATGATTGAAGATGCTTAAAGACCCTGAGGAAATTCCCATTAGTTTTTTTCTTCTCTGGCTTATATTGTCCTATCATTTCATACTTTTCCATAAAGAAATTTCAGGCCAACTCTGTAATCATCTTTTCCAAATGACTCAGCAATTTTGGCAATTAGAAGAGCAAAATACAAAATCATTATTCCAATGCTTTATAATATGCAGAAGTAAACTTGAATCTTGCTTACTAAGTGCAACTTGCTCACTGCTTAGAGTTTAGGCTATAGATTAATATACTTAATAACTAAAGCAAGATATTATAACCATAATCCCAAGAGAATGCAAATGGAATTTCAAGCAGAATGGCAGGTTGCTAAAGTTGATATCTAAATAATTGTGGTTTATGGTATATGCTACATGCATATAGAATTACTAAGCAATAAAGGGCCTTAATAAATTTTTCAAGAGGGAACAGAGTATGACTAATTTCCAAGAATGCTATATAATTGTTATTATATAACAATTTTTAAAAGTTTAGAATTTTGTTAGCCATTTCAGAGTACTACTGGTAAAGTGTTTTCAAATAGAATGAGGCAGAGATAATGGTAAAGACTTTTTTTTTCTTCCATGGGAATGTTGAAGACTAGGGGAAAGAGTAAATATAATGCAAAAAAGTATAAAAGAAAGAAGAATGTTGATTATTTTAAAATCCAGGATTTTTTTTTTTTATTTCAGAGAGAGGAAGGGAGAGGAAGAGAAGGATAGAAACACAATGATGAGAGAGAATCATTGATTGGCTGCTTCCTGCACACCCCCACTGGGGTTTGAACCCACAACCCAGGCATGTGCCCCGACTGGGAATCAAACTGTGATCTCCTGGTTCATGGGTCGACATTCAACCACTGAGCTGAGCAATTTTTTAATTTTGGTTTTTAAATATATTTTTATTGCTTTTAGAGAGGAAGGAGATAGGAAAATCATTGATCGGCTGACTCCTGCATGCTCCCCTCTGGAGATCAAGCCCCAACCCAGGCGTGTGCCCTTGACCAAAATTGAACCTGGGATCCTTCAGTCTGCAGGCCAACACTCTTTCCACTGAGCAAAATCAGCAAGTGCAAGCTAGGCGATTTTTAAAATTGGACACTTTTAAAATGGCATCTAAATTACTGAGTATTTTCTGTTTAATTATGTATGAAGCATGATAAATAGATGCTCATTGAAAAGTGTAACAGAAAATTGAGGGCAAAGTGTGTCCTGAAAACACAAATAAGGTAAATTGCTCTGTGGAAATAAAGAGGAACTTTGTAGTCAGTTTTATTGACTTACTTTACAGATTGAGAATGAGAGCGTGAAACTGCCTGTGCTACTATGAATTAATCATCCTAATCTCATAGCAGTCCTTTTCAATGAAAGAATAACAGGACTTGCCTATTTATTTATATGGGGTAGTCTACTCTGGGCTTCCTAAGTGTCCTGTCTAAATCAGCAGTATTAACTGAAAACCAAGGATAGCACTGCATAGAATTGGCCTATTGGCTCTTTAGTCTCCTGGATATCTTAAACCAAGCATGTCAAAGTCAAAGACTAACATGGGCCAAATGAATGAGGCATGTGGCCTGTGGGCTGCGAGTTTGACATGCTTGCCTTAAAGCATTTCCTTTTCAATACATCAAGTAAAAAGGACAGTATTGTCAGATATTTAAAGAACAACATAAAGAAGAAAAATGTGGCAGTAGCATCTAAGTCAACAATAAAATAACAATTTCTTCTTATTTCTTAGGACATAAAAACCTGAGAGAATATGGTTAAGTGGCACAGTTCAAGATATAAACTTAAATAACCAAATTCTTACCATATGAATTCAGTGATGACTTTCATTGCTATTTACCTAAAGGAGTTAAAACTTCCCACACATACATCTGCACATGGGTGTTTATAGCTACTTTATTCATAATTGCCCAAACTTGGAAGCAACCAAGATTTCCTTCAGTAGGTGAATGGATAAACTGTGGTATATCCAGGTAATGGAATATTGTTCAGTGCTAAAAAGAAATGAGTTATCAAGCCATGAAAAGACATGGAGAAGTCTTGCATGCATACTTACTAAGTGAAAGAAGCCAATTTGAAAAGGCTTCAAAGGCATGATTCCAACTATAAGACTTTCTGGAAAAGGCAAAACTATGGATAGAGTAAAAAGATCTGTGGTTGCCAGGGGTTGGGGGCTGGGAGGAATGAATACATGGAACTCAAGGGCAGTGAAACTATTACATATGAAACTATAATTATGAAAACATGTTATTATACATTTGTCCAAACCATAAAATGTACAACACTAAGACTGGCCCCCAGAGCAAACCTTATAAACATTGGATTAAGAAAAAGAAGCCAGGTTAAAAGGTTACATACTGCCCTAGCCAGTTTGGCCTATAGAATAGTAGCCTGCAGACTCAAAGGTCCCAGGTTCGATTCCAGTCAAGGGCACATGCCCAGATTGCTAGCTCAGTCCCCAGTAGAGGGGCGTGTGAGAGGCAGCTGATCAATGATTTCCTCTCATCATTGACATTTTTAAAAAAATATATTTTATTGATTTTTTTACAGAGAGGAAGGGAGAGGGATTGAAAGTTAGAAACAACAATGAGAGAGAAACATGGATCAGCTGCCTCCTGCATACCCACCACTGGGGATGTGCCTGCAACCAAGAAGGTACATGCCCTTGACCAGAATCGAATCCAGGACTCTTCAGTCTGTAGGCCAACACTCTATCCATTGAGCCACACTGGTCAGGGCTTATCATTAACATTTCTATCTCTCTCTTACTCTCCCTTCCTCTCTGAAATCATTAAAAAAATATTTTTTTAAAAAAATTACATACTACTCAGTTTCATTTATGACATTTTAGAAAAAGCGAAGTACAACCATAGAAGAAATCAATGGTTGTCAAGAGAAGGATGAAGTGGAAGCTGTTCCCAAAGAGGCATGAGGAAAATTTGGAAGATGATGGAAGTTGACACGAGACCTGCTTCCTAAATCCTGAAATGGCACAGTGCTGCACAACTGAAAGCCTGAAGGGAATTAATTGAACTAACTAAACTTCATTAGGCTTCAGGCATGCAAATGGAACATGGTGAACTGAACACCTGTGTACTCAAAAACCTGTGGAAAGAAGCAGCACTGGCCAAGGCCGTGTCTCCTCTTTGGGAATTACCCTTGGCAAAGTCAACCAACTCCTTCAATGGTTTCCCTGTTAGGAAACACTCCAAAGTTCTTAACCTTATTTCCAAGGCTCTTCCTGATCAGATCCTGATCTCCTTTCCAGAATCACCTCTTACGCTCCTTACTTCCCATTCCTGTCCCCAGCACACCCTTGTCTTCTGGTCCAGTTCCTCTAATCCAAGTGTGTCAAACTCGAGAGATGGGCCGCGAGTTTGGTGTGCTTGCTGAGTCTATCATATTCTCTTACACGTATGAGCTTTTGCCCATGCTAGTTCTTCCCAATATATATCTCTTGTACTCACCTCTTAAGGATACTTGGTAACTTCTCTTCATATTTAAAAACTCAAGATTCACACAGACATTCCTCTAGATCAGGAACATCTTCCCTAATTTCCACTAACTCTTGACACCCTAGTTGAGTTAGACACCCCTCGTCTATGTTCCCATTCACTCCAGACATTTGCTATGCCATGATGCTAAACAAGGCATTTGAAAATCATTGCTTCATTACTCTGTCTGCTAGTTCTAGACTATGGTCTTCATGAGGGCAGGGACCATGTTTTTCACCTCATGCCCCAGAATCTAGCAAAATACCTATTATGTATAAATGTCTATAATAATAAAAGAATAATATGCTAATTAGACCAGACATCTCTGGACATCATTCAGGGTCCTGGGTGCCTGCAGGCAGCCTGAGGGAAGCCAGTGCCGGCGGAAAGCCGGTGCTAGCAGCCAAGGGAAGGAAGGCCTACTCTTGCACAAATTTTCATGCATTGGGCCTCTAGTCCAATGGCTAATATTCAAAGTGTCCCCATGGGAGTTTCACCAGTTCTATCGCTTGTTGTGATGTATACTGACCACCAGGGGGTGGCATGGAACAAAGGAAGGCCCTGGACAGCAGCTGGAAGGCCCCAATTGGCCCTGATTGCAGACCAGGCCTAAGGACTTGACCTATGCATGAATTTCGTGAATGAATGACTGGCCTAGCTAGGTGTAGCTCAGCAGTTGAGCATCAATCCAAGAACCAAGAAGTCACCAATTCCATTCCGTCAGGGCACATACCTGGGTTGCAGGCTCGATCCCAAGTAGGGAGCATGCAGGAAGCAGCTGCGTGATGATTCTCCCTCATTTTTTCTTTTTCTTTTTTTTTTTAAATATATTTTATTGATTTTTTACAGAGAGGAAGGGAGAGAGACAGAGAGCTAGAAACATCGATGAGAGAGACATCGATCAGCTGCCTCCCGCATGCCCCACACTGATGTGCCTACAACCAAGGTACATGCCCTTGACCGGAATCAAACCTGGGACCTTTCAGTCTGCAGGTCGATGCTCTATCCACTGAAGCAAACCAGTTTCGGCTCATCTTTGATTTTTCTATTTCCCTCTTCCTCTCCCTCCCTCTCTGAAATCTCAAAGAAGGAGGCTTGATAAAATCATTAGATAAGACTCATTATCTAACAGTATTTTTGTTTGATCACTAAGATGATTATTCTTATTTGTATTTTAGATTAAGTTTCATGTAATGAAACAGAGATTTTGAAAATGTTTACCAAACATTATGAGAACAGAAAAATCATTAAGAGCAGGTGTTCCTAGTTGCTAGGAGAGAAAAATCCCTCTAGAGATTAGTCATTTTGAAGATGATGCTAATAATGATGTTTATTTTTAACTGTGGAATTAGTGAAAATAATCAGATAGATAAGTATTGAGACTGGAGGCGGGCACACATGTATCTTTTGGAAAGGACATTAAGAAGACTTAGTTTGTGGTGAAGGAATTCTAGTCCTGACATGTAATCCTCTGGCTCTTTTGAGGTTCCTATTGAGTTCACTTTGTTTTCCTCTTAAATTCTGTGATTCTGCACATGATCTTTCCATGATATACCTTTATTTCAACAACACTTATGTGTTGGGATTATCTGTCACCATGTCTCTTTCTCCCACTAGAATATACACCTTAGTGTTATTTACATCCCCACTCCTCACACATCCCTAGTCCTGGGCAAGCAGGCACTGAAGCAGTATTTGTGTTGTTGAGTAGTCCATTTCTTCCCCTTTAAATACTTTTAGCACTTGTGTTAAATAGGACATTATTTTTTAGTATATTTAGGTAAGATTCATTAATTTAAAAAAACATTAATTCAAAGATCTCAAAATTAGATCCTTTACAACTTAACTTGAAGTGGTTTATATAATAGGGTTCCACATGAAACTCTGAAGTGTATCAAATGTACTGAGTCCTTTGACACTTCTTCAAAGAGTCAATTTGTGATTATGCAGAAATTTCTCTGAGAGTGTAGAAATTTCTCTAAGTACGGTTGAAGTATGCCCATTGGAAATGTTTTAAAAAATGCAGTGAATGTGATTTTTCCAAGATGAAAAAGAAGCATTCATCAGAGTTCAAGAATCTGTTGTTAAAAACATCTCTTATAATGAATCAAGAGATCGTTTTATATTTCTGCTGAAATATTAATTTATTCCTTGTTAAGTTCCTAATTTTCCCCATCAGTGAGTTCAAACTTCCTGACTTCATTCTCCATTTGCCACCAGATGCTGCGTTTCAAGTTGGAACACAGGCTTCTCTTTAGAAAAGTGGCACTGAATGGAGGCTCTGACCCCACTCCCTCATTCTCTGAGCATATGTTCCTCTTTCATCCTACCTCCTGCATTGTCTTACCCTTATCTTCTTTCTCCTTTCTAATCTTACTTTCTCTTCAAACACTTTACTCTTTTCCTTTTTCCTCTCCACTCCCCAACTATATTCACCATCTGTTCTACTTTATAGTACACTTTTGTTTTCACTCATTCACTGCTGATTCCCCTTTGTCTCTCCTCCCCTCAAATGGCCATCATTTTTCAAAATCTGTAGTGAAATGAGCCTGTCAGTGGCGGTGTGTGTTGGAGGAGGGAA
Organism: Lasiurus cinereus; assembly: GCA_011751065.1. Classification (NCBI taxonomy): domain Eukaryota; kingdom Metazoa; phylum Chordata; class Mammalia; order Chiroptera; family Vespertilionidae; genus Lasiurus; species Lasiurus cinereus. Next base: position 19,281,144 of record JAAGEH010000005.1, on the reverse strand, counting down.
AGCAGAGGAAATACTCAGTGTTTTTTCCAATTTCATATTTCCCCCTTTCAATAATTTGAGCACCAGCTGTTAAGAAAGATACCTTTGCCAACTATCACGTTCCCAGATTTTAGTGAACCAGAGCTAGAGAGAGGGCATCTGAGCACTTAGTAACTGTAAATAAGATGGAATGAGAGAAAGGAGTCTACTGCTTAAGCCCTTGGAAAGATGAGCAAGAAAGACAATAGGACCAGGTACAACTCAGAGGAGGTAACGTCTTTGCATTTCATTCCCACCTAGAACCAATGAACTTATAGAAAACCCTTTCACCAAGTAAATTGCATCTTTGTGCCTGGGAATACACATTATAAACAGACTCATTTTTCATTTCATTGCTTTAATTATTTTGTCAAAATAACCTGAACAGGTAGGTATACAGGTATTATTGATTTGTTATAAGAATGTGTAGCATAAAAGTCCCTGAGACACATCCAAGAATGACTTGAAATGGATTCAATGCAATTATTCACCAGACCTTTACCAAGGATCTGGCTCCCTTCCCTGCCATCGAAAGCATGTGACACTACATCAGTATCCCTCTCTGGTGCCTGGTTTTCTGCCAGTTTACAGCTGCTGTGTAGTAAGTCATTTCCAGACTGTAAGGAAGGTATGTGGGGAAGTGGATTAGTTCATAATGCCCCAAGGTGCCAGTTAGTAGAATGATGGCAAGAAAACTGGAGGTCCCAAGAGATCTTGTACAACCCTCTCATTTTGCAGTTCAAGTGACAGAGGCTCCAAGTGGTTGTGACCTGCACAAGCAAGGCTGATTCTGCCACTATTAAATGCCCTCGGGACATCACAGCTATCTTCCAGGTGCTTCCTGTGTGTGACACACTGTACTGAGTACTATAAGTTCTTATCTAATTCTCCCAGCACTTCTATAAATTATATATGCTTACCCTCAATTAGATGTGAGAATATCAAAACACAGAAAGCTTAAATAATTTGTCCAATATAAGACAACTAGAGGCCCAATGCATGAAATTTGTGCAAGAGTAGGCCTTCCCCTGGCTGCCACACCGGCTTCCCTCCCACCACGGCTTCGTCAGAAAGGACATCTGGAATGACGTCCAGTCTAATTAGCACATTATCCTTTTATTATAGATTAGCAAATCTTGCAAAGCTGGCCTAGGAGCCAGAGAATATCTGCCTCTAAAATTTTTAAGTTTCAATTCCTAAGTCCATTCTAAGAAACCCCCATCAGGTAGGTTCTCAAATCCCTTCTATCTCAACAAGTCTGGAACAGAGTTGACAAACTGACTGCATCCAAATCCAGGCACCTCATTTGCTTATGTATTGACAATGGCTGCTTGTGCACTACCACGGGAGGTGACACCGCATGTTCTGCAAAGCCTGAAATATTCATTCTGGCCCTTTATAGAAAAAGTATGCCAACCCTTCCTCTAGAGCAGCAGTTCTCAATCTGTGGGTCGGGACCCCTTTGGGGGGTCCAACAACGCTTTCACAGGGGTCGCCTAAGACCATCGGAAAATGCAGATATTTACATAACGATGCATAACAGTGGCAAAACTTCATGTTTGGGCGTCACCACCACATGAGGAACTGTATGCAAGGGTCTCGGCCTTAGGAAGGTTGAGAACCACTGCTCTAGAGCCTTGAAAATGTAGAACTGTATAGCAACTTACAATGTACAAAGCACTCTGGCATGCATCATCACATTTAGTCCTTGTTTTGTAGGGGCATTCCTGCATTATAAAGGAGGAAGCCAAAACTCAGAGAGTTTATTTAGGGGTAGAATGTGGCAGAACCGCTTAATCCAGGTTCTGGCTCCAAATTGCAAGCTCTTTCCATGAAGCCTCCCTGTCTCTAAATTACCGCCAGGGAAGGGCTTGCCCACTGGGAAGAATCTGTGAATACTGAACGCCTGTCAGACTATCTTTCCTAAGGCAAATTCATTACAGATGCACTCATGAAATTAGAGTCATCAAGTGCTAAAAATACAGTTTGTAATAAGTTGTAAAGGAAAGTTTATGCATTAAAGGGCATGGCAATCATAGGAAAGATATTTTGAAATCTATATGATGCACTTATATACATTTTATATTAGGGCTTGTGAAATTTTAAGCTGCTCAATTTAGAATATGAAAAATAAAATACCATAAAATGAACAATTGCCACATTTGTCTTGCTCTTTGATGAGATTAGGCATTTAAAATATTCTTCATTTCACACCCCAAATTTTCAAATAAATAATAATGCAATTATAGTGTCTTCATGCTAAATATTCAATACGTGGTTATTTTTAAATGAACAATAGTAAGAAGAGCATTAGTAAAATATTATTTACTTATATAACTCAAACAAAACAACCTTTTTTTCTTTTCCTCAAAGAAAGCATAGGTGGTCTGCAAATTCAAGGTCAGTCTACTAGTAAATGGCAAAGATTTTTGAAATAGGCTTAGCTTTACGAATTCATTTGAAACACATGATAAGCAGTCCCTTCCTTTTTATTTCATATAGATTTAATTTTAAACATGTTAACGAATATGGAGGCACTCTGAAACCACTGCATGGAAAGAAGGAAAATATATATTCTCCTCACCAATTGAGTAACCACCTTTAAATCTATTTTATTTCCTGACATGCTCACAATGAACTGTGAAGTGTTTTCTTCCCCCATTTTACTGATAAGGGAGGTGAGGTTCAGAATTATTACTAATTTGCCCAAGGTCACACTGCTGGAATTCAACTCTAAGCCAGGATACCCTCAAAACCTAAACTCTCTCCCACTGCCTCATGTAGATTTCTAATAACACCAAGATCATTGGCCAGCATCCCGTAAATATTCATTTTAAGAATAGAATTTTTCCTTTTTCTTTGTTGGACAGTTAATACTTTGTAATTATAATTCTGCCCAGGCCATAATATTTTAAATAGGAAGTCTTACCCATGGATTTTAATTTCCCCTTTTAAGGATAAAGAGAATTGAAGTACGTTTTAGATTTTAGTGATTTTTTAAGTAAGTCTACAACAAATGCAGAGATGAAATTTTATGATTCAACTAATTGTAATAGTCAAATGCAAAATAATTATTCACAGCAGAACCATGTGTAAATCTAATTAATCTTGGAACCTACTCACAATAATTAGTCACTGAGGGTACTTATTATAATAAATCAAGAAACAAACTATTATTTCAGGCTGTAAGTCAACTGGCTTTCTAATAATTCACTTAGGGTCTATGTCACTAGGATATCGCTTTAAACAAATAGGTTCTGCCAGTTGATTTACCAAATTCACTGATTACTTTTTGGTAGTGGTAGATTGTAAGAGCCTTTAAGAGAGGAACCTTGCCTTACATATTTTTGTTTTTCCTGTGGTACCCCAAGCCCAGTGTTAGGCACAGAGTAAGGCACATGATAACACCTATTGAATATACTGCTCAAACAACTTTTAAAGTCAATGCATATATTTTCAAAGTTGGTCCCATGGCACAGTCTCAAGGGCAATAGAAATGTGAGGATATATGTACCACTATGCAAACTAGGAGGGAAACTGACTGGCCCTAAGGTGAATTGCAGTTCAGCCTTTAACAAAAGAGGAAGTTCCTCACAAACACCAATTCAGTTCCATTCCCTAGCAAATAAACATTTCACAAAAAACTGACAGATTGAAACAAACACTGCCATTAACAGACACCATGAAACTTTTTTCCTTTTGTATGATTCCACAATGAAGTACAATCTTTCACTGTTCTGCTGACAGGTAATGCCAGCACCCCTGGAGGAATGATATTCCAGTTTAAATTTCAGGTCCAATAATGATACAAAATAAGTAATTTTATGGAAAATGACACTGTGGCTTCCTTCTCTTCTGTCTTGTAAACACAGTCTAGTTTTCTGGGAAGTGGGGAGAAGAAAGTTGCTTCCACTTTATTTTCACATCTGTAATTTTAATATGCTTCTTAAAAACAATCCAGGTTATAGAAAAACATAGACATAAGAGAAGAAATTGGTTAGGGATGATTATTCACATTGTAAAGGGATTCTCCATAAGGTTGTATTAAATACTGAATTCCCCCTGGGGTAGTGAATTTGTGATGTGATTGATAAGCAGCTTTTTGGGCCCTGTTGGAGTGGCTCAGTTGGTTGAAGTGTTGTCGGTACACCAAAGGGTCGTGGGTTTAATTCCTGGTCAAAGCACATATCTGGTGGTTTTGCTTTGATCCTTGGGTTTTGGTTTGATCTCCAGTTGGGGTGAGTGTGGAGGTAACCAATGGGTGTTTTGCTCTCTCCCTTCCTCTCTCTAAAATCAGTAATAATAATAATAATAAACATATCTTCTGGTGAGGATTAAAAAAAGAAGGAAAGCAGCTCTTTAAGAACCCATTTGTGTAAAGAGAGGTACGCTTATGTATTCACCGTAACTCTTCTCCAAGGACAATCCAGCATCTTGTTTCTATTCATTTGCAGGGGAACAAACAGTACTTGTTAAGAAGCATTCAATGGATTCTTGGATGACCCTCCTCACTTTTCTTAGGAGCTGAGGCTTTGAGGAATTCAACCAACAAAGAGAAAGACTTCCTTGTGGCCACAGCCACTGTCCTTCCACTATCCCACAACAAGGATCTTTCTAAAACCAGGGGTTTGCTGCACCTTAGTCCAATGAAAGGTGAAAGGAGCAGCAGTGAGTATGACATTTGGACTCAGCACAGGCCACAAATATGACCTGTGGCAGACGAAGAAACTCAGAGCAACTGTCTCAATGGCTTCTTGTAGTTAAGCTATTCCTTCACCGCTGCACTGGTTAATTCCAAGGGGAGGAAGGGCCCCCTTCAGCCCTGAACACTGATGCCCATCAATAGCAGAGAGAGCCCAACTCCTACTCGCGAAAAAAAAAAAAAAAAAAACACAAAAAAAAACCACAAAAAGCATAAAGAACTGAACCGGGATCCTACCCACCCAGCCCTTGTGCTGAATAACATTGGCAAATCACCTTTTTCCCATAAGCAAAACCTTCATCCCAGGATTCGGCATTCAAGGAGATGCACAGCAAAGGACCTCCCTGGGTGACTGGACCTCCCTGGGTGGCTTCACCGCTCAAACCAGCGAGCCAAGTTGCGCTTGCTTTGGGGCCGGTCGCCAGCCCTCTGCACTGCCTGGCAGGCCCGGCACCAAGGCTCGTCCCAGAAGGAGGTGATGTGCACGGCATAGCTCCGGCGCCAATGGAAGTAACGGCGGTACACAGCGGGGTTTCGGTCCAGGAAGAGCAGGTAGGCGGCCAGGGAGGAGGCGCTAGGGAAGTCGTTCACGTGGATGAAGGCACCGCGGGGCACAAAGCGCTCATAATTGGCACGGTCGGGGCCCAGCACCACCGGCACGGTCCCAGCCAACAACGAGTTGCGCCAGAGCTTCTCCGTGATGTAGTCCAGATGCTGCGAGTTCTCGAAGGCCAGGTAGAACTTGTAACGGGCCACCGTGTGCAGAAGCCCGATGTCAGGCACCGGCCGCCGGCTCCCACCCTTGCCGAACACGTCCACGGACACGTGCTGGCGCAGCTGGTGGTAGTAGCGCACCCGGGCCTGGCGCTCGTCCCAGTTGCTCACCACCCAGGCCACCAGCCCCCGTTTCCGGGACAGCGTGGGTACCAGGCCTGGGGGCTGGTCGCTGGGATGGGTCCTGGGGTAGAGGTAGCCATAAGGCACGAAGACGTCCGAGTCGGCCCGATAGGACAGCGTCCAGTTGAAGAGGTGACCTGCCAGGCTTCGCAGTCCCGGGGAGTGGGAGGGCGACTCGAAGTTCATCCACACCCAGCGCTGGCCCGGGGGCCTGTGGCCCGAGATGTCCAGGGCTTCCTCCGCCCCGTTCAGTACCCGAAGCTCCAGCTCCTCCGCCGAGCGCACGCGGACGCCCCGGGGCGGGGGCCAGTCCAGGGGCCCCTTCACGAGGTCGCGGTGGTGGAAAAGCACAGCCTGGGCTTCCCCGTAGGCGGCACGGTCCGTGAGCAGGCGGCAGCCGCTGATGTGGAAGCGCAGCCAGCAGTCGGGGGGCGGCCTCGTGGCGCTGTGGCGCCCCGCGAAGGGCTCCCACCACAGCAGCACGCCCACCGGCCGCGGCGGGGCGTGGGAGGCCGAGGGCAGCGGCGGCAGCTGCCCCCAGCAGGCGTAGGCGGCCAGCGCGGTGCACAGCAGGCCAGTGGCCGCCAGCGCCGAGGCGGTCCGCGGCAGCCCCCGCACTCCGCGCCGTCCGCAGGGCGCCCGGCCCGCGGGCCCCCACGGCAGCCCCATGGCGCGCGCAGACAGAGCCGCCGCGGGCCGCGTGTCCGCAGGCGTGGAGCAGCGGCGCCCGCTCGCATACTGCCGCTGCGGTTCCAGCCGTCGTTGCCGCTCGCCACCGACCCTCAACCCGGAGAGGGCGGTCCCGGATCCCAAGGTCCGCCGGTCCTGCTCCCCTCCCCGCAACTGCCCGCGGGGCGCGCCGCCAGGGCGAGGTGAGCGAGCGCGGCAGGCCAGCCGGGCGCCGCCCCGTCCCTCCCCTTCGCGGCGCCCCCAGCCCGACCGGCCCGGCCAGGCCCCGGGCGTTTCCCGCTGCACCTCCACCCATTCCCTCCCCCCGCCCTTGCTCCGGGACTCCCGGCTGCGCCCCGCGGGCTCATCACCGGTTACTCCGGATCCTGCCCCCCGGGGTCCCAGGCCTTTCAGCGCCAGCCCCGTACACCGCTCCAGCCTGGCGCCCTACCCGCCCGGCCCTTCCAGATCCGCCCCAGCGCTCAACCTTCGTGGCCCCAACCCGCGCCTTCGAGTGAGGACCCGGCTCGCGCCTCGGTGTGCGCAGGGGACCAGAGACTCTCCAAAAGCCGCTCGCTAGGGCGCGAGGGCGGGCGCAGGTACCGCGGGCAGGCGAGCCTGGGATGCCGAGCCTCCGGGCTGAACGGAAGATCAGAGTCCACTTCCTTCCTCACGGCTCTGCTGTGGCCAGCGACGCCTGCCGGAGACAGCGATCCCGGGAGTCGTCGGTGACTCTGACCTTGACCCACTGAGACGGGCCAGATGTCTTACAGAGGTTTTGCTTTTAGTGAAACCAAGTTTTAAGGTTAAACCCTGCGGTCGTAAGCAGCCCCCCTCCCCTTTGCCTACTGCCCCAGCAGAGGGTAGAGAAGAAGAAAAGGTTTTCTGAACAATCGAAACGTTCTCTCCTTTGCTCCCCACACCGAACACTTCCGACTGCCCAGCTCACAGCATTCTTTGTACTAGGGCTTAGGAGGACTCCTTAAACCCAAGATAAAGATAAGACGCTGGAGGCCTTTGTTCTCCGGAAGCTACCTGCCTATTCAGGGAGGTAAATGAATGTATATCACAATTAATTTTACTAAGCACTGAAGAAACAATTCCCGCATTTAACATTATGCAAAACACTCTGGACCATAAAAGGACGACTAAGATAAATATTGTATCACCAAGCACACTGTCCTGATCAGGATTATTCATAAGGCAACAATCCCGGCATCTACTTCTACAGTTACTTGAGGAAACTTTCTCCTATGGCTTAAATGTGAATTTCTGGGTGTTAGCCTTTTACGTAATTACACATTTATTCAGCAAAATTCTAAATAGGCTGTGGATGAACTGTTGACTTAAGGAGAGGAGGCAGTTTTGAGAAAACTTTTAGTAGATCACAGCTGTGCATCGGGTGATGGCCCAGCCCAGTGCCATATAAGTTACAGAATGTTAGGGGAGAATTAGACTTTCTGGGAATGGGGCCAACTTGTCAGATGTTTTCAATGTTATGCATACAGAAAATAAACTTGGGTGTACTGTGTGGTTTTCTTGTGAAGAACTTTTTCATTAAAAATCAAGTCAAGCCTTGGCCAGTTTGGCTCAGATGGCCGGGCATCCTCACATGCACCGAAGGGTTTCAGGTTCGATTCCCAGTCAGAGCACAAGCCAGATCTGTGGGCTCCATCTTTGGTGCGGGTGTGCAGGAGGCAGCTGATCCATGTTTCACTCTCACGCTGATGTTTCTCTCTCTCCTCCTCCTCCTCTTCCTCTCTCTCTAAAAATCTAAAACAACAACAACAACTCAGAATTGTAAAAGCTTCTATAAAAAATGGTTTCAGGTGGCCCTGCCTGCTGGCTTGCAGTTAGCATTTGGGAGCTGGTGTGAAGTGCTCTGACTATTAGTATACCTATCAACCAGTAACACTTTCTTCTACACACTAACACCCCTTTCCTAATGTTTCTTTTTTAAAAAAAATTTCATAGTATTGTTTTCAAGCTATTTAAAAGCAAATTGTCATTGAAACCAGGAACTTCAGTAATTCTTTACTGTTATTTTTTTTATTAAAAAGAAAAAGCTATAAACGCATAAATAACCTTTCTCAACCAAGTGAAGGAAAAGACATATTGGCTTTTCTTTTTATGCAATTCATTAATCTATTTATGCACCTTCCTTCCCCACTTTAGTTAAGTAAGACATCATAGATATATTTGTGTCCGGTGCATGGCAGGTAGGCATTTGGTAATGTTAACCTACTTGCTTGCTTCCTCCCCCTACTTCATGTTTTCTCTTAAGTTCTCTACATATTCCAATTAAACCAGCAAAATGGCTCAGATCTCATAAATATCAATTTCCATTGGGTTACTTACCTTGGTTGGGTGCAAGACCACAAATTGCCCCCATTTTAGTCTTATCTTGGTGTATGGGGATGAGGAGGTGGGGCAGAGATCTGGCAGGAAGATAAGGCTGGGTCAGTGGAAACCAGTCATGACTTCTCTACAAACTGGACATGTACCACATAAGGACATTTCAGTCAATGACAAGTTGTATATACTATGGCCATGGTCCTATAAGGTTATAACAGCTGAAAAATTTCTATTGCTTAGTGACATTGTAGCTATCAAAAGGTCATATAGGTCATATAGCACAATGCATTACCTTTGTGGTGATACTCTACCACCAGTTATATAAAAGTACTAGAGGCACAGTGCACTAAATTTATGCACTTAGGAGGGGAGAGGATCCCTCAGCCTGGCCTGCAACCTCTTGCAGTTCAGATTCCTTGGGAGATGTCCACATGCCAGGCCTAAGCCAGCAGTCAGACATCCCTCTGGCAGTTCAGGGCTCTCAAAATCCGGGACCCTTCACTCCTTACCACCACCTACAGTGTAGGTGGGAGAGGCTCCCACTGCTATCACTGTGCTCTCCAGCTATGAGCCTGGCTTCTAGCTGAGCAGCTCTCCCCCTACAGGAGTGCACTGACCACCAGGGGACAGCTCCTGCATCTGTCCCCTGGTGGTCAGTGTGCATCATAGCAATTGGTTGTTCTACCATTCCATGTATTTGCATATTGGGGTTTTATTATATAGGATAGCACATGCAATCATGAGCAGTACATAATAGTTGATAATGATAATAAATGATTATGTTACTAGTGTGTATTTTCCATTTGATACTTTTTATTTCAGAGTGTACTCTTTCTGTCAATTTTTTTTTAATGTTTGCTGTAAATAGTGTGCAGTGTTACATGGGCAGCAGCCTCACCAATCTCATCTTTATCTTGTCTCCTAAGTGTGTCATTTCTCTTGTGTTTGACTTAATCTCATGCTGTTCTGTATAGAAACACGCTGTACAGGCTTATAGCCTAGAACAGTGGTCTGCAAACTGCGGCTCGTCAGGCACATGCGGCTCATGAGCTACATTTTGTCGCTCTGTTGACTAATGAGTTTGCCGACCACTGGCCTAGAACAATAGATTGTACTGGCTTGGTTTATGTAAGTACACAAGATGTACTTTCTCTTAAGATGTTTTCACAAAGACAAAATCATATAAGGGGCAAGTGACTGTACTGACTAAAAATCATACATATTGATTTATTCACAGGGCAATGGTTTGTTCTTATTTGAAATGAATGGAGAGGAGGAGGAGAAGGAAGGAAAGGTGTAATGGGAAAGTAATAATGCCAGATGTTCTTATTTATTCATTTAACCAACTGGGAAATTGGGATGAAAAACACTACTTCTGCCTTCAAGAATCTATAAGACAAACAGACCAAGAAGAAGTAAGGGATCATGGAAGGCTTTGAGAAGATGGCTCCAGGAATAATTAGGAAAGATTGAAATGGGGGAGGAAGAGAGCTGAGATGTTCATCATAAAGGGAGCAGCAGCCCTGACCAGTTTGGCTCAGTGGATAGAGCATTGGCCTATGAACTCAAGGGTCCTGGGTACGATTCTGGTCAAGGACATGTACCTTGGTTGTGGGCACATCCCCAGTGGAGAGTGTGCAGGAGGCAGCTGATCAATGTTTCTCTCTCATCGATATTTCTAACTCTCTATTCCTCTCCCTTCCTCTCTGTAAAAAATCAATAAAATATATTCAAAAAATTAAAAAAATTAAAGGGAGCAGAATATGCAAATGCCAGGCAGTGAGGACTAGGACAATAGGTTAAGAATTACTAGGGTTCTGATTGACCAAGGAGATGGAGTTTTATGCTGTGGAAAGACCTTGAAAGATTTTAACAAAGCAAGGGAGCAAGGTAGAGATCAGTATTTTTAAAGGCTTATTTGTGAGGGGAGGTGATATATGGAAGGGGACAGGAGGTGGGCTTCTGGTGTGCTCACCATGTTTATTGATATAGGCACTGGTTAATGGGTGTCTTTGCTTGGGAAAACTCATTAAACTACCTGCTTACATAGTATAATATATATATTATACTTTAGTAAAACGTTTTTAAGAACAACCATTTTGTTGTTAGTAAAGGATGAATTGGGTATTAGGGAACCAGGATAAGAGTAGAAATAAATGCAGTTGCTATTATATACACTGAGTGACCAGATTATTATGATCTCTGAATTCAAAATAATTTGTGTATATCCTATGTAATAAAAGGCTAATATGCAAATTGTCCCCTTTGACCAGGAGTTCAACTAACAGGCAGGCTGGCCAACCGCCCATGTCCCTTCCCCCAGGCCAGACCCCATGCGAGTGCAGGCGCACATACCCCCCCCACACACATATGTGTATACACACATATGTGTATACACACACATATGTGTATACACACACACACACACAAATACACATATATGTACTGAGTGACCAGATTATTATGCATTCAGAGATCATAATAATCTGGCCACTGTACACTCAGTGTAGATGTGAAACAAAAAGCTGCCTGAACTAAGTAAGATACTAGTTGCGAGAATTAGGAAGAAAATTAAAGGAGAGTAGGACATTAGGAATCTCTTCCTCCAGTAAGCCTTTCTGGATGCCCATATGCACATATCCATATCCAAGGTAGGCTACATGCCCCTCCTGTGTGCTCCCACATATGCATTTTTCTGTTTCAATCATAACTTCATCCTGTGCACAGATCTAGACATCCAATAGTATTCAGCACCTCAGTGAATACTCACTGAATTTATGAGTGCTCTTAATGTCTTACTGAAATTACCTTTTGGTATCTGTGCTTCCACTAGAATGTGGGTAAGTTTCAGGAGATACTGGCTATGTGAATGACTTGCTGTGACTTTAAGAAGCCCCTTAAACTTTCAGTGTAAAATGTTACATGTGTACTAAATCAGAACCATTGTGACAGGCATCACATACTGGGTCAAATTAGGCTGGTTCTCACTGACCCAACCTGGATCAAGAGCTCATTCTTGAAGCAATCACTGCAATCAAGGGACATCACTGTTAGACCCTCTTTTGGAGCTACAGAGTGCAATCATTTTCATCTAAACCTCAAGGCCTAACGATGCAGGGAGGGTAGTTCTCCAAAGGAAAATATACTGTTAACCTGAAGAAGAGGTGGGCGTGCAAAAACAACATAGCCTGTGTAAATTATTATTATTCTAAACTAGAGGCCCGATGCACAAAATTTGTGCAAGGGGCTCAGCTCTCACAGCCCTGGCTTCATCCTGAAGGTCATTTGGCTGTCCAGTCTAATTAGCATAGTACCCTTTTATTATTATAGATGAATTCTAAATCACCTGAGAACTGTAAACATTCTATGATTCTTTTTAACTTGGTAACAATCAACACATGATTCTGAAAAGGCCCCTTGGCTTCCACAAAATGTTACACAGAAAAACTAGCTTTCCGTGGCAACATGAGGATAACGAAGCCAGGTATAAAGGAGGGCTTTTGAAACCTGAAGATTGATAAAGCAGCAGAGAGGAGAGCTTCAGACATCAAGGCTCATTTTTTCAAGCTGAATGAATAATCACTCACAATGTGTCCAAGAATGTCCTATTCAGTTCCAAAATGTAATATAGGACACAATTCTCTGGGGGCAAGAACCAGGCCAACTGTGGTTCCTAACAGTCTAATGCATTCTTTGTTCCTCCCCAGGGGAATGGTTCATTTTAAGCCTGTCTTGGTGCTCCTCACCAGAGACATTTGGTGTTTCCTAAGGAAGCCCCCGAACACACCAAGTGCCTAGGGTCTTCCCCACAACCCCCAGCTCTGTCAGCCTGGGCTCCAAGAAACTATCCTCAAGTGGTTGCTAATTTTGTTTGGACCTAAGATTTCTGTGACTTAATATTGACCTGAAAAGTATACTTTAAATTTTGTAGTTGGTTTTTTTTTCTTGAAGAAAGAAAAGAGCAATTCAGAGTCTCTCCCAGTATGATGTACTCCCTGGGAAATGAGAAACAACCAATGAGCAGGTGTGGTTAGAAAGATTAATCTATATGCAAAGAGGTGGAGATTGTTTCCTTTGGCAGATGAGTATGACAGTGATTGTTAAAAACAGTCAAGAATTGTGTAAGTTCAACAATAACACAATTGTTATTGCTCTGTTAAATCCTTGATAGAAAAATCCTTGTTTATCTAAGTGCAAAGAACCTACTGCCCGTAAAAGACATTGTTATGAATAGTTAATATAGAATGTACTCTATTTATTGTAGGGTTTTAGTCTTTTGTATTTCAAGTTTTTCCTGTACACTTGACTGAACAGGTAATGCAAGAATTTTGGATGTTCAGAAAAATGTATGTAATGAAATTTTGACTAAAGTCAGATATATTTGTATGATATTTTAAATATTAGGGGGTTTACTTCTGAATTCTTGTTAAAATACTATAAAATATAGATTTTCAGTCACGTGTAAAAATTATAGAAATCATGACTCACACAAAAGAAAGTTATTTTTATTTTTTTAAGAAAATTATTTTGACAGTGAAATGAACATGTTAATATCACACAGTGCAATATGTGTGATTTAAGTGTAGGGTAAAAGTGGCCGTTCCAAATCCTCTTCAGGACTACCAGTACTATCCTCTTACCCCCACCTCAAAACTACTTGGGTCCTCAGTCAAGTGAGCACAAATCCTGCACAGTCAGGAACTTCAACTTATTGGATCTGAGCCTACTATGTCACCTGCCCTATATCAGTACTTAAGTGTGGCCACACTCCATGCGACCAGACCCTGACTCAAGAAGACAGCCCAACTCTCTGAAGATGGAGGAAGGATCTTGACTACTCTCCCTTCCTCCTGTCCTGATCCACTTTTCACACAGACCCAGGGCACAACTCACAAAAGAAAATGGAGGGAAAATGCAATTTCCCCCAGAAGTCTGGTAATTCTGCCGTGACTAGCAAATTCCCCCAAGCAACCAATCAGACCACAACAGTGGGGATTAAGTTCCATCACACTCATTCCTGTGACTCTTCCCTTAAGAAGGGTCTGAGGGAATTGAAATATTAGGAAATACTTGTTGGATTAAAGTAAGCAAAATTAAAGACCTATAAATGATTTTGGAAAACTGTGAAAATGCATGTTGCTCATATAGCAAGGAAAAAAAATTCTGAAGAAGTAGGACAGCCAAATTTATTATTCTAGGTTAAGCTTATTATAGCTGAATACACCACAGCCCAGAAATCGTACATGATGCATTAAGGTGAAATCACATTGAAAATGCTGGTTATAACAGGATTCTTTTCAACAGCTCCACAAAGAACCTTTGGTCTATATTTATCCATGGTGATGTTTATGGAAACTCAACAAACATAAGGTCTTGGAGAGAAAGGAAAGGACGGGTAAGTGAGTAAACACTGTCTAACTGCATCGCAGGGGCAGCTGCTGTTCTGGCAGCACCTCTGTGCTTTGCATAAAGAGGAGATTTCTTTCTTAAGTGAGCTCCTGTTCAAAGACCAAATTTCCTGGGTCATCCAAGACAGCAGGGAAATGACAACAACTCTTTAAATCAGAGACATTCTATGTGAATGACAGAGGGAGACACTGTCTGACCACCTACTCACAGAGCTCATTGCACCTCACTCACACCACCGAACAGCTCTTGTGGCTCTTTGGTTCCCTTGAAGCTCCCCCGGGCACATGTCCCAGTCCATAGGTTAAGAAAGGGTGATGAGGATTGTTGTTAGAGTTAGATAGGATGACCCCAGGGTTGGCTGTGTTCCTTTGGAAAATAAAATACTTTCATTTTTCCCTTTACTTTGATATACTATGGACTGAGAATTGTCCTGCAATAACATTTGCAGAACTACATTAGAGTCTGACCTTGTTTGAGCTTATAAACCCACAAAAGTATAACTTCATGCAATAACGTTTATTGAATGCCGATCATGTACCAGGCACATGAGGGACAGCTGAACAAACAGACAGACATTTCTGCTGTTGTGGGATAGCTAACTCCCACACTCAGCCCACCCATTTGAATTATAGCTTTAGAGCAATTAAGGACCTGAAGAATACAAAGATTGACATGAGATGCTGTGATGTGTAAGCCAGCATACCGTTTCTCAAAGCACCGTTTTCCTTTTTAAAAAAAAAAAATTTTTTTTATTGATTTCAGAGAGGAATGAAGAGGGAGAGTGAGAAAAAAACATCAATGATGAGAGAAAGTCATTGATTGGCTGCCTCCTGCATCCCTATTCTGGGGATGGAGTCTGCAACCCCAGTAGGTGCCCTGACCAGGATTCAAACCCTGTCCTTTGGGTTCATAGGCTGACACTCAACCACCGAGCCACATTGGCCAGGCCTGAAACACTATTTCCTTGATTGCCTTGTCACTCTGTCCTTTGTCACTTCTTCATTGATCAAGTGTCACTGTCAGAGTAGAAAGCTCTTGCAGGCCTTTACCTTTATACCTTTATCTTGTCCATTTACAATTAGGTAGGCAAAGCTTGTCAGATTGCCAATGAAATTTTTCAAATTAAAGGGACAAAGTTTCTGTTGGGGAGGAGTAGACATGAGTCTCTCCCTGCCAGTTTCCACTGTCTCCCTTTTGGTTATAGATGTGGAATTATAAACCAGAAGGAAGCCATTTAGCCCACACATGTGCTCCAAGCAAGCACTATAATTAAGTCAGATAAAACTAAAGGCAGTTGGTTGTATTAGTAAGAATTCTTTTGGTTGTAATTATAGTGACTTACTGGAGGCAGCTTTAGACAAAAAAAAAAATAGGTTGGAGGGGGCAAAATTTACTACCATTCTAAGTGGCATCATCTATTGTACAGACACAAGAAAAAATAAAGGTTTGTTACTTAACATATGTCCTTTCCATTTACCATCAAAAAGACATCTGAAAGGTAAGAATATAAAGTCTAAAAGTAACTGAGACATGTTAAGAAATAAATTTTGATATTTTGATGAATAAACAGCATATTATAATATGATTTGTATTCAACCTTCCTTCTTTAATATAAGCTTTGTCCCTGCCTTTAAATGCACATTGAAAACCTGACTTTATCATGGTTTCACAATGTCATGCACGCACAAAAATCTGTAGTTGCCTCTGTTTGGAATTCTCTCTAAAAATAGGCACACCCTAGACCATATCCTGTATAAGTAAAACCACCATTCAACAACCATGCCTATGCACACAGTTTTAGTACCTATTTTAGCCCCTTATTTTTTAAAATTTTGGTGTAGTAAGAACACTTAACATGAGATTCACCCGCTTAACAGATTTTTAGGTGTGCAATACAGTATTGTTACCTGTAGGCACAATGTTGTACAGCAGATCTCTAGAGGGTACTCATCTTGTGTGTAACCATTGATCAGTAACTCCCCTGTTATGCCTTATCCCATCCCTGGCAACCACCATCCTATTCTTTGCTTCTATGAGTTTATTTTACATACCTTATATAGGTGGAATCATATAGTATTTGTCCTCCTGTGACTGGCTTATTTCACTTTGTATAATGTTGTCCAGGTCCATCCATGTTAATCTCCAATTTCCTGTCGTGTGTGTGTATGTGTGTGTGTGTGTGTGTGTGTTTTAGACAGGTGTATGAATCTGGCTGAAACATTTTGGGAACTCAGGAGATTGGAGCTCTTGAATGGACAAAGTTGACTCTCAACTTGATCACTGATTTTTATTCAAAGTTTTTCTGGTTTATTTCTTCTGGGATATAATAAACATGCAAGCTTCTATCAAGATTAAGGAGAGTCAGCTGGGCTATGAGAAAAATCTAAGGGGTTTCTATTTGTCGCATGGTGAGAAGACGGTGGAAATATTTTTTAAAATATCAAGTTTAGAAAAATTGGACACAAAATGAATGCCCATCAGTAGGAACAAGGTTAAGAAAATTTTGGTACTGTCATACCGGGACATACTATGGGACATATAATATCATGAGTTAGACAAACATACATTAAGGTGCAATTTCTCCAATTTTAGCCACATTCAAGGAAATGGTCATAATGTATGACTAAGTGAAAAAATGCAGGCTGTAAAGTATGTGTAATGTGATAGGATTTTTTTACAAACCTCCCCATTGTATGATTTCTATCTTTATAAATATTTTAGTTGTAAGATAAAGGATATGTTTATAAGAGAAACCAAGAGATAAATTTCTTAAAAAAACTAAAAAGTTGCTGCTTCAAAAAAACTGTGTCCCTTTTATGCAGGTAAAGACTCTTCCTAATCATGTAGGCTTTTTACTTTCTACTTCCAACCCCTTTATCTGTGTGTCTCGCAGATACTTCTGCCATGACTAGTTGGTCAAATGAAGAAGTTACCCAGTATGCTATACCAACTGTCTCTGGCACACACACTGAGGACATTCAAGGATCACTGGGGCCTGGAGCATGTAAAATGAAGAATGAAAGTAAGCAAGTTGCAAACATCTTTAGAAGAAGAAAAAAGCAGCATTTTAGTTTCATTCCTGAACTCTGAAGGAATGCTTCTATTGCATATCATCAAGTGTGAAAATGGTTGTTAGTTTAAGATTACTATAGATTTTTATCACTTTCAAGAAGTGTCCTTGTAATCGTGGTTTTCAAAAAAATTTTATTTTTTAAATGCTTACTAAATTAAAAACTCAAAGAAGATCCATAAGATATAGTAATTTTTAGAACCATCCTCTACATTTGGTGTTTAGATGGTTTCAGTTATTTATTACTATAAACAATCTTGGCATGAATAACCCTGTACATGAATCCAGTTAGGAAGATGTGCTATGGGACAATGAAGAACAGAGTTTAAACACTAAAGAAACCAGGGCCCCAAAGTGAAAAAGGATGGACACCCTAGCAAGGAAACACAAATCAGTCCCCAGTGGAGCACCCAGTCCAAGCAGCAAGTCTAAGAATGAATGGGGCCTGGGAAAGAGCTGGGATGGGAATTAGGGGAAGTGGGGAGGAGCTTGATTATTGAGCAATAGTAAAGTGGAAGAGAGGAAGGAAATCCCTCAGCAAGTTTGTAAAGTCACACTGGGAGCTCAAGTGCAAACAGGACATCGTTTCTAATGGGTGAATAATATTCTCCAACCAACTGCACTTTTTCTATATCATCCTAACATACATGAAAAAAGGTTAGAAGTTTTAGAAAATTAAGATCTTTAAACTAGTAATGCTTTACCCCAACTCTAGGTCATTTTTGGTGCTATATTTCTTGACTAAATTAAGGTGCAATTTCTCCAATTTTAGCCACTGGCCCCAAACACTGTTATTGAAGTATCCAGTGATGCGAGAGTTCCATAAACACGATGGTGGCTAGAATTGGCTTGCATGTAAGATTTCTGCTAGTGTGTATTAGCTAAATGGAAATTTTTGTATTAAAATCTGGAGAACTTTGGATCTTGAGTCAAGAGCTTATTGACTGTGTCATAGTGTAAATATTTTTAAGTAAGGAAGGGACATAACTAGTCAACAATCTTTGTTTACCTGACTTGATTTATTACATTAAAACTGAAAAATAGACTTGAGAACTGTAAACTGGAGGAAGTTTTTAAAGATGGTCTTAGCCGGGGAAGGAGAATGAAAGGGGTGTTGTAACCAGAATACTAGGGGGGGGCACTTTTTTTGGGAAGTGGTGGTGGTAATTAAATCACAACAGTTACATATAAAATGAAAAAATCCAAAAAACCCAAATGTCAAAAAAAAAATAGAATAAGTGCAAAATTTAGTACAAACATATAAAGATTTTAATATAATTATTTAGAGTTAAACTTTAATGAATGGGAAATTATAGGATGTTATGTTAAAAGGGATAATAGCCCTGGCCGGGTAGTTCAGTTGGTTACAGTGTAGTCCCTGAATGTCAAGGTTGCAGGTTCATTCCTAGTCAGGTCACATAAAGAGTCAACCAGTGAATGCAAGTATGGGTGGAACCACGAATGGATCTTTCTCTCTTGCTCTCCCCTCCCCGTCCCCACTTTCCTTTCTTTCTCTAAAATGAATAAATAAAAATTTAAAAGGGATAATAAATATAAATAGTATACAATATGATTTCAAACATGTAAACTAAAACATATGCATAGGAAAAATTAAAATGCTAATATGTATCAATATGCTATCAATGGTTATTTCTGGGAAGTGAATTACAAATTTTTTTTCCTTTATTTTCCAATTATTTTTAAACTACATATATATTATTTTTATCAACTGGAGGTGAGGAGGGCGAGGAAGATTGGATCTTTCCCCTTCTTTTAACCTCTTTTTAACCCAGTAGTATTAGTAAAATATATATGTTTTTAATCTCTCCATAAACTTCCTGGCTGCTTACTATTTAGTGGACAAATTCTAGAAAAACGAAGGGCTCTACCAAGGCTAGCATTAAAACAACTGTTTCTGAGCCAGGGACTTTTCATCTGGGTTACTCATTAACTAACCTATACAGATAAAGCTTGATGGATGTTTTGTTTTGTTTTGTTTGTTTGTTTTTAATGGATGAAAATAATGATACCCTAGTGAAAGATAATGTTTACTTGAAGATAATAAATATGCCTTTGTTTTTCTATCATGCTTTACATATTTAATAAAATAATCTGAATTAGAAGCCCAGTGTATTCCAACTGTGACAACTAAAAATAAGTATATTTTCCTTCATTATTTTCAGGTGCTTAGTAAGCTTTAGCAATAGGCAGTGATAACTTTGGCTTAATTTATAGATAGGAATTAATACCAATAATAGAATTTATAGACACTTTTTTACACATCTTAAACTGTGAAACAAGCTTTGGGTTTCTTCTCTGTTTTTTAGACATTAGGAGAAAGAGGTTTCTTCTCAATGGAAAAATGTATTCTTCTTATCCTAAAGTAAAGAAAAATGTGAATGAGTAAGTTTTCACTCTGGGGAAATCCCCTTTAATCCCAACCCCACTTTAATCTAAATTTGATTTGTTCCAAAATGTACTTCATTTTGTAGAGCAGAATGTAAACGCCACAAGCACATGACCCAAGTAACTGAGAAACCACTCCTCCTCCCCTGGGAGCTCGTTAGAAGCAGAGAATGTCAGACCCCTGGCCAGGCCTACTGCATCCGAATCTGAATTCTAATAAGAGACCCATGTGATCTGTAGACACACTGAAGCTTGAGCAGCACTGGCTGGCAACTTCTTGTTGTTTGCACACGCCACAGCCTGAGAAGGCAACTGATCAAGGAAAGTAAATGAGACTTGTGAGGATGATGACAGTGAAACTTCTGTTTGCAATCCTTAACAGAAATGTGTTTTTGAGCTACAAATGGGTGATCATAATTCTAAATCTAAATTTTAAATAGTGTGCATGAAGTATTTGAAAAGTCATAGCTGCAATGATTATGTTGTTCACGAGAAAGAGGAAAGAAGCCCAAGTGAATAATAATAATTTAAAAAATGACAAGAAAGGACTGATTTGTCTATCTAAGTGAGTACATTTTATGGGAGAAGTTCCTGGAAATATTGTAACCCATCGAAAACTTCTCTTGGAAAGCATTAGTTTCAAGGTGTTTGTCAGATACATGAAACTTTTCATGATTCACACACTAAAGTCAATAGGTTCCCTTGCTTTTCCCTCTGTTATCTGCATTCCATTTAATTTAGCAGTCTCAAGTGATGGAAAACCCTGTACATTTGTGGAGGGGGAGATGTGAGTTAGCAGCAAGAACATTCTGAACATATAGCATGCATTCATCACACACGTGCCAGTTCACTCGTGACAAAACGTGATTGAGCACTTAGCCTGCCAGGCCCAGTGCTAAGTTCTAGATACACAATGGTGAGTCAGAGAGACATAGCTCTTGCCTTCATGAGTTTCTGATAGTGGGTGAATTACTACTGATCAAATTTTGAAAATTACCTGCAGATTTTGTTCACGCATGCTATTTCTGTGCCTTGCATCTACCTACCTTTTTTCACTGATAATGGGAAATGTTTAATTCTTAGTTATTGGTCTGATTCATATTGACTGATCAGTTGTAATTTGTATACAGATAGTGGCAGTTCTTATGGCAAAATGCGGCTGGTGAAGCTAAGACAGATAACAGTAACAGTTATATATGGTAACATGATCATTATAAGAGCTTGACATGGGTTGGAGATAGAGGGCTGAGGCCTGCTAGGAAGGCAGTCTGGGTTTGTAACAATGAGCAGGAGCCATGAACAAGTCTCTCCTACATTGTATGGATGGAAGTAATGCAATTATGGTCAAAATGAAACATATTTTTAAATCATATGTCCCTAATTGAGGAATTGGGTAATCTATTTTATGTCTTCAAAAGAAGGTAATTTTGTTCTTCAAACCAGTCTAATAACATGGCATTTAGAAAATTATTCACTTTGAAAATAAATTGCTTTAAAAGTTTTCTTGGAATGATAAATTTACCCACTGTAAGTGGGATCTGACAAATTGGATGGAATGTTGAAATCAACAGCCCCCAGGCACATGGCCCGGACTTGGGCTGAATCAACTATTGCTTCATGACACAGATATCTTTGTAGATTTTGAGTGTAGTTGCCTCCCAACTTCTAACCCCGCAATCCCATGGCCCTTGGCATTGTGCCTGTTTAATCACCACGACTGGTTCTACCCTTGTTTTCTGGTGACTGGATTCTTTGCCATGATGGCTCAAGTTGGGTGGACACAGAATTCGTAGTTCTGACTTCGCTACCTCCTAGACATGGGATCTTGGGTAATGGAATGTCTCTATGCCTCAGTTCTCACCTGGAAAATGGAGATTAAATATTTCATCTCATGGGATCACATGGGTTACAGAACTATATAAGATACTGCCATGCCTGGCACATGGTAAATGGTGGCTATTACTACTTATTAAAACCCAGGTCTCCATACTGGTTCCGTGTTGCTACATGAATCTCCTATAGCAACAAGGGTTTCTGTTTATTTGATTTTAACTTGTGTCTTAGTTTCTTAGTGGCATTATTTTCTTTCTACTGATTTCAGATTCCAGAGGCTATCTCCCTGGGGACCCTTTTCCTCTACCCCACTTTTGCTGACCTCTCACTGTACTCCTTATACTCTCAATGTATTTGGTCATTGTTTATCTCAAAGAGGCAGTAGTGCCTAGTGGTTAAAGCCATGGAAGAATAGCTGCCTGGGTTTGAATCTCAGCACTTAAACTTACTAGCTGAGTGACTCTAGTAAATTATTCAACCTTTCTTGGCCTCAATTTCTCATCTGTGAAATGAATTGCACCTGTGTCATATAATTGTTGTAAAGATGAAAAAGATTAATATATGTGAAGAATCTAGAATCATAAGTGTTACATAGCATTTGCTATTATGAATCTTACTTGAGTAACCCCAAGCTTGGCACTTACCCCCTTCTCTCTTCTCACTCTGGGGTAACCTCCTAATTGTAGAGATATTTTTAGGATTTGTTTACCCAGTTTCATGTCCCCATACTATTGGACACTGCTTGTGCTTCCTTGTCAAGACCCCTGCCTTCTCCACATCCTGCCACAAATGTTCCTGGCAGACACTGGCTGTGACAGTGAAGAATGAGGAATATTTTTCCCAAACTCTGTCTGTGAGGAGCAGTGCACTGCACCCAGCCTGGTGGCCACTTACGTAAAATAGAGTGAAACCAAGGAGCCAAGCAAAGCGGTTGCCTTATTCTCCCTTACTTTCCTCACCTCCCTTCTCCCCATTTCCACTGGTAAACAAAGGTCATCCATCTGGAAGCAAGATTCCTCCCCACTGAGGCTGACTGTGGCTATGCAAAGCAAAAGAAAGAGAAGTGCAACTAAGAGCACGAACTTCCTTTGCATACATGGGGTCATTGGTTAGCTGTTTAAATTCCACAATGAGACAATTGTCTAACCTAAAAGCAACCAGAAAGAAGCTAGGCAAAAAAAAAAAAAAAAAAAAGATTGAATTTTGATTGAGAATGTTGACTAAAGCATACACCACTGGTGTGTAACCTAGTCTGTGCCCGCAGGGCTTTGGAGGAAGTGGGGTATTGGGATCTTACTTCTCAGCCCTCCATGCCTCGAATAGTACTTGGCTTGTGGCAGTAAAGTGTTTCTGCTGGGCGGTCCTGGCTTCAAGCCTCCCACGGGGAAATTCCTTTTAATGCTCCAAATCCCTTCCAGAGCCACTGTTAATATTTTCAAAAACAAGATGATTATTAGCTTATTCTCTTTTTAGCACAAAAAAGATTTTTAAAATATTTATGTGGTAATTATTTTTGTCAGTCATTTGGGTGACAGTTATATGATTTGATTAATCAGACCAAAGGTCTTTATTATTTGTTTAATCTTTTATTCCAGTTCATTCATTTCATTATTCTTTATGCAATTAAACCTCTACATTGCTTAAGTTGGTAATTTAATTTGATCCTTAAAAAGTCAATGAAAACCCAATATGGAAATATAATAAAATGCAGAAAGATCAAGAATGTATAATAGTTTAGATATAGATTTCATTCAGTCAACTTTGCCTGATTCTGATTTTAGTTTTTAAATTAAATCTTTATTGTTAAAAGTATTACATATGTTCCCTTTTTTCCTCCATTGATTCCTAGCCAGCCCACCCCTGGCCCCAGGCCTTCACCATTGTCTCTGTTCAAGGGTTATGCGTATATACATACAAGTTCTTTGGTTGATCACTTCCCACCCTCCCCTGCCTTCCCTCTGAGATTCTACATTCTGTTCTATGCTTCGATGTCTCTGGATCTATTTTATTCATCAGTTTATGCTGTTCATTAGTTTCAATGTATGAGTGAGGTCATGTGATACTTGTCTCTCTCAGACAGGCTTATTTTGCTTTTCATAATACTCTCCATGACCCTCCATGCTGTCTCAAAGGGCAAGAGATCCTTCTTTTTTTCCCGTAAGTGCAAATATTTCTAAAAATAATATAACCCAAAGTGACCATATTAATTCATCCAGTAGGTTCAATAATTTTCTAAAAGCCATAAACTAGATGCTGTTTAATCTCCCCTTTAAAGAAACATAAACTTACTAGGAAACACTATAGCAAAATATCTGGAATGTGCTATCTACACATTGGCACAAGGCAGATTATAGGCTTAAATCCTGATACCATTCAATAAATATTGGTTTAGTAATGATTTGCACTGGGCTTTCCTCCATATCCTAAAGACAATTAGTTCATTTTCAGTCAGTCAACACAAATTTGGTGAAAATCTGTGTAGAAATCTGTGACCCAAGTCAAGTAAGGTAGTGAATTCAGGTTAGTGCTCAAGTTGTTTTTCCCATTTTGGAAGCTGTACATTTCAATGACAAGTATTTTCTACACATCCAAGGATGCCCCCTGACATCTGATCCCTTGCTAAAGAATTTTATACCATGTAATGATTAGGGGCACAGCTTTTGAGTTGGTAGGAAATCTGGGTTTTAGTCTCTGCTCCACCAGTTATATGACTTTGGGCAAGTTATTTAATCCAGTATATCTCATCTATGAAATGGGGATGATAATAACTACCTTAAAGGATTGTTATAAGATTGGGATAAAATAGAGAAAAGGTACTCTACACTTAATAAATAGAAGCTCTTATTTGGAAAGGGACAACAATTTTCTTATCCAAGTATGGACTTGGATTCCATTTTTAGAGGCATAGTGACTGAACTAATTCTCTGAGCTGAATGTCAACGCTTGCTTCTCCTTGCCTCTCCTGAATAGAGCAGCTGAAGTTATCTGTCAAGATTAGTTTCTTCCTTCTTCTTCAAAGACCTTCAAGGAAAACTCCACAATCTCCTTCTGTCAAGATTTACAAGGTTTAAGCTATTGCTTGTATCTAACCTAAATCTTCCGCCACCATTCAAACTAGGTTCCTTTTCTTCCATCCCATCTAGAGATAGAAAAGGGCTGCTCATCAGCCTCTGAGTAGTAGAGTCTCAGATCTAGGAGCCCACAAACGATGATTAAATACCCCCTCTGCAAAGTACCCCATAAGAGACCAAGGAAGCAGATTTAGATTTGTTCTGCCCTGTGGGAAGGTCATGTAAATGGAACACAGTTTAAAATCAGTTGGTAGAACTATGTAATAAAACCATGGCCAATGAGTTAGAAAACCTGCACTAGTCTGACTTAGTTGTAGTCTTTCAGATGCAATCACAGGCATAGCTGGAAGTTTACAACTAAATAGGAAAAATGCCTGAAATGCAGATGTTCAGAAATACATGAAAAAAATAAAACCCTAGAAGGATAATATGTGCATAAGTATGTATGTACTGTACTCAAGGGTAGAGACTGCTGGAAAAAATAGCATTACTTTGATCTGATGTGATGTTTGGTTGAAGAAGTTATAAAAGATGATTTATTCCACTGGAGAAAGATGATATATTTATCTGGAAAGAAGCGTGGATACCTTTGAAAGCAGCTGCCTCTTTAAAGAGAAATCCAGCTCCCTCAGATCTGGCTACGATCATGGCCAGGGGAATTCCAGGAGGAGGAAGGAACACAAAGGTGGAGCAATGCCAGAGACCTGTGTTGGCAGCTGGACCCGAAAATGAAAAGGGCAGGAGGCATAAGAGAGAAGCTAAGAGAAAAGAATTAAATTCTTTCTCAAAACTCAGAATCTTCCAGACATTCTACTTTCTCCTCCTCTCATGCACCCAGCACTTTCTACTCAGAGACCTTTTGAGGGATGTGTTTTTTTAAATCCCCACCCGACGATATGCTTATTGATGAGAGAGAGAAACATCAATGTGAAAGAAACATGGGTTGCCTCCCCTACTCACCCTGACCTGAAATTGAACTGCAACCTTTCATTGTATGGAATGACACGACAATCAACAAAGCCACACAGATAGGGCTCAAGTGTGTTCTTATTCTGAATTTTAAAGTTACTAAACCATGCCTTTATGCTGGATAGTGCAGACAATGGGGCCTGGCCTGGTCTTTCAGGGAAGAAAAGCTCACTCTTTAAACATATTTGTGTTCCTTTCAGCTATCTCTGGGCTGTGCATAATGAACATCAGAGTCTGAAAAGCCAGTTTAGAGCCATATCATCTATGCCTCCTTTGTGTAAACACGGTCAGATCTGATCAGAGAAAGAAAAATGTGATTTAAATTTATGTTTGTCGGCTTTCAAGTTCTGTAATTATCTTGACAGGCCTTCAGGGTCGAGTAAATTCCTTGCATATTGTAGGTAAATGAAACATTTTTATTGAATAAACTAACAAATAACAAACATATCCACTCTCACTGAGCAACATTTTACATTTTCTCGGTACTAAACATAATAAATAAACCAGACTCTAAATTAAGTTTCCGTGCATTAACACACAGAGAGACACAGATGAATGGATTTGGCAGGACACTATTGAAAGTCATTGGGAAAGGAAATGTGAAAGAGAAAACTAGGAAGCTTCATTAATCAAATTTATCGTGACTACTTACTAAAGTTCTACAGGTCTTAGTCAGAAAAATACAAAAACCCTTGCAATGTGGAAACATTAAATTAGAATATTAGTTTTATTTCTGAAAAGTCCTCTATAGAATTTATCAGAAACATATAAATCATTTAAAGATAAATCATTCCATAATGCATGCCTCCCAAACTTACCTCTTCTTTTTAAAAAGTTGTAAGGAGGGGAAAATCTTCAGGGAATCACTAAAAATATGTGAATGACGATGTCTGCTAAATTCTCATGTAACCAGAAAGTTTCATAAATTGCCCCAAATTCCATTTTCACCTGACAGGAGACCTGATCAGAAAATTTCATTTATTTTCTTTTTTCCAGGATGCAGAGAACCTTTCTGTGGGTCCTGGCCCTGTTCTCACCTGTCAGGAATATGTGTGATTAAACCTCCTTTCTGAATCTAAACGGGGACTGAAACAGAGGAAATGTGCCAACTTTTGTTTTGGTGTTGGTTTTGTTGTGTGTGTGTGTGTGTGTGTGTGTGTGTGTGTGTGTGTGTGTGTGTATGTGTGTGTGTGTACACACGCTAACTGAAGAGAGTACTATTTGCTAACATAGTCCTGTTTTTTAAAGAGGGATGGTATAACTCAAATATTATGCATTCAGATATTAGCTATTTCATTGTGTGACAGTGGGCAAGTCATGGAACCTCTCTGAGCCTTACCTTCCAGATCTGCAAAACGGGAATAATAAGAGCACAGGGTTGTTGCAGGAATTAAGAGAGATCATTTGTAAACACCCTCATGTCCAGAAGACACATTGTGAATGATAGTCATTATGATAATAATTAGTATTCCCATCATCATTTGATATATATATATATGTGTATATATATATATATATATATATATATATATATATATATATATATACACATATATATATATGTATATTTACAGAGAGAGAGAGAGAGAGAGAGAGACACCCTTCATCTACCTCACCCCTCACCACAGCATCCAATGCTTCTTACTGAGCTCATATGTCTCTGCTTCAGGAGCCTGGAAAAATATCAAAAGCCCAGAGAAGAGAGGGTTTAGAGGACTGGCAGCCCATTTTTCCTGTGGCCACTGATACCATTCCCTAAACCCAACCATGGGGACACGGTAACCACCACCTAGGATAGCTTGGCCATTGCTTGGTCTTCACAGATCTTATTAACTGTTGTCCCATCACAGCCACAAGAACAGATGGGACAGCTCGTGCAGCTGAGGGCCCCAGAAAACTGTACAGCTCCTTGTTCCGAGTCCCTTGTTCTTACCCAAACAACAGTATCCCAAAATAAATGTATTGCTCACTCTGTTACATGTCCATAAAACCTAACTTCTGGATCTTCTGGTTTTTTGTTTTGTTTTGTTTTTAATAATTTTACTCAATCCAAGGAGAGGAAACTTTTGATCTTTTACCAACCAAAGAAAAACAAAAAAAGCACATACATAATTTAACTCTAATGCTCCTAGATACTTGACATTATTAGCTCAGTCACAATTCAAACATGATGTAATTTGAGTTAACTCTGGGACAAATCCCCCTCATAACAAATGGTATAATCTCTGCAGTAGGTTTACCTACATGCACTTTGTTATATGCCCATGTGTAGGTGCTTTATCATTGATTGAGGGAAAGCCCAGCCTGGACATTTTTTGAAATCTCACCTTCAGCAATTATATCATTGGTGAGAGTCTGTGAAATTGATTGATTAAAAATTCAAATGAACCCAACTAATGTATACATAACTCCACAAACATGTTTCAATATATGTATATATCTTGGAGTCCCTAGAATTTAGATAGACTTGGGTCTATCTAAGAAGTAGTATGTATTGTTTATCTATCTGAGAAAACTTCTGAGAGAGAGTGAAACCAGGCAGGTAATATAAGTAAGTCAAGTTCAGGGGTAAAAAACTAACTGGCTCTTCCTGTCTTATTTTCTTTCTACTTTTGCTGGAGGAATGAATGCCACAGAAATACTTTTCCCCTACTTCTACCACAAGAGGAAGTCTGCAGTGAATGTGTAAACATTAAATGGGGTGTGATATAACCCCACATGACTGGGGAACTGGGTGAGCAACATTTAACAGCTGAGTGGATAGGCCAGCAGTGACAGTGTGACCCAGCTCTAGCCACTGCTGCCAACAGTGAATGTTGACTCTGTTGTCACATCTTTCTTTCTCTTTCTTACTTTCTCTTCACTCAAGATAATCTGGGAATCTAGATTTGAATATAAACGGTCCTGATATTATTTAAAATGTTCAAAAAACACAATGAGAACAAATAAATATGTCCATGTTTCCAAGAGGAAGCTAGCATATTAGCTAACAGTTTGGATCCTGAGCCAAGCTAAGTTAGCCCTGATAGCTTAATGAGATGCAGGATATGGTGATCTGGAGTGGTATGGAGGATGACTCTCTAGATCTAAACTTGGACAACAGACCATGGCATTCATTGGGATAGGTGACACATGGAAAGAAGCAATAGGGAGACGTATGAGTTTAATTTTGGACTTGGATCCTAGGTACTTATGGGATATCTGGGAAGAGAGGTTTAGCCTGGAGACACAGATTTCAGGCAGTGATATAGTGGAGGAAACTACAGGAATAGCTGAGCGGATTCAGGGAGAACTCATGAAACAAGATTAGAAGACTCTGGGTAATATACTGGCAAACATCCACACTTGAAAATGGGAGTGAATTAAAACTATTCATAAAGGAAGATTAAAAGAACTATCCAGAGAAGAGAAGAATGAGGATATTTTAGTATCAAGGAATTTGAGGAAGGAAGAAGGGTTAAGGAGAAAACCATCAACTATGTCAAATGTTGCAGAAATTTCAAGCCATTAGATTTAACCATAATATGTCACAGCAGGCACTACAGTGAACAGAAAGTCAAAGGTGCCCTGGCCTGGTGCTCAATTGGTTAGAGCATCATCCCAATAAGCCAAGGTTTCGGGTTTGATCCCCATTAGAGTAATACTGAAATCAATCAATGAATGCATACATGAGTGGAGCAACAAATCTCTCTCTCTTCCATTTTCTCTCTCTCCCTCTAAAATCAACCAATCGATAAATAAAAAAGAAAGTCAATTGCATTTGGGGTCAGACCTGAATCTGGAATTCGGTTTTGCCATTTACTTAATGTATAACCTTGGACAGTAAAAAAACATCTCAAAATCTTAGTTGACTAATCCATAAAAATGAGTAATACCTATATCTCAAAAGAGCCATAACAGCTATAGCACATGGCTTTTGTGAGAATTTGTGGTAAACAAAATAAAGACTCTGTCCTCAGGTGGCTTATGTTCTAGTGGGAGAGTCAATAAAAGAGTATACAAATTAATATATAATTCAGGAAGTGATAGAAAAATGCAGAGAGAATAAAGTAATATAAAGGGTTAGAAAGTAACTTGGGAGGGTAGGTAGTTTCTATTTTAACTTGGTAGAGAGGTTACCTCTGAGTAAATGATATTTGAAGTGAAATTTGAATGGAGAGGAAGATATTTGATGATCTAAGTGAAATGTAAAGGTGGGGATGAGAGTGAGTTGGGGGGAGGGGAGCGGGGAGTAGGTTTGACCTGCTCCAATATATCAAGAAAGCCTAAATGGGTAAAGTGGATTAGGAAATATAGGAGATGAGTTCAGAGAGGTGAGTTGGCCATACAAGGAGATTAAAACATAAACAAAGACTAATATGGAGCCATTGGAGAGTGTTGAGTTTAGAGGTAATGTGCGAAGATTTACATGTTAGAGGTCCCTCTGATTTCTGTGTAGAGAATAAATGACAGTAGAAGATGTTACTGCTGAGCATGCAAGAGATGATGGAGGCTTGGGCAAGGCAATAGTTGGGGAAATGTAGGCTATATTTCAAATGTAGATTCAACAGGATCAGTGATGGACTGGATGTGAAGTTTGAGGATTTGACTTCTAGGTCTTTGGCCTAATCCATTGAGTGAATGGTGGTACCATTTCTTGAGAAGGTCAAACCTGTTGAAGAATGGGATTTCAAAAGCTGGAGTAAGAACCTGAGTTATATCTGAGCATGTTAGGTTTGAGAGACCTATTAGATATCCAAGTGGAAAGTTAAGTAGGCTTTTGGGATTTTAGGGGAAATCAGAAGCTAGAGAGATCAATCTTGGAGTACAATATGGTTAGATATGATCACCCAGGGAGTCAGTTTAGAGAATAGGGCCTGTGATTGAATTCTCCAAAGTTTAGAGCAACAATTATCCCAAGTGGTATGAACAAAACCAGGAAATTGGAGCACGGGGACCTGGAGGCTTTTTGAGAACGTGTTTTAATAGGGAAGGAGTAAACAACTGTGTCAGATGCTACAGAAAAGTTAAGTTTGATGAGTTTGTGGATTGTATCTGATCTTCACGATCACTGGATTTGACCTTCAAGAGGAAAGCCATTTGAAAACTGGAAGAGAACAGTTATCCTGGGTTCATGGAAGCAAAAACCTAATTGGAATGGATAGAGGAACAAAGGTTAAATAAAAAAGTGGAGGCTTTAGGTCAAGTGTATTAAACTCTCAACATCTATAAGAGCCATCCAATTCCTAAACATTTTATGCAGAATTCTGGCTGTGGGTAACAAGTTGTGTTTTCTGGAAGAGAAGCCATGTCTTTCACCATGCATTTAAAGAACTGCTTCACAGTAACCCCGCATCAGCAGGTCCAATGGCTGGCCCAGAGCTGCCGACACTCTGAGACTGAGCTGGTGGCCAAGGACATGGGGCTTTTAGCCATTTAAGAAGAAGAGGAGGAAGAGGAGGAGGAGGAGGAGGAGGTGGGAGAGGGAGGAGGTGGAAGAGGCGGCAGAGGAGGAGGGGGAGGAAGAGGAGTAGGAGAAGGAAGAGCGGGAAGAGGGGGAGGAGGAGGAGGAGAAGGAGGAGGAAAAAGAGCAGGGAAGGAAGCAGAAGGGAGGAGGAGGAGGCAGAAGGAGAAGAAAAAGGAGAAGAAAGCAGTTTGTTTTCCATAAGTAGAGTCCCTTTAAAGAAAGTATTTTCAGCTTTGAAAGTTTTTTAAAAAAAATATATTTTATTGATTTTTTACAGAGAGGAAGGGAGAAGGATAGAGAGTTAGAAACATTGATGAGAGAGAAACATCAATTCAGCTGCCTCCTGCACACCCCTTACTGGGAAGGTGCCCGCAACCAAGGCATATGCCCTTGACCAGAATCAAAGTTGGGACCTTTCCACTGAGCCAAACTGGTTTTGGCATTGAAAGGTTTTTATAAGCTAAAATATCACCTCTCTGCCACCTTAGTGTGTATTATTAAAATGCAGCCCAAGAATTCTCTATTTTGTTTAAACATATTTGAAAAGGTTGCCTATAAAAATTAATTTTTATAAGCCAAATGATATTTTCTATTTATATAGCCTGTCTTATAATCAAATATACACAATAAGAATAATACAGCATTTGCCCAGCTGGCATAGCTCAGTGGTTGAGCTTTGATCTATGAACCAGAAGGTCACAATTTGATTCCAGTGGGGGCACATGCCTGGGTTGCTGCTCGATCCCCAGTGGGGCATGTGTGGGAAGCAGCAAATCAATGATTCTCTCTCATCATTGATACTTCTATCTCTCCTCTCTTCCTCTCTGAAATCAATAAAAAACATATATATTTTAAAAAGATTAATACAACATCCAAATAGTATATAAATCATCTATATATATAAAAGCCCAGTGACCAAATAGTGGAATGATCAGAATGATCGGTTGACCAGTCACTATGATGTGCACTGACCACCAGGGAGGCAGCTGCTCAATTTAGGTGCTGCCCCTAGTGGTCAGTATGCTCCCACAGTGGGAGCACCACTCAGCTGACCAGGATGAGCCGCTCAGCTGCTATGCTGACTGGCTATGCTGACCGGGATGAGTGGTGCTCCCACAGGGGGCCAATCCCCACAGGCCACACTCCCCACCAGTGCACAAATCAAATCTGTGCAATGGGCCTCTAGTAAATTTATAAGTGTATAAGTGAAAGTAACCCCCAACTATAATAGTATAGACTTAAACTGTTTAACCACCAGGGAAATGGTATGTAGTTTGGGTTTCATGGAAACAGGTTAGTGGTCACTCTCTATCCATTTGCAGGAGTTCAAATTAGACTGTAACTCTCCTTCCAGATGCCACATGAACGAAATTGCCCCCTTTGCTAGTCTCTTCTTCTGTAAGAATCGGTGAAATGGAAGACCTGAAAAGATGTTTCTCTGGCTGGTTTTGAAAAAGAAGGCAAATGTATCAGGAGTCTGAAATTATGTACCATGTGGCTGTAGTGTCTGCTCTTAGGAATTTTTAGAGAATTCAGGCCTTTCCTGCCTGGTGTTCAACAATCCTCAGAGTCATGTTTTCAATTCTTTTATTTTCCCCAGCAATGCTGGTACCCAAGAGAGTTCTATAAAAAAAAAAAAACCTGATGATTTGAAGGGCATGAAGTATGCAGCTAGTAAGCAATGAGAAAGAACTATGAAAATGAGGGGCCCCAGCAGTTTCAAAATTACATCTGTGAGGAATTCTGATTCTAGAGCATGTCTTTTCCCCATTGAACCACCAGTAGAAACTCTCAATACCATGTAACTCATACACTATATGTATGTGCAATAAATCCTTGGATAAGTTGACTTATTTAAATCACTTAGATTCTTCTGGGTCAGTGATTTGTACAGCGGGGCCCCTTGACCTGCAGTATCCTTACCTGGGAACTTGATACAAATGCAAATTCTTGACCCCTACCCTAGACCTATTGAGCCAGTTTCCAGCAATCTGCTTTTGACAGGCTCCTAGGTAATTGTAATGAAAGCTAACATTGGGAACCACTGTTATTGGTCATACCTGCAGTATAATGATAAAGATCAAAAATATTATTGCTTTTCAGGCATTGGGTGAAAAATTCTGCTTGTCATTAAATAGAAATAACTTCAAAAAATCTGAGATAGCAATGTAGATACTGATACTTAGTAATTTTTTTTTCTAAATATAACAACTTGTTTGGATATAGGCAAATAATTTATAAAATTAGCTCAATAATTTCCTCAAAGAACCATTTTTCTTTTAATAGTCATAATTTTGCAATAAATAATCATTGTGCAATCAAATAGGCAATTTCATATCCATTTCACAAATACTGTCCACTCATTTGTCACTGAGATTACCTGCAGGTGGATTTTTAATGTGGCATTCATCTTTCTTAATATAGAGTTCTTCTTCCAGTACTTCCTTAATTCTCTTGTGTGGCTCACAATATAAAAATGTCTTCCCTATAAAGACATTAACAAAGTTGGTTACATACCATAAATTATTCCCAACCTTCCAGCCATTACACTTATATGGGTAATTATTTTTTTAAAAGACATATCCTTCTATATCAACGCAGATGATAAATTCTGCAGACTCTTTTTTTGGGAAGATCTCCTGGATTTTGGGGACTTCATACTGTTTTATAATTCCGGAACTTTTGTATAGTTTAAGATACCTCTTTTAGGGATTATGTGGAAATACATAGAGTTTTCTTCATTAGCTTCAAGAACACTTTTAGCCCTAGTTGGTTTAGCTCAGTGGATATAGCATTGGCCTACAGACAGAAGGGTCCTGGGTTCAATCTGGGTCAAAGGCATATACTAAAAAAAAAAAAAAAAAGAGACATATGTACTATTATTTTTAATACTTTAAACAATAAAAAATTTAAATTAAATTAAAAAATGGCATATACTAGTGTACCTCGATTGCAGGTCCTCCCCAGCCAGGGCCCTGGTCAGGGCACATGCAGGAGGCAACCAATCAATGTTCCTCTGACATTGATATTTCTCTGTCTTTCCCTCTCTGTGAAAATTAATGGAAAAATATCCTTGGGTGAGGATTAAAAAAAAAAAAGGAACACTTTCATTTGTTCAATAAAATCCTATTAAAAACTAACGCTGTGCCAAGCATTTGACTAGGGGCAAAGGACATAGCAACAAATAATTCAGATGTGTGCATGGAGTCTACAATCCAGATATATAAGCCTCAGCACTATTTAATCATCGTTTTTAGAGACTGACTCTGTACTATAATAGTGAACCACTATGGACCTATGACTTTGTCCTGGTCTCTAAACTGGCCCTATAGGACATCACTGCAAGAGTGGGGAACTGTGTTATTTGTTCTAAGTACTTTAGCTATATTTTTTCAGCTCTGTGCTATCTGACATGTCTGTCTTCCAAATCTCTCCTGTCTGCCTTTCTCTCTTGTTCTCTGAGCTGTAACATGGCCCTCTTGTGCATTCCCACATCTATTTTTCTCTGCCTAAAGTGTGATTCTCCTCAGGTGTAGCCTTAAATTTTTCTTTTTTTAAAAATATATTTTTATTGACTTCAGAGAGGAAAGGACAGGGAGAGAGAGATAGAAGCATCAATGATGAGAGAGAACCATTGACTGGCTACCTCCTGTACACCCCCTACTGGAGATTGAGCCTGCAACCCTGGCATATGCCCTGACCAGGAATTGAACTGTCACCTCCTGGTTCATAGGTCAATACTCAACCACTGAGCCACACCAGCTGGCAAATTTCAGTTCTTTAGAAAAACCTTTTCTGATTCCACAATCTCAAAATGCTCCTGGTTATTTCTCCTGTAGCATGCTCCTCTTTCTTTAATTTCATTAATTGCAATTTATATATGGTTTTATTTACTTTACATACAATTACTTATATAAATATCTTCCTTACCAGACCATAAATACCCTAACCTAAAGGCAAGGATGTCTATTTAGTCAGAGCTTGGCGTAATAATAGATGTTCAGCAAATTTATGTTCAAATAGAATCAAGCATTGTTCAATTAGATAGAGCTCGCCCTGGCTGGTTTGGCTCAGTGGATAGAGCATTGGCCTGGGGACTGAAGGATCCTGGATTTGATTCCAGTCAAGGGCACATGTCTGGGTTATGGGCTCCATCCCCAGTGGGAGGTGTGCAGGAGGAAGCTGATCAGTGATTCTCTCTCATCATTGATGTTTCTATCTTTTTCTCCCTTCCTCTATATACTTTCTTTCTATAAATATTTCATATACTGAATTAAGTTGCTCTAAGGCCTCTGCATGCAGAGAAATAATGTATCATAATCAGTCATACTGGAGCTGATGCTGAGGGAAGAGGCCCTTTCACCAGGAGGCAGAGGTTTTGGGGCTTCTTGATGAGGTCTTGCGGGAAGACTATGTGTGATCTCCGGGTGGGAGACTGAGCCTCTTCAGCCCAGCCCTCCCTCCAGTTGAGCTGGGAGGTAGCTGCAGAAGGAAGACAGCTAGCTCTCCAGA
>JAAGEH010000005.1:19132630-19245777 GCA_011751065.1 Lasiurus cinereus | reverse complement strand
GTTGAGCTGGGAGGTAGCTGCAGAAGGAAGACAGCTAGCTCTCCAGAGACACAACAAGGAGACGCTGGGGAAGGGCTGGAAACCGCTGGGATTCCGACCTCTCTGGCTTATTATCTTCACTATCATCATTCCTTAGCACCCACTGAAAACCTGTGGGGCTTCAGGGGCTGTGGAACATCTGTAAATCCATGGAACAATATGGATGAACACTGCGACCTGGAACAGACTGAAATTATTACAGCGTCGGCTGTGACTGTGGACCAGAATTGCCTTCTGTGCATTTGGGAGGGCAGAGGAGGAGACAGCAGGGTAAAAAGGGGCCTAACGTTGTGAGATTCTAAAAGCATTAGGTAATAATTTATGGACTGAAAGTCCAAGAGATGAGTTCACGTGTTTGAAGTATTTCTCCGGCACTGGCTGAGTGACCGTGAGAGAGTCACTCCCTTTCGTCCAGGCTAGACCTCAGTTTCCTGATCTGTAAACTGAAGGAATTGGCAAACATGATCTACATATTTCCGTGAATAGATTGTATATGTTTTATTATTTACATATAATATTTAATGACTATATTTTGATAAATTTTTGATAAATTTTATGTATACATTTCCTCCCTCCCCTAATATCTTCCAGGCCAATGACGCAGCCAATTAAGTCGGAGACTACCTGGGGAAATGGACTGGGTGCTTTCTGCCACAGTGCCATCACCCCTCCTTTAGCCAAAACAGCAGCTCCACCCTCTCCCTCCCAAACCTTCCCGGCTTCAGCCATTCTCACTCCGTTTTCCCCCAGTTTCCTTCTCACCGGTTCTCCACAATGCATGTTCCTCAGCGCAGGGTCCGCGGCTGCAGGGGAGCTCACACTGTTTGTGGGACTCGCGGGGGCCGCCGTTGTTGGGCTCCCCGCGCGCTCTGCACCCCAGCCCGGCCGGCTGCCCAAGCTGCTCCGGGTCGCTGCCCGTCTCGGGCGCCGCCACCGTCGAGTCCTCCACCCTCATGCCTCGGGCGGGCGTCTTCGCGGCTGGCCTGCCCAGCTTCAACGCAGGTGGCCGAGCGCGCGAAGCGTCTCCGGTTGCCTTAGTGACTGCGATCGTCCCCGCCCCCAGCAGCTCTCCGCCGCCTTCTCCCCGCCCCAGGTGTCCTGCGCACCCAAGAAGGCCCTGAAGTTAGAGGGCCGCGCTTAGTTACTGGCCAAAGCAAAGGATTTGCCGTCAATCTCCCTTTGCTCCACACGTCAGTTTGGCAAGAGAGGCTTTACTGTTCCCGGGTAGGGAAACTAAGATTCAGAAAAAGCGAAGGAAAACGTCTGAGGCCGTTCAGCAAGGAAGTGGCACAGCGGGAATCCGAATTCAGAAAAGTCTAGCACCAAAGCCCAAAGAATAGATCGCCACCCGGAACAGGCAGGAGCGGGGGCAGGTACCGGGCAGGTGAGTTAAAAATAAGGTGATGCTTATGGCGTCTCACTCCCAGCTACACACAGAACGTAATGGAATAAATGAATGTTGAGGATTCCCAACTCTTGGATTCTAAGTTTTTAATCATTGTTGTTGTCATTAGACAACTCTTTGTAGTTTCCAAGCACTTCTGTATTCACAATCCATTGCAACTCATACAGCAACCAATTTTACAGGTGAGGAAATCAAATTCAGAAAAATTTGATTTGATAGCAAGTGGGAAAATCGAGAGTTTTATCTGGAGCATGAGATTGCTTTTGTTTGTTTGGGTGTTTGGGTGTGTGTGTGGGGTGGGGGGAGGTGTTTTTTTCCAGCCACATAAAAGGGGGAATTATTCTGTGTTAATTTTGTGAAAGTTAAGTGTGCATTATTTTACAGAGTTAAATAGTTCTACAAGGCTTATAACCAAATACAAGGGACCTCATCTGCCTCCATTTTACTCCAGAGGCAGCCACTTTTACTCCTTTTGGTTGATAACTTACTATTTACAACCATATAACCAAATGCTCATTTTGCTGCTTTTTATTTTTAATGTTGGGTATATTTGATTTTCTACTACAGAAGATACGAATTTAGCTATCATTCATGCTCACCATCTATTCATATACTTATTGCCTCCGTCACCTTCTAATACAGATAAGCTGAAATTTTGGCTGGCACATTTTACATGACCATGACTATGTAAACCCCAGTGACAACCACGCCAAGTCATATCCTTTTTCTTTCTGGAGTTAATTGTCTTGTTCTTTAATTTGCTTGATTTTTAATGTTCATATCACTAATTAATTCCCACACTCTTAATCGTTGTGTAAATCTTTTTTTTTTTTGAAGAAGAAGATTTTATTGATTTTTAGAAAGAGAGGAATGGAGCAGGATAGAGAGAGAAACATTAATGTGACAGTATAATATCCCTCACTGTCTCCTGCACTGGAGATCCACACACAACCCAAGGCATGTGTCCTAACCAGAAACTGAGTCGGCAATCTTGCCATGCACTGGAGGACGCCCAAGCAACTAGGCCACGCCTGCCAGGGCTGTAAATCTTTTAATAAGTTCAAACACATGAGGAATTCTATCCTTTTCATCTTTTCTAGAAAGTTTCTTTCAGAGTCTGGACTGGTTGGTTGCTCTGTATATCTGTGGTTGCACAGCTGCTAAGGTTTTCTCTTCACTATCATACCTCTCCTGCACTGGATCCTTTACTTGTGAATCCCATCTTTTTCTCTTTCTTGGTTTATTCACTTATTTGGAAGAGCATATCTCCATTTGCCCTTTGATAACTGGTCTATGGGAGATAAAATGTCCAAGTCGTTATAGGTTTACAAGTGTCTTTATTTTACTTTCTATTAAAATAGAGGTCTAGCTAGATAAAGAACTCTACATTCGAAATAATTATTCCTCAGAATTTTAAAATCATTGCACCATGGTCTTCTGGAATCCACTGTTGCCATTGAAATTTGCAGCCATTCTATTCCTTATCTCTTGTATAGAACCTGTATTTTTATTTTCTAGAAACTTGGAGAATCTTCTCTTTGTCTTCATTGGTTTGAAACTTCATGACGATACACCTTGATATGGGTCAAATTTTCAACCATTTTACTGGGCATTCAGTAGATCATTTCAACCTAGAAACTCATGTCCTTCACTTTAGAGACTTAAAAAAATAATTTCATTGCAGTGCCATTGTTTTCTCTGGAACCCTGTTATTTGTATGTTAGATCTCCTGATTTGTCCTCTAATTTTCTGACCTATTTTATATCTGTATTTTTGCACTATATTCAGGGAGATTTCCTCATTATTTTCTTTTTTTTAATATATTTTATTGATTTTTTACAGAGAAGAAGGGAGAAGGATAGAGAGTTGGAAACATCGATGAGAGAGAGACATCGATCAGCCGCCTCCTGCACGCCCCCTACAGGGGA
Organism: Lasiurus cinereus; assembly: GCA_011751065.1. Classification (NCBI taxonomy): domain Eukaryota; kingdom Metazoa; phylum Chordata; class Mammalia; order Chiroptera; family Vespertilionidae; genus Lasiurus; species Lasiurus cinereus. The sequence goes on along the minus strand of JAAGEH010000005.1, from coordinate 19,242,405 downwards.
TGTGCCCACAACCAGGATACATGCCCTTGATTGGAATCGAACCCGGGACCTTTCAGTCCGCAGGCCACTGCTCTCTTCACTGAGCCAAACCGGTTTTGGCTCATTATTTTTTAAACATTCGATTTTTAATTTCTGCTATCATGCTTTTAATTTCTCAGCTCTCTGATTCCTTTTTTAAAAATATATTTTTTATTGACTTCAGAGAGGAAAGAAAAGGGAGAAAGAGATAGAAACATCAATGATGAGAGAATCATTGATTGGCTGCCTCCTGCATGCCATCTACTGGAGATTGAGCCTGCAACCTGGGCACATGCCCTTGACCTGAATCAAACTAGAGACCCTTCAGCCTACAGGCTGATGCTCTATCCACAGAGCCAAACCAGCTAAAGCTCTGGTAATTCTTTTTTATATAACACATTGGCTTTCTTTATATCTTTGAGGATATTAATAATATACTTAATTTCTAATCTTTTACCCCGTATAATTGCTGCCTCCAAGTTACCTATTACTGTTTGTTTCGGTTTCTGTCTTAATAGCTTTCCTCTCTCTTCAGGCGATCCTTTACCATCTTACCTTACCTAGTAGTGCAGAATATGGATTTGTGCATACAGGTGGAGCTTATTGATTGGAAGTTTCACTGACGGTTGATCTGTCTGGTCTGGTTAGTTGGGGAACCCCTGATGTCTATTTTAGGATCAAACTCTTGAACTGCTCTGATTCTCCATGAAGTGATCTCTTTATTCTCCCTCCTGGAAGTTATCTTCATTCTGGTGCCAACACCCTGGGAAGTGAGTGGTAGAAGAAAACCGAAGACTGAGTATGAAATTACTGTTTCAATGTTGTGGTCCTGCCCCCAACTGCGCTTTATACCTTCCAGTCTGGAGAGCCCCTTTGATTTCCTCCAGAGAATTGTCTCCAGTCATCATCAGGGGTGGAGTCATCCATGTAGTTGCTCAAAATGAGGGACCTGGAGGTCTAACTGCTTTATTATTATTGTCGTAAGATATAGATAACATAAAACTTACTATTTTAATCATTTTAAGTATAAACTCAATGGCATTAAGTACACTCACAATGTTGTCTAGCCATCATCACTATCTACTAGTCTTTTCTACAGCTCATTGTCCCAAACAGAAACTCTGTACCCATTAAACCCAAATTCCTAATTTCTTCCTCTCTCTGGCCCTGGTAACCTCTACTCTTTCTGTCTCTATAAATTTGATTACTTTATATACCTCTTATAAGTGATTCATACAGTAATCTTTTGTATTTATCTTGTTTCACTTAGCATACCTTTTTTAAAATATATTTTTATTGATTTCAGAGAGGAAAGAGAAGAGATAGAAACATCAATGATGAGAGGGAATCATTGATTGTCGCCTCCTGCACGTCCCCCCACTGAGCACCGGGCCCACAATCTGGGCATGGGCCCTTGAAAGGAATCAAACCTGAGACCCTTGTCTCCTCAGACCAACACTCGATCCACAAAGCCAAACCGGTTGGGGCCTAGCATTGTTTTTAAAGTTAATCCATACTTAGCATGTGTCAAAATTGCATTCTTTTTAAGGATGAATAATATTCCATTGTATGTATATAGCACATTTTGTCTATCTATTCATATATTGGTGGACATTCGAATTAAACATTTCCACCTTTTGCCAATTTCCAATAATGCTGCAATGAACATTAGTTACAGATTGTATGAGCCCCTGCTTTCCATTCTTTTGAGTATGTACATAGAAATTGAATTGCTGGATGATATGGTAATTACATGTTTAACTTTTTTAAGAATCATCAAACTTCTTCAAGTCGCTGTACAATTTTATATTCCCACCAGCAATGCACAAGGATTCCAATTTCTCTAACTCCTTGCCAATATTTATTCTCTCTTCTCTCATTCGCTCTTTCTCTCTCATTTCATAATGCCCAGCTATTCTAATTAGGGTGAAGTGGTATATCTCTTTGTTTTTATTTGCATTCCATTAATGCCTCATGATGTTGAGCATCTTTTCATGTGCTTATAGGCTAGTTGTACATTTTTCTTGGAGAAATATCTATTCAAGTATTTTACCCATTTTGAATTGTGTTTTTTGTTGTTGAGTTGTAGTTCTTTATATCTTTTGGGTATTAATCTCTTATGATAAATATTAGAACTTGGTGCACAAAATCCATGCATGGAAAGGGGGGGGGTCCCCTTAGCCTGGCCTGCACCCTCTCACAATCTGGGACCACTGGCTCCTAACCACTGGCCTGCCTGCCTTCATGATCACCCCTAATGACTCTGCCTGCCTGCCTGATCGTCCCTAACCACTTGCCTGCCGGCTCACCCCTAATCACTTGTCCCTAACCACTCTGCCTGCCTGCCTTATTGCCCCTAACCACTCGGCTGCTTGTCTACTCACCCCTAATCAATCCCCTGACTGCCTCATTACCCTTAACCACTTGCCTGCCTGCTGGGTGGCCCCTAATTGCCTTTGCTTGCCTGCTTGCCCCTAATCATTCCCCGACCTGCCTGATTGTCCTTAACTGCCTCTGACTTGGCCCCCACCACCGCAGCTTTGTCTGGAAGGATGTTAGGAATAATGTCCAGGTCTTTTGGCTATCCAGTCTAATTAGCACATTATGCTTTTATTATTATAGGTGGTCTTAAATATTTTCTCCCATTCCATTGGTTGTCTTTTCACTTTGTTGATAGAGTCCTTAAAACATTTTAAGTTTGATGTAGTCCCTATTTATGTATTTTTTCATTTGATACCCATACTTTTGATGTCATATCAAATAAATTATTGATAAATTCACTATCATGAAGATATTTTCCCTATGCTCTTTTCTAAGAGTTCTATAGTTTTTTTGTGTTTTTAAAAAAATATATTTTATTGATTTTTTACAGAGAGGAAGGGAGAGAGATAGAAAGTCAGAAACATCAATGAGAGAGAGACATCGATCAGCCGCCTCCTGCACGCCCCACAGTGGAGATGTGCCCGCAAACAAGGTACATGCCCCAACCGGAATCGAACCTGGGACCTTTCAGTCTGCAAGCCGTCGCTCTATCCACTGAGCCAAACCGGTCTCGGTGAGTTCTATAGTTTTGACTCTTACACAGAGTGGGGCAAAATTAGATTTACACTTGTTTGTATGGAAAATAATACAATAATCCTATACAATAAAAGCATAGCATGCAAATTGTCCTTGACAGGGAGGTTGTCTGGGAGTTCAACCAGGGGTCAGGGCCAGCCCAGGGAAGGGAGGGAAGTCCAGGCTGGCAGCCAACAGCTGCTAGGGACTCTGCCAGTACACAAATTTTGTGCACTATTCCTCTGGTTAAAAAATAATAATACAAAAATAGACTGTTTCACATACTCACCACTGTAAACCTATTTTTGCCCACCATGTATTTCGGTCTCTGACCATTTTGAGGTAATTTTTGTATTAACGTTATAGTGTGATGTAGGAATCCAACTTCATTCTTTTGCATGAGGATATCCAGTCTTCCTAGTACCATTTATTAAAAAGGCTATTTTTTTTCCTCCATGGGATTGTCTTGACACCCTTGTCAAAAGTCAATGGTCCATAAATGGGAAGCTTTATTTCTGGGCTCTCCATTCTATTTCATTGATCTATATGTCTATCCTTAGTGCCAATACCAGAATGTCACAGTTAACATAGTTTTCTAGTATATTTTAAAATCAAAAAGTGAGAAGCCTCCAACTCTGGTGGTCAGTAACAACATTTAGTGCTTCTTTAATTGCTTTCATCATTTGTCATTCTCAGAACAAAGGTTTTGCATTTCTTGTGTTAATTTTATTCCAATTTTTTTTATTCTTTTTGATGGCATTATAAATAAGTTTTCTTAAATTTTCAGTTTGCTCACTGATGTTTAGAAAGACAATTGATTTTTGTAGATTTATCTTGTATCCTGAAGCATTGCTGAATCCATTTATTAGTTTTAGTTTTTTCAATGGACTCCTTATGATTTTCTATATATAAGATTATATTATCTACAAAGAGATGTGCTTTTACTTCTTTTCCATGCTTTTTATTTTCTTACTTATTTGCACTGGCTAGAATTTCCAGTATAATGTTTAATAGAAGTGGTGAGAGTCGACAACTTCGTCTTGTTCTTGATCTGAGAAAACATTTGCCACTAAGTTAGGATGTTAGTTTTGAGTTTTATAGATGCCCTTAATTGGGTTAAGGAAGTTCTCTTCTATTCCTAGTCTGTTGAGTGTTTTTATCATGAATATTACCTTCTTTATGTATTACTTTAGTGGCTGCTTTAGTGTTTATAATATACATCTTTAACTTTTCACAGGCTACCTTCAAGAGATATTATACCACTTCAAGTACAGCTTTAAGAACTTCCATTTCTCTCCTCCCAGCCAATATATATATAACCTATATAATTATTAGCATATATCTTACTTTTAGATATGTTATAAACTCTATAAAAATGAATATTTTTGTTTAAACAATCATTTTTTAAATATTTTATAAATCTGTTTATAACATTTACTTGTAAAATTACTCTAAAAGGCCATTTAGGGCATTTTGAGAATCACAAACATTTGAAATTATCTTTTTTACATAACTAATAGTTTAAGTGTTAAATATATTTACATTGTTGTGTAACAATTCTCTAGAACTTTTTCATCTTGCAAAATAAAAACTTTATACCCACTGAAGACCGACTCCCAATTTCCCCTTTCTCCTGGCCTCCAGCAACAATCCATTCTACTTTGTTTCTATATGTTTGAATACTTTAGATCTCGTATGAGTAAAGTCATGTGATATTTATCTTATTGTGAACTGGCTTACTTCATTTAGCACAGTGTCCTCAATAATCATCCCTTTCTTAGTATGTGACAGTATTTTCTTCTTTTTAAAGGCTTAATAATATTTCATTTTTTTTGTATGTACCACATTTTCTTTATTCATTCATCTATTGATGGACATTTGGGTTCCTTCCACCTGTTGGCTATTCTGAATAAAGCTTTGATAAGTATGAGTGAGCAAATATCTCTATTTGGATATTGACCCCTTATCAGATATTTGATTTGCAATTATTTTGTCCCATTCTGTATATTCCCCTTCTACTTGAATATCCTCCAGATTTCTATGTTATTTTCTGTATATTGATTTTTCTTTCCTATTAAAAAATATACAAAATCCTTGCCGTGCTAAATATTCCCAAGCCTATATTATTCTACTTCTTTTTCTTTGTGGCCTATTTTCTTAACAAGATCATTTATATTTGGTCTCCAGTTGCTCACACCCAACCCATTTTTTCATTTCCCAGTTTGTTTCCAATCTCACCATGTTACTAAATTTAGTCTTTTGAAGGTCACCCAGCATCTATTAATTTCCAAATCAAGCTATGCTTTCTCATATCTCTTGGCCTCTCCAATAGCATTTGACAATGATTTGTTACCCCCCCGCCCTTTTTAAAGCATCCTCTTGGTTTTCAAAACTGCATTTTCCTGACATTCCAGTTACCTCTCTAGTGGTAATGTCTCCCTTGCTGTAATCACTGTTTTTAGAATTTGAACCTCATCAGTGTAGACATTCCTCCAAATTCCCTTTTTTCTCCTTTTACTAATTCACTCAATTCCAACACTTTTATTAGCACCTTAAGGTGCTATGCCTTTTAAATATCTCCAGATTCAATCTTTATCTTTACTCCAATCCTCCATTTCTGCCTGCTGGTTGAACATCACAGTCATAAAACTCTGGAGCTGTAATAAGCCTAGAGATCACCTAATTCACTATATTTCAGACTGTTCCACAGTACCCAAGGGATTTCCCTGCACACAGAGCACGTGTTCTGGATCTCAAGCAGCTCCACTTTTTTTTTGCGTTGTTTGTTCATTTAATATATACTAATAATTCCTTGAATGATTCCTTAATGGCTTATAGACATTTTAAAGATAATAATGTTATAAATAATTTGGTGCTAGTAAATCTGACAACTTTGATGATGTGGATAATTCACTTAAAAAACACAACTTTTAAAAATGGACACAAGAAGAAATATCTCTTTAATAGAAGTAAATGTAGAAATATAACAATATATTGAATTCAAAATTAAAACCTATTCCACAAAGGAAACGTAAAGCCTCACTATTGAATTCTTCCAAACATTTACAAATATTATAATACTAATCCTATTCAAACTATTCCAAGAGTTAAAAATGTCAACTCTTCTCAACTCATTTTTATGTCAAAATCTGAAAGAACACGACAAAAAAGTAAAAGTATAGGTCAATCTCCCTCATGAAGACTGATTTAAATATTAAATAATATATTAGCAAATATAACCCAGCATGTTAAAAGAGGATAACACATAATAAAGTTGTGATTATTCTAAAAATGCAGTTTGTTAAACATTTAAAAACCAAGCAATGCAATTTATTACATTAAAATTTTTTAAAAGGAAGAAATGAAGCTGTTTTTACCATCAGTCAACATGATTGTACACATAGAAAATTCATAAGAATGCATAGACAAGCCTATTAGAGTACATTTACTAAGGTCACTGGATATATAGTCAACAATGAAAAAAAATTACAAATAGAAAATAGAATATAAAAAACAATATATTTATAATAGTATTAAAAGCCACCGAATACATAAGAATAAATCTAAGAAAAAAAAAAGAACTGCACCCAAATACTCTAAAATATTATCAAGAAAACTTAATGAATACCTAAGTAAATGGAGAAATATGTTATTTTCAAGAATTGAAACATATCATGTTAATTGTTCTCAAATTGATCTATAACTCCAATCTAAATTTCAGCACGGTTATTTTTAAAATAGAAATTGACAAGAGAATTCTAAAATTGAAAAGTACAAGTCAATGAAAAGGGCAAGAATGGCAAAAACGGCCTTGAAGAATAAAAACAAAGTTGAAATAGTTACACTACCAGATACCAAGACTTACTGTCAAGCTATAGTATTAAAACTTACGTATGTAACAAAATAGAAATAGACCAAACCATGTACAATCACCAGATACATAATAAAGTTATCACTGCAATGTAGTGGGGGGTAGGGGTGGGAGGACGGGAAGAGGGGATGGTCTTTTTCAGAGGTGGCATTGGATAAGCTGGCTATTATTAAGAGAAAAAATAAATCTTGACTCCTATTACACATCAAACACAAATATAAACTCAAAATGAATTATTACACTAACAGTAAAATGCTAAAACTAGAAGATACTATGTTCGTGATCTTGGGATAGACAAACATTTCTTAAGCAGAAAACAGAAAGCACTAACCATAATGAAAACTGATAATCAGAAGTCATTAAAATTAGGATATTCTCTTCATTAAAATTGCCATTAAGAGAATAAAAAGGCAAGCCACAGACTAGAAGAACATTTCTACAATCCCTATATCCAACAAATGACTAGTATCCAGATTATATAAAAAATTGGTTATAAAAAATCAATAAGGGCACACATTCCAATAAGAAAATGGAGAAAGATGAATAAGCACCTCACAAAAGAGGAGATACAGATGGCCAATCAGCATAGAAAAAACTTGCTCCACATAATTAGTCACCAGGAAACTGAAAATTAAATGTACAATGATATATTACTACACGACTATTAGAATGGCCATTTAAAAAAAACCACCCACACAAGGTGGCAGTAAGGATTGGGAGGATATGGACAATTAGAACTCTCATTCATTGCAGCTAAGAGTATAAATTGGTACAACCACTTTGGAGAACTGTTTTGACAGTTTTTACTAAAGCTGAATATAAACATATCCTTTGGACTAACAGTCCTAATACTAGGTATATACAGAAGTATATAATGTGCACACCAAAACCATATTCTAGAATGTTCATTCCACCTCTATTCATAAAAGCCCCAAACTGGCCCTAGCCGGTCTGGCTCAGTGGATAGAGTGTTGGCCTTGCAGACAAAGGGTCCAGGTTCCATTCTGGTCAAGAATATGTACCTTGGCTCCTCCCCGGCCTGAGCCCTGATCAGGGCGCTTGCAGGAGGCAACCAATTGATGTGTTTCTCTCATGTGTATGTTTCTGTCTGTCTTTCCCTCTTTTTTCCACTCTTTCTAAAAGATCAATGGAAAAATATCCTCAGGTGAGAATTAACAACAAAAAGCCCCAGACTGAAAAGAATTCAAAGGCCCTTCAAAAATTAACAAAATGTACTTATAAAGTATTGTATCCACACTAATAAAAGAGTAAGATGCAAATTGACCATACCTTCACAACACCCACCAGCCAATCAGGAGTATGCATGCAAACCCATCAAAGATGATGGGTTAATTTGCATACACAGGCACCGAGTGGCCAGATACGGGGCGACAACGCAGGTATTCTGCACTGCTCCAGCTGTTCTGGGTCTCTGGGCAACATGGGAAGGCGGAAAGGTGGAAAGGCGGCTGTGGCCAGAGTGAAGGTGGTGCTGGCAGCCAGGGAAAGGAAGGCCCATTTTTGCATCAGGCCTCTAGTGTTCATATAACAGAATACAACAACAACAAAAAAACCCTCTGCTACATGCAAAAATATGGATAAACCTCATAGATACAATGTTGACTGAAAAAAAACACACAAAAGTATACATAATAAATGATGCCATCTATATAGGCGAAATGAAATGATGGTGACAGAAATCAAAATAGCAGTTACCTTTGAAGGAACACTGAGAGGGGGCACAAGGTAGAGTTTGGAGTGCGGGTTTTGTTCTGTCTGTAGATTGGGTGGTAGTTACATGGGTGTGTTTACTTTCTGGAATTCATCAAGATTTTTGAACTACTGTTTTCTATATCTCTATGCAATTATACAAATATTAAGCATATTTTAGTTAAAAAATTAGTCTAAAGTTTTACTTTTAAAAAAACTGTTTACTTTGACCAAATAAAAAGGAATTATGCAATTACTTTTTTTCTTTTTGCATCCAATATCAAAAAGCTTGGAGATAAGTTATTATTTGCAGTAACTATGTTAATTTAGATGGTTTATTTCCTTCTTTCTCCTTCTAAATGGCTTTTGATTTTCTATTTCCAATTATTATATGTTTCAATTATACACTACCTGAAATCATTTTAGGAACAAATTACTGATAAAAATAAGTATAAAATGTACTGTTTTATCTAGAAAATGTGGTTACAATTTTACTTTTTAATAAAAAAAATTAAAAATGAACAGCAAAAACATCAAAATAGCTTGTCCTATTTTCATTTTAATGAAATGTAAAATATTAATATGGCCAATAAATGGAGGCAAAACCAAAGACTAAAATTTTCTTGTAATAAGTTATAAATGTATCGGTTCTATATAGTTATTAGTTATTGGCACATTAGTAAAAACTAAGTGGATTAATTTTTACATTTTGTGGTTAATTTTATAAATTTTGAACACATCTCCAGCAGTCATTTCAGTCTTTTCTTCTGCTTAATAACAATGGATTGTTAATGCTATTGTTTTTCCTCCAGAAAAATAGATGCTAGAATCACTTTGGTATCCTAGATTCTAACATTCCTGATCTGAGTTATTTTAAAGTCAACAAAATCCTTCTTATAATAATTAAGCCATTTTTTCAAATTTGTTGAGTACAGTACTGCCAAATGGACTATTTTAAATTAGTTTGTTTCCTACTTTACCACTTAATGGATAAACTGTTCCTTCCAATTACAATGGGCTTTTTGCTTGGGATTTTAAAATTCAGTGAATTAGTGAAATCTTTTTTTGTTTTTGTTTTTATAATTCACAGGACACTTCAGCCCCTGAGGAAGATATACTCCTAAAATCTGATGGAGAGATCCTTATAAGTCCCTACCTGCTATGGAAAAGAACAAAAGGATGAAATTAGTTGTTGCTGGATAGCTACTTTTAAAAATCTATTTTACTGAAGAATAACTTAATGTACAAAAACTTAATTCCATTTAAATATAGAATTTAATGACTTGGGCAGTTGTATACACCTGCAATGAAGATACAGAACATTTCCACCACTTCCCCAAAATTTTCCTGCCCTTCTCCAGTCCAACTTCCATCCCTGTCACCAGGCAACCACAGCTCTGGGGTCTATAAATGAATTAATTTTTCTCCAAGTAGATATTCAGGTTTCCAGCACTATTTCTTTAAGGGGATTTCTTATTGAAATCCTTAGATACTTTATCAAACATTAATTGATCACTCATATCTGGATTTATTTCTAGACTCTATCCTGTTGATCTATATATGTCTGTTCACACTGTCTTAAAACTGCTGCTTCACAATGAGTTTTGAAACCAGATGCTATAAATTCTCCAACTTTATTACTAAAAATTGCTCTGGCACTTAAGATTTAATGAAACTTCTGTATATTTATATTTTATGCCATAAAATGCAATTTGCTTCTAATCATGGTAATTTTTATGTCTTAAACACTACCATAAATTACATCAAAACAGTATTTAAAAATTCATTAAGATTTCTGAACTACTGTTAAATTCTTATGATTATTTGACAGACTAACCAGTGATACATGGATATTAACATTCAAGAACTTCACTGATGAAAAGCTATAATATTTAAACGTGAGCTTTCTGGAAACTTATTTCATGACTACAGGCAATTTAATTAGGCTCCATAAGCCCAATTTCTTCATTTCTATCATGTCATCTATCTCACGGGGCTATTGTGAGGCTCCTGAGATAACATGTGAGCACCTATAGCACAGTTGGTACACTTAAAGCACTCCATTGTTAGCTGTTAATAGTATCACAGTGGGTCAGTATATATAAGAACTTGGATATATAAGAACTTCTATATATAAGATCAGAGGAGAGTATCATATAAATGATGATTAGAGAAGGCTGTTAAACAAATGTGGAGTATTTTTACACTATGATTTTTATATATTTCATCTTAGAATTAATTTTTAAAGTAAAAGTAATTGCCAAAATTAATTACACCACATTTTTAAAATAACAAACTAAAAGAATTTTATATCGGTAATGACATTAAGAGAGCATTGTCTAATCCCCCAGTGGTTTTATACCTGGAACCTGCTAGCTCCCTCCCCATCTCATTCTCCTCCGACAAAGTCTGCTGGTTTTGCTTATTCCTTTCCTTCTAGAAGTAAAAAGCCTGTGTATCAACTTAGTAGCATTTTATTCAACAATGCCACGAAAATTTACACTTGTAGTGGTGTAACCTATTAAAAATCAGAATTTGATTATCATCTCCATTAATACCTGGAAGTTAGAATTTTTCTAAAAATAAACTCAACCGACCTAAGAGATAAATTTCCTAAAGGCCAAATCTAGGAGCAGGAAGTGAGTTTTTCTTACAAATGACAATATTGAAGCGCTTTCTTTTTCTAATTGTATGTTTTAACCAATTTTGAAATGTTTAAATGATCTCATTAATAAAATACTAAAAAATGTAATATAGAATCAATGATTAGTGTTTGAGTGTACACTGATGGATATTAGGGCTCTAAGGAAACAAGCTTTAAATAAAATTTAATTGCATGCTAATAAAACAACTTTGAAGCTAGCCAAATAATGAAATCTCCTGCCTTAGAGACAGAGCCTTCGATGACAGAGCAGGGAACATTTGGCAATGTCTGGAGACATGTTTGGTTGTCTTAAGTGGGGAGGAGTGGAAGGTGCTACTGGCATCTAGAGAGTAGAGGCCAAAAAGGCTGCTAAAGATTCTGCAATGCCCAGCATGCCCCATAACAAAGAACTATTTGGCTCTAATGTCAACAGTGTGAGAAACCCTGACATACGATTACCGTTCTCGATGAATTCCAAAACCTCATTTTCTAAATGTGCAGACTAAAATAAAAGGAATAGAAGAACCCTAATGTTTCTTCCTTTTGATTCTTCTTATAAGCTTTGCCTATCTTCAAATAAGAAATATGCAAAAGCACATGAAAGCAAATATGAGTATAGTGCCTTTTTTTTTTTTTCTGGAATGTGCTCTGAAGGATCTGTTTCTTTCATTAGTTCTTAGTATGATTCTCACAGCTACATCCTGGCCTACAGTCGACCCCTTCAATTGGGATATGCTTTCTATGTGAGTTATTAAATTGGAGTGTGAAAAAAACCTGAGAGGCATCTGATTTTTAAATAATGGCAGGCTCACTTTCTAATTTTTTTGATTGCTAAAAATTGCTTCTGTTTAAGGCAGCTATATCTGAAAAGGTTCTTCTATTCCTTTTATTTTAGTCTGCACATTTAGAAAATGACTGTTCAGGACACAGTGCTCTTAAGAACTCACATTAATCTAGTGATATTTTCCTAATTTTCAAGTACTTACATCTAGTAGAGGTGAAATGCTGAACCTATTATAACAGAAAAAAGAAAACAAATTAAGTAGTAACTAGCTCTTAAATTTTTATGAGCTATGCATTTCATTAAGCAGATTTTTCTGGCCTACATATCCTACTACTATGAGCTCCTCTGGAGTTCATGGTCATGTAAATGTTATTAAATTCCTAGCAAGAACCATTACATTTACCTGAGTTTCAATTGGATAAAGCGATCAATGAAAAATGAATTCTTTTGCATTTTTATTCCATTTGCCTAGTGTTAACAAGACCCATCCTCAAAGGGGGAAATATTAGGTATGAATTTAGAGAACAACTCATCTGCTAGACATTGAGAAGCTGCACAGAGAATGAGCAATAAGCCATTCTCAGTTTCCAGGCTCTGGATCCATTCTGGAAATACATTTTGTCTCAGAGCCTCATATCTTTAGGCCCTTATAATTATTTGCTGAAGTTCTTTTGTTTATTTTGCTTACTTTGAGTTCTTTCTACTGTTGGATATTGTTGATACCTAGCAGGGGCCTTGGAAGATGAGGTAGGCATTTCTTCTAGGTGTGGAGGTGTTTGGATTCTTGAAAGAAGCTCTATGCTGCACATTTTACTGGAAAGTTCACGAGAGGAACTACATACAGGAATATAAAGATAGAGCTTTGGGATATTCAAGGATCCAAATACCTAAAGCAGGAATGACATTTCTGCTTGAAATGCTGGGTAAGGGAATCAATACCATTTTATTTTTGCAAACCTACCATGTAATAGATACCTCATCCATACCATAGATCATTTATGTCTTACAAAACTGTAACAAGATAGATATTATCTCCACTTTACATATAAAAAAACAGTTTATTTGCCCAAAGTCATACATAGGTGGCAATTGTATTTGAACCCAGATTTGTCTGGCTCAGAGTTTAATGCACCTCCTAGTGATTCTGCTATGCCTCCGGGGAATGTTTCAGGCATCTGAACCTACCCTGTTCATTAGGGTAGCCATTAGTTAAATGTGGTTAGTCTGAACTGAGATGTGCCACAAAACACACACAGTTTTGAAGACTTATATTACCCAAAAGAGTAAAATGGCTCCATAATCTTAAAATATGTATCTCAAGCAGAAATGAATATTTTGGATTAAATAATATGTATTATTAAAATTATTTAATAAATTAGTTTTTGTTTTAATGCAGCTACTAGAAAGATTACCCAGGTAGCTTGCGTTATGTTTCTAATTTAGATTATTTAGGTCTGAGTTAGATTATTTCTAGTTAGATTCAGGAATTTAAATCATCAATAGTTACTCAATACTTCTTAATTTACTGTTTTCTAAATGTGATAAACAGAAATCTTAAATTTCCTAGACAGAAAGCACTTGATATTACACAGTTTGAATGGTCATCTGGTCATCCTACAGAGCCGTGGTTTGCCGACCACTGGGCTAGAGCATTCCACAACAAATTAATTATAGTAAAGACATAATCAGTGACTGTGATCATGTTTTGTACCTCCCAGTTCCACCAATTCCTAGAGCCATTTCAGGCAGGATGAATGCTGTGTATGTGTTGATCGGGAATCAAGAACTGATACAGAGGCTTCATTTTGATGGGATCGAGTCAGAGTACATGCTACATCTCTGGGTTTCTTTCGATCATGATGTTCTAGAATAGTGGTGGATATGGTGATAAATGCCAACAAATAGAAATAAATGGATGCTTTCACATTCTTAAAGATTCAAAATCCCATCATTGTGGGAGGTTGTGGGCCAGTAAACTCTGCAGAGAATTGTATTTAAGATTAAAAATAACAAAGCCATTTTATTTCACTATATGCCTATGAATTACGATGTGTCCCTTAAACAATGACAAAAAGTCACTTCCTCTTCAGGCATATAAATTAATCACAATGAAGGCTTTAGTTATGAAAAGCATATATTTTATTTTTTTTCCAAGTACAAGATAAAACGTCACAGTGTGGATAGTGACAATTTTCAAATTTTGTTTGAAAACTGAGCTATTTAGCCTTCTTAAACTAGAAAGTGCAGGTAAGTAACATAATAAAAAGCATGATTAGTGAATGACTTTTGTAGACAGAAGAGTCTAGTAAATACTAAGAAAAGTATAAAGGAAGCAAATGATATAAACTCTGCCCTAAGGAATACAAGGGATTTCCATGCACTTGTTTAATATTGAGGCCCGAAAACCAGGAAGTAGTTACATGTCAACTCATCTCCTGATCAGAAAAAAAGGTGGCTTCTTTGGCCCAATACAGTACTTAAGTGGAAAGCTTATATAAAATCATGGATGCAACTCATGCCCAATTAAGAAAGGAGCCATGGGCTCTTTGCCTTCCAGATAACCAGGTAGCTTCATTTAGCAGTCTACTGAAATAGGAGAGGTTCTGTTACACTGTCTATTAGCTGTATCTGTCATTTGGAATCACTAAATTGGGTCAGATTAAATACAAAGCAACTCTCACTTTCTACCAAAACCCTTGTATCATATCTGAAACTCAGGCATCTCTTTGCCAGATATCACAAAACAATTGAAGTTCTCCTAACTCTTGAGACCTGTTTGTCACAATGGTTCAGTCCTATATTACCTTGAACCAGTGGTCAGCAAACCGCATGCAGCTCATGAGCTGCGGTTTGCCACTGTTGACTAATGAGTTTGCCGACCACTGTCATATTCTAACCTTTGCCTCTTTGCACACAATATGCCACAATTGCCTAATCCTCACAGCTTCCAACTACATGGTAACGTTTGGTCTAGTGGTTGGCAAACTCATTAGTCAACAGAGTGGCAAACCTCAGCTCGTGAGCCACATGTGGTTTGCTGACCACTGCCTTGAACTTCTCAGATTTCCCAATTTTGCTCTAATCTAAAAACTGCCACAGATATTTGACTAAATAACATTACTTAGTCTAGGGTGATCGGGTTACAAGTGCTGATTCAAAATAGACAGATGTTGGTGGACATTGAAAAAATATAATTGAAATAAGGGACTACTGATTTAGTGCCCTTTATCTAGTGTAAGTTCTGGTGTTGAGAAGATACAAGAAAAGCCTTCAAGAATAGTCACAGAAGGGCTTGGTAGTCAATGGGAAACTGCTGCTGGAGAGACCAGGAGAGCAGATACTTAATAAATGTATGCTGGATGAACAAATGTGCTATGGACTCAAAGATGCTGTATACAGTTAAGAAAAGAATTCATGCCCTTTTTTTGTTGTTCAAAACTTTTATTTTTTGAATATTTATATTTTGTCACTATCCACATTGTGACTTTTTTAAAAAGCCTGAGCCACTGTGCAGTTCTAGCCCCAATATAATCATCATCCCCTCACTCGTAGAATTCCTTTTCATTTGTCACTTGGCCTTTGTATGGTCTATATAAAAAGAGGACCCTGGAAAATCAATACTTCCTGTGAACTTGAGAAGCTATAAGAGCAGTGCCCAAATCAGCAGGATTAGGCAGGTAAAACCAGAGGAGTAAGCACATATATTACAATCTCTTGGACCAAGGTATAGTTGTAGGCATGTCTAAAACTCATGCTAACTCACTAATAGAATAAGGATTATGTAGGTGGACCAGGGTGAGGTAGGACTGTCCTCAGGACTGGGTGAATTGTGGTAGGAGAGGCAGTATATACATTCATGGATTAAATACCCAGCTAACTACTTTCCTAAAAGTCTAGGTTCCAAAACACAAAGATCTAGGTTCTTGGCTTTATTAACTTCTGAAGATTCAAGTCACTATGTTAGTTCTTATGGTTTAAAATGAAAGCAAATGGCTATGACAGCTGAACTGCACCAGTATATTTAAGACTTTTAAATTGAATTCTGAGTTGCTTTATCTTATAAAAATACATGTCATTATACTAAATACTCAACAAAAATTCAGGATGGGGATATTTAAAAATACATTTTCCTTGGATCAGCACCAAAAATATCATTAGTTTTCTGTACAACCCAGGACAAATTTTTAAGTATAGGTAAGTTAAAATTTTTCTGATAAAAACCACACACTCCACAGAAATCATTAAAGATATATCCAAATAACTTTCAAATACATTTTGACATCAAGGTCAGGCAATTCACTGGAAGGATATAATGAGTACCACTGAATTTTTGTAGTAAGACTTTTGATGTCAACTTTGTCTTATGGAGATTTTTGACATCTCACAGAAAGGAGGCACTGGTACTAAATGATTAGAACCGTTAAGACTGAGGTGAAGAATTTGTGCAACCTTCCACAATTTCAAAGAGGTAGTGATAGATACTTGTCCTCCTGGCAATATCAAATGCAGTTTCTTCCAAGTTATTTTTCAGACCTGGTTTGATGTAGCGGTTCATCAGGAGGAGTTCTAGAGTATCTTTGCTGTCTCTGTTCCCAGCAGCAAGGTGTAAGGGGGTCAAGAGGCCTTTTGTTTGGGCATTGATATCTGCATCATGCTGAAGTAGGAAAGAAGCTACTTTAGTATTATTCCACTTACAAGCGCTGTGCAGGGGTGTCCAGCCATCCACAGTCACTGCATGAACATCTGCTCCTTGTGCAATTAGCTCACGGACAACCTCTAAGTGTCCACTATAGGCTGCTCGATGAAGAGGGGTATACTCATCTTCATCTCTAGTGTTCACATGAGTGGCCTTTTCAGAAAGTAGTCTCCGTACTGTAGACAGCTAAAAAGAAAAGAAAAAACCCAACTCAAAACTAAACAGTAAATCAAGAAAATTAAATTGTCTAGTGGTGTCAGATTTAATGATGTTAAATAAAAACTTGTTAGCAGATGACTTTAAAATGAAAACAAGATTTCATTTTTGGAGGAAGAGGGTCAATGATTAAAAATGAACCAGTTAGTGTTAACCATACACTGTTGATTCTAAGAATGTGATTCTCTGAATATCAAACCATATATTTACTCCCAGGTCCAACTAAAGCTTATTGTATAAAACCTTTAGTCCTAGATAAATAATTGTATTTAATCTTTTCTATGTCACCTGTAAAGAAAACATAACAACAGGCTGATTTTTTTCTGAGGAGCAGCACACCAATGACATAATGTATAAACTTTAAAAAATAAATTTCTTTATCAGAGTGTAATGGTAACAGAGAAATCTAGAGATTAAATAGCTCAATTCCTTCTAACTAAAGCAACCTAAGACATGTTTCAAGGAAGTTTGGTCTATGGACCTGTGGTGGAAAACAGTGTGCTCCTGGGTTAAAAAGTTATGCAAAAATGCAAGGCATTTTACTTATTAGTTTATTAAGACACATGAGGGAACTTAGTAAAATGAGGTAAAAGTAGCTCATTAGTTTCAGACTTTTGATGTTAGGTAAGACCATCCTACTTGGATGATCCTGGGCAAATTAATATTCCTGAAAATCTCAATTTCTTACTCTATAAAAGGAAATATTATCTATCTTTAGGGATATAAGAGGATTCAGTCAAATAATAAGGCATATGGGTATAGTTGGTATCCAATAAATGTTAGTTCTCATCCTCCCTTTCCTAAATAATAGTTATTTCTAGGATGATCCTAACAATATAAATGATTTAAAAATACAGATGATTGCTTGTGATCTTCATAGTTAATTATCCTTAAAGCCCCCCAAATACCTAATTTGACTTTTTGTAGCTTAACATGTACTCATGTACATTGCCTCATTTGATCCTCAAAACCCTGCATAAAAGAGGTAGGTATTAAAATGACCACTTTTACTGTTAAGAAAATAGAGGTTCAGAAATAGTAGAATTTTCCCAAAGTTACTGATCAAATAGAGGCTCAAGGATAGGTCTTCTGGCTTCAAATCTAATACTTTTCCTATTATATTATGGCTTCTTCCCTGTTTGTTTGTTTACCCGATTTTTTTCAGCAGCCCAAAGCAGCAATTTGCTTGGATCTTTTTCCATTTTTTTTTCTTGGAATTGATACCACTCTTCAGTCTTTTCATCTTGTTCCTCATCTTCATCAGAATTCCCTACCCAGAGACTTTGGGTACCAGTGGGGATAAGGTGTCCATGTGTTTCCAACAACTCAAGTTGGTTAAAGTGTTCAGAGAAGTCCAAGGAATTCTCTGGGTCTGGTTGTCCATCATCATTTACTTTCTCTTTTTCCATTTTTACTGCTATTCTACACACAAAGCATTTCAAATACCAGCGTATAAATAATCTTTTTAGAGATGAATTATGTCTGCTTTATTTTATTCATCAAGATCTGAAAACACAAACAAAAAATTATTAGGAAAAGAGTAATTGAGGTTTTATCAACATCATATATACGTCTTACAAACACACACAAATAAACCGTGTCTAAACTCTTTGGTATTTATTGATACATTTTATATTCACTAAATATTAGAGTTGATAGATTTCAGTTATCTATATATTTAATAACCTAGTATTTCTTTTTTGTTATTGTTTGCTTCTAATAAGATAGTTATAACTGTACAGTCGTATCTCGTTTTATTGTACTTTTCATTATCGTGCTTCACAGATTTTTTTTTTTTTTTACAAATGGAAGGTAAGACCCTCTTCACCAGCAAAAAAATTACCATTTGCTGCAATGTGATGGTCTGAAACTAAACCCACAATATCTCTGATGTATGGGTGTATTTATTTTGAACCTATTGGTTTAGATACTGTTGTATCATGCTAGGAGTGATAAATGCTTGAAGCTTCTAAATTATAATTAATAAAGACAGGCACATTTAAAAAATTCTCACCTGAGGATATGCTTATTGATGTTAGGGAGAGTGAGAGAAGGGGAGAAGAGGAGAAAAGAAGAGACGGAGAGGGGCCGAAACTGGTTTGGCTCAGTAGACTGAGCGCCAGCCTGCGGACTGAAAGGCCCCGGGTTTGATTCCAGTCAAGGGCATGTATCTGGGTTGCGGGCATATCCCCAGTGGGGCGTGTGCAGGAGGCAGCTGATCCGATGTCTCTCTCTCATCAATGTTACTAATTCTCTATCCCTCTCCCTTCCTCTCTGTAAAAAATCAATAAAATATTTTTAAAAAAGAGAGAGGGAGAGGGGGAGAGAGGGAGAAAGAAAGGGAGGAGGAGGGAGGGAGGGAATGAAGGAGTGAGGGAGGGGAAGAAGGAGGGAGGGAGGGGAAGAAAGAGGGAGGGAGGGAGGAATGGAGGAAGGGAGAGAGAGAGAAACATAGCTGAGAAACATAGCTGAAAGAATCAATTGGTTGTCTTCGGTATATGGCCCAACCAGGAATCAATCCTACAACCTAGGTATGTACCCTGACAGGGGACTGAGCCTGCAACCTTTCAGTATTCAGGATGATGCTCCATCTGAGACACATCGGCCAGGACAAGCCAGATACATTTTATTTTTTTATTTTTTTATTTATTTTAAATATATTTTATTGATTTTTTACAGAGAGGAAGGGAGAGAGATAGAAAGTCAGAAACATGGATGAAAGAGAGACATCGATCAGCCGCCTCCTGCCCGCCCCACAGTGGAGATGTGCCTGACCGGAATTGAACCTGGGACCTTTCAGTCCGCAAGCTGACGCTCTATCCACTGAGCCAAACCGATCTCGGAAAGCCAGATACATTTTAATAAAATAGGCGCTTAATGCTATAGAGAAGACACAAAAACTTCTAAACAAAAAGTACTTAAAATAATCAGGAATTCTTAGAGACAGAACAGCCCTCAAAGGACATGTGTCCCAAACTCTTCAGTGCAGACATTTTTATCATGACATCTATAACAGTTATCCTATTTCTACTTAACTAATTTCAGCCTTGGGAAAACTCACTGCTTTAAAAGTAGTCTTATTCATTGATACACAACTATAAATCTTAATTAGCTTATTGGTTTAAAACTGAATTTTGGCTGTCATTCACACCTTCAATTTAAAAAAATATGAACAGAATTCCTGTCTCTGGGTACTGGGATTCAATACTGAAAAAGATCCACACTGTAACCTCAAGAATCTTACTGTCAAGTTGGAGTGCCTGGAAGACAGTCGGGTAAGTGCTATGACAGGACCATGTCCAGATACCATGAGCATTCTGGACAGCTGTCATTAACCTAGTCCTAAGGGGTTAGAGAATGCTTCCCAAAAGAAGTGATGCTTATTTTGCTAGGCTTCCATATTGATTTATAAATCGGCATTGGCTTAAAGAGTTACACTGTATATTAAACTTCAACCAAAGAAAATGAGAAGAAAAACTATTTTAAAAATACCATTTCTACTTATCGAAGTGATCACTATGTAAGGTATAAATGTCTAATCACTTTGTATACCTAAAACTAATATAATATTGTATGTCAATAGTAATTGAAAAATACATTTTTTAAAAGTACCATTTTTAGCCTCCCAACTATATTTGTTTGAATTCTTATCTTTTCAAGGCTCTTCTCAGATGTTAATTCTTTAATTAAGTCTGTATTAATCCTCAAATTAGATCTCTTTCAAATTCTACATTTTTTTGTGCTATATAGTGTCTTATTTCTCCACTAATTCAGTTTTTTTGGCTTCTTAAAATACAGTAAGTTTAGATACAGGGACTATATTTAATTTATAATTATGTCTCACTTAAATACAGCAAGAAATATTGTAGAATTAAGTTTAATTAAGGCCCCATCACTTGATCTTAACTGGAATGGATTCTGAGAAGTTAGAGTTAGTCATACCACTCTAATACTTACTTCTTTCTACCTAGTTTTATAAGTTTAAGAGTATACAATCCTAAAGCATTAAATTTTATTAGTAGTGCCAAGAGCATTAAACTCGAGTTTAAATCTATCCCTCATGTTTAGTACCTTCTCTGGGCCTATTATTTCATTTTAAAATGCAAGGATTTTACTAAAGAATTGACCAGCCTTCTGGCTTCCTGTTTACATCCATTTAGTGAGAACAATATTTGGTTTCCGACACCAGGCCTGTTCAACTTTCAGTCTATGAGAAACACTATCAGAACTGCTTTACGTTTTGAGTTCTCACTTTTTTCATTATTCTCAAACTATTCCCTGAACTTTGCAACAAAAAAAAAATATGACCATACATCTAATTATGAAACAATAAACACAAGTAAGTAACATACATTTAACTAGGTATCATATCAATTTAAGGACAGATGTGGGCCACCTCTCCTTTTTATAAATTTTGAATTTACTGCTCTGGTACAGTAAATGGCACATAACATTTTCTTGGTGCAGTTAAAATGAAGTGCACTCCCAGGTTCAGGATTAAAAAAAAAAAATCAATCAGGATTCTTGGTGATGTGTGTGTGTGTGTGTGTGTATGTGTGTGTGTGTATGTGTGTGTGTGTGAGTGTGTGTGTTTTAAATAGGGTGTTTCTTAACCCAATGCACACATAAATGAAAGGTGGGGCCAGAAATCCCATTTTACAGGTGAAGGGGCTGCAGTTCGAATAGGTGAAAATAACTTGCCCTAGATTAAGGACCTTCAATAGAACGGGAAGCCCAGGTTTTCTAAAAGTTTCGCTTCTTTCTGTACTGCACTAGACTACTGCTGTCAGCACGGAGCAATACGGATGTGCTAAATCCGAGGTCAAGGGCTGCGGGGAAGCAGGGAAAGGCCCGAGACGCTAACGGTCTGGAGGCCCCACCTCTGGGAGTGGGGGTGAGGGAGGGTCACCAGCCGCGGCCCGCCGGCCCGGGCAGCTCACTTCCCAGGCCCCTTCCCAGGCCCCGCGTCGCTCCCCGGCCTCGGGAGCTACCCAAGAGCAGAGGGACAGCTCCGGCCCCACCGGAGCCCGTGACGCGGCTGCCCGGGGTCGACGGGTGACCGCTCTGAAGGGGCCAGGAGACCCCAGGTGGGGCTCCAGGAGACCAGAAGAGCCAGGGAGAGTCACCCACCTGACAGAGGGGACTTCGCCGCCGCTTACCTCGCTTCCGGGGTTCGCCCCCGCGGCTGCTCGGGATTGGCTCCTGTAGAGGGGGAGGCCTCGCTGATAGTTTCCCAGCTCCCTCTCGGAGCTCGACAGCCAATGAGAGCCGAAGAGGACTCGAAGCGCAGACGCCGTCAATAAGCTATCGCGAGAGGGGGAGAGCTGGCTTCTCGCTCCCGCCTAATTCGGGATTCTGTCCAAGCGGTTCTCCGCGGCGAGCTCTGGCCCGGCTTTTGCTTTTCTGCTCATGAATCTCACTCCTTCCCGGGTAAAAGACAGCCTCACTCCCGATGGTGTGGCTTGGAGAGACTTCAGAGTGGGGTAATTTAGGAATCGTCCCCGCCCCCTATCGGTGCAGGATCTCGGGCGGAAGCAGCCCAGAGTGGCGAACCCTCTGAGAAGAACGGGCCGAGTTGGCTGGGGAGGAGTCCGAGCGGGTTCCGCGTTCCGCTTCGCAGAGTCCGGTGGCGGCGGCATGTGGAGGCTTGAGTTTCCGGCGCTGGGAATCTGGACGTGGGAGAGGTGGTTCAGCCCTAGCAGCCTCGCCTCTCCTACGCTGCCCACTTGTTCCGCTGGCGGCTGAGGGGGGTATTTCCCCGCAGACCACGTGCTTCTGTTTGCTCGCACTAGCTTTATTGGTGGGGCCAGTCTCTTTCCCAGACGAGCCCGTTTCCTTTGGTGTTTGAGCCGGAAGTACGGGGTCGCTTCCTTGTTGCAGAGTAGCCTGTCCGAGCTCCTTGAACGTGCATTCAGAGTTGTTCGTGTGCTAAACCAGAACCACATTTTGCCCATTCATTTAACGGTTCCCCAGAGGAAAAGGGAGATGGTCGATGAGCTTAATCATAAACTAGAGTGGCACTAGAGATGTGCTATTTTCTATCCTTAGCTCAAAAAAAAAAAATTCAGTAGGTACTTAGATTAAAATGGACTCTTCCACCCTTGCTAGGCTGCTCTTTTAAAATGCATGTTTTATAATAATATAATTTTGTTTTTAGAATTTGGAATCGAGTGAGTTTTCTGACTGTTGAGCGCCGAACCGGGGATTACTTGGAGAGAAAACTGGTCCTAGAGGAACTGGCCTGACCGTAGAAATGAGTCCTGCAGATGTCCTGTAAGCACTGGGTTTTTAAAGCTCATTAGCTCAGATCACCCCAAAAAGATCACATTTAATGAATCAGCAGTAAGTAGCTTAACGGAGCAGAAGTGATAATCATCGAAAAGAATACTTGGACTGTTTAAAAATTCATACTATATGTTTATTAACTGAAAGATTGGGTCTTGCAGTAGTTTGATTATGTTGCTATAGTATGTAAGTTCATGTTTCTTAGGTTTGTCTTAAAATATATTCTTAAGCTTTAAATTAAATATTCTTGAGCTTTCATGGTAAGTCTTACTAGTCAAGGCAAGTCTGTTGAAGCAAACATTCAGAGGAGTAAATTGCTCTTGTATTGAATAAATTGGAAATGACTTTGAGAAAAAAGAAAATAAGTAAAAGGGCAAGGAACAGGTATGTGGAAAAGCTTTAGACTTGGAGTCTTTCACCCTGGTTTTAATTTCTTGGTTAATACTATGACCTTAAGCAGGTTAGCAATTTTCTAAACTTTGCCTCAGTTTCTTCATTTGTATAATTGGAATAAAAATGTCTTTCTCAGATTTAATTTTGATATTTAAGTGAGTCATATGAAAGTAATTCATAAGTTGCTGTGGAAGCATAGGGTAGTAATATGAGCTGAAAGTATGGAGATCTACCTGTGTGTACATAGTAATCAGAACTGTGTGCATATCATTTTTAAACTTTCTGAAGAGAAATCTTTTCTGTAAGAATCTCTTGCATATGAAGATTTGAAATTGTGTGTGTGTGTGTGTGTAAAATTTGTATTTTAAATTATATACATATGTATGTATATCCTATATAATAAAAGCCTAATATGCAAATCAACTGAACACCGCAACCACTGATTGCTATATGATGGGCACTGACCACCAGTGGGCAGATGCTCAACACAGAAGCTGCCCCCTCCTGGTCAGTGTGCTCCCACGGGGGGAGCACCACTCAGCCAGAAGCTGGGCTCACAGCTGCACTCATCAGCAGCAGTGGTGGGAGCCTCTCACGCCTCTGCGGTAGTGCTAAGGAGTAGTAAGCCAAGCCGTAAGGAGCAAGGTGTCCTGGACTGCCAGAGGGCTGTTCTAGCCAGCAGGTGGACATCCCCCGAAGAGTCCTGGACTTCGAGAGAGCATAGGCCAGGTTGAGGGACACCTCCCTACCGCCCTGCCCCCCCCCCCAGTGCATGCATTTTGTGCACCGGGCCTCTTGTGTGTATAATATATTATGGCTTAGTGAAAAATAGCCTGAATTTTAAAACAGGGTTTTAATCTTGTTTCACTTAGTTGTGCAATAATTAATTTCTCTGTGTTTAATCTTATTTTTTATCTTATTTTATCTTATTTTTTTAAGGATTTGACAGTCATATCCTTGACTTCATCCTTAAAAAAAAACTTTCATTGATTTTTTTTTTTTTAAGAGATAGAGGGAAGGAGAAGGAGAAAGGGAGAAATACGAACATCAATAGGCTGCCTCCTGCACACCACCCACTGGAGATCAAAGCTGCAATCCAGGCATGTGCCCTGACCGGCAATCGAACCCTCACCTGGTTCAGAGTTTGACTCTGAGACACACCAGTTGGACCCTTCTTATTTTTCAGAGATAGCAATACACAACTACATGTGCAAGTTGACATCTAGATACAAAAGTATTTTAAAGAATGTTAAAAGGTACATTAAGTTTAAGAGAGTATTATTAACTATTACTTTGCTGCTTCACATGAATCTGTTTGTTCTTGGCTAAATTTGTTAACGAAACACTAACTTTGTATAGAGAGTGGAGCCAAACAAGCAATTTCAGGGGCCTGAATGCAAGTTACTAATTTATTAGCATAAAATCTACTTAAAAAATAGAAGGAGGGGCTTTAAAATTAACCAGTTAATTCTGATTTTTCTTGGAGGAGTGTGAAATGGATAAATGGCAAGTTTAGATATGGTGTCAAATATTGCTGTTTTTTTGCTATGGAATAGAAGAGGGAAACAATAAAGCCTTCAGGTCCAGGGTACAAATGAGTGTGTAAAACTGATTGTGATACATTATACATTTTTTAAAAATAATGGACATTTATTTAAAGTAATACCTTTAAAACCCAGATGGAGTTAAATTGTGCATTTCAGGTTTAACTAGCATAATTAAAATACTGAGGACAGATGCATTCACAGATTGATTCCATAATTATTTCTTTGTCCATTCTTTCTTTTCTTTTCTGACTAACCTCTTTCAAATATGGTTGAAGGTAGAATTTATCCTCTTCATATTTTGTCCTCTGCTCTTTAGGTAAGATCTGCCTCACTGGAGGTTCAGTGCTCTCTTAATGCGAAACACCTGTCATTATACAGGTTCTCAGGAAACTGCCTATGGCTTCTTTTATATCTTCATCCACATGTATTGTATGCTCTTGCATTAACCCCAGTTTATTGTATCCTGCAGCATTGTAATACTATTTTCAAATACCCTGTAGCTACTGGCTTGATGCTGCAACAGCAGGCCAGTTCCACATTTTGACCAGGGTTATACATTTTTTAAGCAGTCACAGACCTTTTAAAAATTCATGTACATTTGTTCTGTATTGAATTAGTGGTAGGCAAAACTATGTGACATGAAAGATCTTCTGAATATTTCAAATTCAGACTTAGTTTAAGACTAGAAAAGTGATTTACTTCAAAGTGATTTAATGCCATAATCTGCTTTATAAATTTAGGTTTTAATTTACTTGAACTTTCTTTTAATGAATTATATTGAAACATTTCTTCTTTTTTAATACAGTGATGATGAAAATACATTTAAAATTTTAGTGGCAACTGACATTCATCTGGGATTTATGGAGAAAGATGCAATCAGAGGAAACGATACATTTGTCACATTTGATGAAATTTTAAGACTTGCCCAGGAAAATAAAGTAAGTTTAGCAATGTTCCCTTACTCAACAGGCTCTTTTCCCTTCTTAAAATTTGAGGTTTGTTTTATATGCTTATGTGCTGACATTGCCTGTTTAAATATCGATATACTAAAAACCCAAAGCAGGTTTTGTGTGCTTTGCCTTAATTCAAGTAGGAATTCCTTTTGAAAATAGTCTATAAAGATTTACAAATATTGATGGGGTATTTTCTGAGTCCATAAATGTCATAGTTTCTACTCTCAAAGAACATATAGCAGCCAAATTTGAGATAAGATAAATATCCAAAGTGCTCAGTTGCAAGGTCACATGTGATAAGAGTCATAAGAAAATTATAAAGAACCTTTTCTGGGAATTTAGAGGAGGAAGAGATGGTATTTAGAAGAGGATAGCAAGATGAGTTCAATGAAGGAAGTAGCATTTAACTTTAGCTTTGATGGATGAAGAGCATAGAGAAAGTACACAGGAAGTAGAAGGAGGGGCACACAGGTAAGCCAATATGATGTATGTCGGGAACAGCAGGTCTGGTCAGCTTACTGGTAGGCAATGTGTTTGTTAGAAAGCATCTTGAAAGACCAGAAACGTGATCTGAACAGCATTAAGGAGAGCTTCAAATGCCAGATTGAGGAGTTTGTACTCTATTCAGTAGAATGTCTTCTGGCAACAAGATATAGCATGAATTGGAGACCAGTTTAAAGTGATAGCCTGGGATGGAAAAGAGGAAGTGAATGCAAGAGATATTCCAAAGATAGCATTTGCATACTTTGATTGATTAGTTGTAGAAGGTGGGGATGAGGGAAAAGAGGGTGACAATGACTGAAGTGTGTTAAGATTGGGTGAATGGTGGTACCAATAGTAAGAATAGGTTTTAAATAAGGAAGAGGTATGGCTTTATGTGGGAAGGTGATGAATTCTGATTTAGACCATTTGGGTTTAGAGATTCCAGTAGGATATTCAAGGAAACATTCTTACAGGCAGTTAAAATATCAGTGTAGGACCCACGAGAGAATCCTGTTTCCTTTATTTTCCTACTCTTAGGTATTAAAATATTTCTTTCCTTAAGCATAAGCTTTCTCCCCCATCCCTCTAATTTGCCCTTTCCTTCTCTTTTTTTCTATTTTCCTTCCCTACATTCCTTAAGTTTAACTGCCCCCTCCCCTCACAGCCCCATGCTGATAATTCCAGATGCATAGTATATTTACTTTTTGCCTTAATTCTTCCTTACTCTGAAGTCCTCTATTTAGTAGGGCCTATGCTATGTAATAAGCCTTATTTCTACAACCTAGATCCTTGAGGTCTTTTTTTTTCTTTATATTAGCCTTATAGAAATGTTGCTAGAATACTACAAAGAATTCCTTAACCTCCACCCGGATTTTCCTACATTTTACCACATTGGCCTTAATCTCTTTTTGCACACACACACACACACACACACACACACTTCTCTGAACCATTTAAAGTAAATTGATGTATAACAATAGTGTACTTACCAAAACCAGGAAATTAATATTGATTCAATACCATTTTGTAATTTTAAGATGTTATCACTTGTCTCATTAATGCCTGTTATACCAGTCTGAGGGCAGGTAGGTTGTATCCAGGTCCCGAGCCAGGGTTGCATTTGGCATTTAGTTGTCATGTGTCTTTCGTCTCTTGTAGTTTGTCTTTGTTTTTCATGACTGACATTGTTGAAGAATGCAGTTTAGTTATTTTGTAGAATAGTCCTCAGTTGGTTATAGCTGACATTTACTTCCTCATGATTACATTCACTTTTGGTCCTCATACCACAGAAGCCAGTTCTGTCCTTCTTTAGATTCCCTGGGTCTAAAAATATTTAAAAAGTTTTTCCTGGCCTAGCTGGTTTGGCTCAGTGGATAGAGTGTCAGTCTGCAGACTGAAGGGTCCCAGATTCGATTCCAGCCAAGGGGACATGGCCAGATTGTGGGCTCAGTTCCCAGTAGGGGGCATGCAGGAGGCAGCCAATCAATGATTCTCTCATCATTGATGTTTCTCTCTTCTTCTCCCTCTCTGAAATCAATATATATAATTTTTTTTTAAGTTTTTAAGTGTACATGTCAGTAACATTAAGCACATTTACATTATTATATAACCAATCTCCAGATCGCCTTTCAACTTGGAAAAGTGAAACTGTACCATTTAAACAACTTCTTTTTTCCCTTCCCCCCTAAAATTGTTTTTTCTTTGTTTTGTTGTTTTTTTCTTCTATGCCTTTGATGATGATTATTTTCTTCCTTTACTCAAATCATGTACATTTTTGAAGACCGAGCTTAAATCCCACTTTTTTATTAAAGCTTGTCTGACTACTATAGGGATGGAAAACTTCCCTTCCTGTCAAGGTTTTTTGGCTGGTCTGATAATTACATTGACAGATTAACAGGAGAAAAACAAATTTCATACATAAAAGTATGGGACTCCTTGGTAGTCAGGTAATTGAGGCTCACAAACCATCCTGAGCAAAAAGGGATTAGGGGTGTGGGGTTTCAGAGGGGTGTGGAGAGGAAGGCAGTCCACAGGAAGACGGGAAGAGCAAATGTTGCATAATGCAGATAAGTCTTTCTTATATAAAGAGTTGTCTCTAGTAATAGTCTTTTCCTGGTATAGGATGTCTATCTAAACTCAGGCAGTTGAGGGAGAGGTAGAAATGTTTGTCTTGAGTCAGCTAGTTCTTAATTGCCTTCAGCTCAAAATAATCCCCATGCCAAAATGGTGTATTCTCGCCCCTCCACCCCCTCCACCCCCACTGCTATAGCTCACAGTGTTCTGTACTGCTGGGTTCTTTTGTATAATTAAGAACTTGATCAAATTTCTTCAGGCAGATTGGACACTGACTGAAAGTATCAGTGTTTAGTGTGGTTTCTTCTTCTCTCTGGTTGTTCCTCAGAATCTCATTTATCTTCATAGTATCACTGTGTAGGCAAATCCTTCCCAGACTTAACTATTCTCAGAGGAATTTTCTTTCCTCAGTTAGGATTCAGTGTACTAATGGCATCTCTGTTCCTGGTTTGTTTACATACCTATTCTAGTGCATGTCAGTCTGACTTATCTCTAGATGCAGAATAGTTTATCTCTTCCATCAGATTTTGAACATTTTTAGGATGGGGATTGTATTTTATTTATTATTGTATCTTCAGGGCTTAGTGCAGGGTATTTATTACACATTGTTAGTATTTAATGAGGGCAGGGCCATTATCAATTTTGTAGATTATCATTTCTTTAGCTGCCAGTGCCTGTAGGAATAAATTGAATAAGTTGGATTGACTTGGCTATCTCTTTTATAGGTTCCATTAAAGGCTACATTTATCCTTGATTTGAATAATGGAAAAAATGTGATCACTTAGGGTTGTATCAGTAAGAGATTGGTATTATAATTTGAAGATAGCTTGTTTGAACGTG
The DNA here is from genome assembly GCA_011751065.1 of Lasiurus cinereus. Classification (NCBI taxonomy): domain Eukaryota; kingdom Metazoa; phylum Chordata; class Mammalia; order Chiroptera; family Vespertilionidae; genus Lasiurus; species Lasiurus cinereus. Next base: position 19,212,835 of record JAAGEH010000005.1, on the reverse strand, counting down.
GTCGAGAAAAAATTGGAGTCAGATTCATTACCAGATTCATTGTTTTGAATGATTAAAATATAAAAATTTAAATTTCAATATATAATAGCATCTTATGTATTTTTTTTACCTTTCACCTATGGAAATATTTTGTCTATAAAACATACTAATTTTAACACTTTTCTGCTGACTAGGTAGACTTTATTTTGTTAGGTGGTGATCTTTTTCATGAAAATAAGCCCTCAAGAAAAACATTACATACCTGCCTCGAGAAATTAAGAAAATATTGCATGGGTGATCGTCCTGTACAGTTTGAAATTATCAGTGACCAGTCAGTCAACTTTGGTTTTAGTAAGTAAGTATATTTATGTACTTACATGAAGTTTCCTTATGTAGAGTGTTTTCTGTAAGAGACACATAAACACATTAACCCTGAACCATTTTACCTTTATTGTAGCCTATTTTCATAGTAAATGTTGTTATTTGAATTTTCTGTACATCGTTATATTGATTTGTAAATCTCTAAGTCAGTGGTCAACAGAACGGCAAACCACCGAGCCATGGTTTGCCTACCACTGCCCTAATTAATTGTGGGACTGATAGCTTCTTGAATTTTTATTGTACATTTTGATATCCTCTTCTGTTCATATCCTTTGCCCATTTTCTAAATTGGGATTTTTGCCCAGTGCTACTGACTTTGCAGAAGTTATTTATACAGTGTATATTCTGTATACTTACTATATTTTTCCCCAATCAGTGGATTACCTTTTGACTTTGTTTATGGTGCCTTTTGTTGATTGAGATATTTAATTTTGATGTAGTCAAATATATATTGTCTGTGTTTGTTTTTTTAAGATTTATGCTTTTGGTATTTATTTATGATATCCACCAAGAACCCTATATCATAAAGATATTCAGGTTTTTTCTTAAACATTATATTAAGATATCACATTGCATTTAGTTGAAATGTTCTGTTCTGTTAGTTTTCTTCAGCCTATACCAGTTTCTCAGTCTTTCCTTGTCTTTTATGATCCTGAAACTTTTTTTTTTAAGTATATTTATGTTGATTTCAGAGAAGGGAGAGAGAAAGATAGAAACATCAATGATGAGAGAGAATCATTGATTGGCTGCCTCCTGCATGTCCCCTATTGGGGATCGAGCCCGCAATTGGGCATGTGCCCTTGACCAGAATCAAACTCAGAACCTTTTAGTCTGTAGGCTGATGCTCTGTCCACTGAACCAAACCAGCTAGGGCTTGAGCCTGATACTTTTGAAATGTACTGGTCATATATTTTATAGAATGTCCCTCAATTTGGCTTTTTCTCATTATTATTACACTATAATTACTTTTTTTGAGGGAAGAATATTCCCTACAGAGGTGAAGTGCCCTTCTCATAGCATATCAGGAGTACATGCTATTAATATGGCTTATCACTGATGAAGTTAACATTGGTCATCTGGTAAAGATGGTATATGCCAGGTTTCTCTGCTGTCAAGTTCCTTTTTTTCCCTTTTGATACACTATTTGATAGAATGGAGTTGCTAAATCCAGCTGCACTCAAAGAGAGATAATTAAATTTCACTTCCAGGAGAGAGGAAGGAGTGTCAAAGGATTTATGGCCATAGTTAAAACTGCCACTGTGACTAGTAAATATTTTGAGGCTGTGCAACTATTCTGTTTCTTCTTAAAGCTTGTCCACTAATTTTAGCATTCATTAATGGCTCTTGCCTATAGCAGTTATAACTGTGGTATTCTAATGGTGATTTTTTGTTTTCTACATTCTTTCTGCATCTATTGATTGACATTCTTTATTAAGGCAAATTTGTCCCTTATCTCTTATTTATTTATGTATCTATATATTTATTTATTCAGTTGTCTATGTCATTAAGAACTAATTCAATTGTTTATTAGATAAACTCGTTTCCCCCCTTTGGGTTATAATGCAAATTACTGTAATCTATTTTGTTCTTCAAATAAATTGTATCAGCTTTAGTCATTGGGTGTTCTTTCAGATTGCCCCTGTGTCCTTTTGACATACTAAATTCCAGAAGTAGCTTCAATCTAGGTAGGAATTTAGTATTTGATGAAGGTGGCATCTCATAGCTCCATGAAAAATAGGGATTATTCAATAAAAGTACTAGGAGAAGCTATTACACATTTTTTGAAAATCTAAATGTGGAATGGGCTTTTCAAACATGACAGAAATCTAGGAGCCTTAAAAGAAAAGATTGGGCCGAAACCGGTTTGGCTCAGTGGCTAGAGCGTCGGCCTGGGGACTGAAAAGTCCCAGGTCCGATTCCGGTCAAGGGCACATATCTTGGTTGTGAGCACATCCCCAGTAGGGGGCGTGCAAGAGGCAGCTTATAGATGCCTCTCTCTCATTGATGTTTCTGGCTGTCTATCCCTCTCCTTTCCTCTCTGTAAAAAATCAATAAAATATATTTTTTTAAAAAGGCCTCTCTAGGCTAGTTTCCTTTAAAAAAAAAAAAAGAAGAAAAGATTGGAACTTTTATCTTTGTAAAAGTAAATTTCTGCATGACAAAAACTGCCTGAAGCAAAGTCAAAAGTGAATTCAACCAGGAACCCAATCGATAAATAGTTCTTTCAAGTAAATAAAAAAAAAAAATCCACTAGTTAATACAAAAAAAATAGGTAAAGAATATGGACATACTAGTAATTCATAAAAAAAGAAAATAAAGTGGCATTTGAATATGTTAAAAGAATATGAAAGATATAAAATGAAGCTCATTCATAAGAAAGATATAAAATGAAGTATACTGGAATATTTTTCTCCTATGAGATTGGTATAGATCAGTGATTCATAATCCTGGTGTGCATTTTAGCTACTTAGGAATCTTAAAAAATACTTACGCTCAGACTTCAGGCTAATTAATCTCACTGAGTATGTCATGGGCATTGGTATTAAAAGATTTCCTAGGTAACTTGAGCATGCAGTTAGCATATAGAAGCACTGGCATAGATTTGAAAGCTTAATAATAATGTATGTTGGTGGAATAAGGGGAAACTAATTCATTGCCATCTATAATAATAAAAGTATAATATGCTAATTAGACTGGACAGCCCAATGAGTGTGAGAGTTATACTGATAATAGAGAAACATGGACACCGTCACGTAAAGACCGAGCAGCAGGCTGTGTGGGGCAACAAGACTGGCAGGGGAGTTAGTGAGGGATGACCAAATGACTGAACAGCAGACTATGTGAGCTGACCCAGCCAGCAGGGGGGTTAGTGAGGGATGACCAAACAATTGAACAGCAGGTCGTGTGGGGCAAGCAGGCTGGCAGGGATGGCAGTTGGGGGGTGACAAGGCTGGCAGGGGGGCAGTTGGGGGCAACCAGGATGGCAGGGAGGGCATGATGGGATGACCAGGTTGGTGGGGGGGGGAAGGGGGGACCAGGGTGGGGGGGGGGAGTTTTGGGGGCCCACGGGCGGGGGGGGGGGGGCGCTGGGGCCCCCCCCCCCCCCCGGGCGCCCGCTGGGGGTGACCAGCCCGGCCCGGGCGGCGGGCAGTTGAGGGCATTCAGACCAATAGGCAAGAGGTGGATAGGGGTGATCAGGTTGGCAGGGGAGATGGCAGTTAGGAGTGATCAGGCAGATAGGCAAGTGAACACTTAAGAGCCAATGGTCCTGGATTGTGAGAGGGATGTCCAAAGGGTCCCAGATTGGAGAGGGTGCAGGCTGGGCAGAGGGGACCTCCCTGCCCCTGTGCATGAATTTCATGCACCGGGCCTCTATCCCATCAATTATAGAAGATAAATAAATCCCGGATACCAGGGCATCTGCTTGGATTGCCAGGTGTCATGGACAGCCTGTAAACCCCCACAGGCCCCTTGCCCAGGCCACTCATGCCCCAAGGGAACCCCCACCCTGATTCAGGACACCCTTCAGGGCAAAGCAGCTGGCTTCCACCCATGCAGCAGGCCTCTGTTCTGTCTAATAAAAGAGTAATATGCAATTGACCAACACACAAGATGGCTGCCTCATGTGGACAGAAGATGGCCACCACATGATAGTCAGCAGGGGAGGGCAGGTGGAAGAGATCAGGCCAGCAGGGGAGGGAAGTTGTGGGCAATCAGGCCATCAGAGGAAGGTAGTTGGGAGGGACCAGGTCTGCAAGGGAGGGCAGTTGGAGGCGATCAAGCCTTCAGGGGCAGGGGAGGGCAGTTAGGGTTGACCAGGCTGGCAGAGGAGGGAAGGTGGGGGCAACAGGACCTGTAGGAAAGGGCAGTTGGGGGAGACCCAGGAGAGCAGATGGGGGTACCAGGCCTGCAGGGGAAGGCAGTTAGGGGCAAACAGGCTGGCAGGGGAGCACTTAGACATCATCAGGCTGGCAGGGGAGTGATTAGGGGATGATCAGTCTGGCAGACAGAAGCAGTTAGGGCCAATCAGGAAGGCAGACAGGTGAGCAGTTGGGAGCCTGCAGTCCTGGATTGTGAGAGGGATATCTGACTCCCCGTTTAGGCCTGTTCCTACTGTGATGGGGCCTAAACAGTAGGACATCCCTCATAGGATCCCAGATTGGAGAGGGTGCAGGCTGGGCAGAGGGATAATCCCCCTCCCTGTGCACAAAATTTGTGGACCCCCCCCCCCCCCTCTCTCTAAAAGGCTAATATGCAAAGTGTTCCCACAGGAGTTCGACCGGGAGATCAAGAGTTTTATCAGATCTCTATGACTTGCACTGACCACCAGGGGGTGGCGTGGAACAAAGGAAGGCTCCAGCCAGCAGCCAGGGAAGGGAGGACCTGGCCGGCAGCCAGAAGGCCCCAATCAGCCTTGATCACTGGCCAGGCTTAGGGACCCTACCCGTGCATTAATTTTGTGCACTGGGCCTCTAGTTGTATTATGTATAAATTTGTACAATCTCTATGGAGGAAAATTGGTGGTGGTTATCAAATTTATAAAGGCACACATATTCTTTGACCAGTAATTCCCTTTTAGATATTTTCCTGTCCTCTTACAAGCACAGCTTTGTACAGGATTACTGACTTGAGCATTATTTACAAAACAAAAGACTGGAAATGGTCTAAATGTCCATTGTTAGGTAACTACTTAAACACATTATAATCAATACTATGGAGTACTTCCAGCCAAAAAAGCACAAGAAAGCTCCTTATGGACAATGCAGAATGATTTTGAAAATATATTAAATTATAAAGGTAGGATGCAGTAATAGATATTGTGCTGTCATTTGTGTAAGAAGGAAGAAGATGTATTCATGTGCTTTACAATATGTATAAGGTAATTTTGCAAAGATAAGTGACAAATTAATGTCATTTGTCCCTGAGAAGACAAGCTAGATGACTAGGGACAGGAGGAGGTGGGAGACTTTAAGTTGCATAAATAGTAAGTGATAGAGCTGGAATTTTTAGTTTGGGTCTTTGGATTTAAAAGTGGATGTGTTGCCCTAGCTCAGTGGTTGGCAGACTGTGGCTTGTAAGCCACATGCGGCTCAAGAGCCACGGTTTACCACTTTTTTGACTAATGAGTTTGCTGACCACTGCCCTAGCCCATTTGGCTCAGTGGATAGAGCATTGGAATGAAGAGTCCTGTGTTTGATTCCCGACAGGAGCACATGCCTTGGTTGCAGGCTTGGTCTCTGGCCCCGGTCAGGGTACTTGCAGGAGGCAACCAATTCGTGTTTCTCACATTAATCACATCAACGTGTCTCTCTCTGCTCTCCCCCTCCTGTTCTCTCTAAAAAAAGAAAAATCAATGGAAAATATAACTCGGACTCGGGCTCGGATTAAAAAAAAACAAACACACACAAAAAGTGGATGTGTTTATTACCCTTCCGCTTCTACAAATAAGAATCTTGCATAATTGCTTTTAAGTTTTTGAAACCTATTAATGTCCCGATATTTAGATATATCATTGTTTCATACAATTCGTAAGCATTGTTATGATAGGGTTTTATAACAATGCGCGCGCGCGCGCGCGTGTGTGTGTGTGTGTGTGTGTGTGTGTATGTTTTTTGTTGATTTCAGGGAGGAATGGAGAGGGAGAGATAGAAACATCAATGATGAGAGAGAATCATTAATCGGCTGCCTCCTTCACACCCCACATGGGGGATTGAGCCCACAACCCAGACATGTGCCCTGACTGGGAATCGAACCCTGACCTCCTGATTCATAGGTGGAAGCTCAGTCACTGAACTATGCTAGCCATGCGAGTTTTCTTTAATAAAGTGTAGTACTTTGACATATTTTCAAACTTGAATTGAAATAAATTGTTGCTTTGATTATATTTTTTTAAAACTTCAAACTTGTGGTCATTTTCCAATTTTTCAGTTTGCCTATAACTGCATTATGTTTTAAAGGATAGTGGGGGAAACAGCTTTTATCTCTTACAGAACCTGTAATTACCTTAAAATTTTTTATTTTTATCTTTTAAGGTTTCCGTGGGTGAACTACCAAGATGACAATCTCAACATTTCGATTCCAGTGTTTAGTATTCATGGCAATCATGATGATCCCACAGGGGTAATTATTGGGTTTTTACAGTTGAAATTTTAGAATTGACCAATTTAGTTTGTCTATGGAAAACAATTTTTATTAAATAGAGTCAAAAAGTCAAATTGATTTTTATTTTTTATAAAAACTTGTATACTGCTTTTTAGATAATTTTTAAAAACCTGGACTAACAGTTGGTATGTGAAGTGCTTTTATTTCATTAGTGCTGAGATGAACAATAAGTAACCAGGAGTAGCAAAAAGCAAACATCTCTCATTTGTACAATGCTTTATAGTTCACCATGTGCTCTTATATCTCTTATCTCATAGAATCTCACCTGTAGGAAATGATTGTTTTATATACAGTTTTAAATGTAAATTAGGTCATCTTATAACCTGTTTATTTGGAAGTAATAATAGAAGTCCTAAACTCAAAATATCTTTATGTTTTATCTGTTAGCTAGAGGCCCGGTGCACGAAATTCATGCATGGGGATGGGAGGAGTGTGGGGTGTCCCTCAGCCCAGCCTGTACCCTCTCCAATCTGGGACCCCTCAAGGGATGTCCGACTGCCTGTTTAGGCCCGATCCCAGTCGGACATCCCTCTCACAATCCAGGACTGCTGGCTCCAAACTGCTCACCTGCCTGCCTTCCTGATTGCCCCTAACCACTTCTGTCTGCCAACCTGATCACCACCTAATCACTCCTTGCCAGCCTGATTGATGCCTAACTTTTCCCCTGCCAGCCTGTTTGCCCTAACTGCCTTCCCCTGCAGGCCTGGTCACCCCTAATTCTCCTTCATGCCTGGTCCCTCCCAACTGCTCTCCCCTGCAGGCCTGGGTCCCCCCAACTGTCCTTCCCTGCTGGTCCGGTCACCCCCAACTTCCCTCCTCTGCCAGCCTGGTCAACCCTAACTGCCTTCCACTGCAGGCTTGATCACCCCCAACTGCCCTCCCTTGCAGGCCAGTTTCTCCCAACTGCCCTCCCCTGATGGCCTAGCCTCCTGCTCTTTCAAGCTCTATGGCTGCCACCATTTTTGTTGGGATTTATTTATCTTCTATAATGAAACTTTGTAGCCTATAGTGGAGGCCTGGGTTGGCCAGGGTGTATGGAAAGCTTGGCTTCCTCCATCACCAGGGAAACCCAACCCTCTCTCCTGCTCTCTCCCTGGTCACAGCCATCTTGGTTGGGTTAATTTGCATACTTGCTCCTGGTTGGCTGATAGGTGTGGCTTGTGGGTATAATGCAGTGGTGGTTTATTTGCATATTACTCTTTTATTAGATAGGATAAATATTATAAATCACTAGTTACCTAGTCTTTTCCTACCTGTCTCTTAAAGAGGCCTGCTTAATATTACAAAGCACTTATTTCATGGCTAGCTTTTATTTTTCAGTGGCCAAGCCATCATAAGTTTTGATGAAATAATGTTTATTTTGCATTTAGCATGTGTTTCTAGTTGATCGTTTTTAATAGAAAAAGGTAGCAAAATCTTTTAATATTGTATTTTGTTTAGAAAAGACACTATGTTAATCTGTTTTTATAACTAGTATATAGAATCTATGTTTTTGTAACTGGTATATAGAATATACTTTAATAGGTAATAATATGCAGATTACTTATTTTTAATATACAATAATATTATTTGAAAATGTTTTACGTAGGCAGACGCACTCTCTGCCCTGGATATTTTAAGTTGTGCTGGATTTGTAAATCACTTTGGACGTTCATTGTCTGTGGAGAAGATAGACATTAGTCCAGTTTTGCTTCAAAAAGGAAGCACAAAAATTGCTCTGTATGGCTTAGGTAAGATGGTTTTATTATTTATACCAATAAATATTTAATTGTCTAATGTACTGGGAAGTCAAATTCTAGAGTTAACTTCATTGCTGTTTGGGAAAAAAATGAGACAAATCTATATTCTCTATGAGTTACTATAAAAATGATAGATTTTTTTTTTAGAACTAGTAGACTTGATTTTTGTTTTTAATAGCAGTTTTGGTGAAGAAAATTTTTTCTTTAATATCTACTTATTGTTCTTTTTTCTTCCTTTCTTTTAGACTTAGAGAATCCTGAACATTACAATTAGAGAGTAATTAGTTATTTTGGTCTTTGAAAGGTCTAAAGCTTCACTGTCCAATGCAGTAACCAACTAGCCTCATGTAGATGCTGAGCACTTGAAATGTGGCTCATCTGAACTAAGATATGCTAGCAGTGTCAAATACATGTCAGATTTCAAAGACTCAGAAAAAATGTAAAATACATGTTTCTTTTTGCTTGTTTTACTTAATGTGGCCACTAGAAATTTTTAAATTATAGATTTGGACTGTATTAGTGACTCATATTATATTTTTATTAAGCTGTCAGCTCTAACGCTCAGAAAATTTGCCTTTATCAACTTCATTGTCTTCAATTTATTTAGTGTCCAGAAGGTAAAAGTCTGTTTGCTAGGCTTTATTTCATGTGAATGAAAGACCAATGACATTTTTGGAGTGCAAAGTTTATTTATTGTGTTTTTCCTGGATTAAATTTAGCTTGATATTTTGTTTTATGGATGCAATTGTCTTATTGTGTATAGAATATCATAAAAATTATATACCATGTTACATCAACCTTGAAGTACCCTGAGGGAAATTTCACACTGTAGCCTCAACATAGGTTTTATTACTTTTTTGAGTGATTTTAATATAATAGAAGCCTTAGAAGATCTTTCTTACCTCAGTTGTCTTTGAATATGTTCAGAAATAATCAGTTGTGATGGATGGGTTTACTTAAACACTTTTTTTCTAGGAAGCTTATAGTCTTTGTCTATTTCATAATTTCTCTAACAAGTAGAAAAGCATCATGTTTATGTTCTCAAGTTATGAAAAATTTAGTTGAGATATATGTCTGGTTTTGCAAGTAATAGAGCAGAAAGATTTCTTAAAAGAATTGGTATTTTAATCATTACAATATTAGGGTTCATAGTTGCAGAAAATAGTTGATCATCTCACTTTCAGACCAAAGACATCCCATTATGCTTCAGTCATTCACTTTCTCTTAAATTCTCATCTTACCCTGTTATGTTTTCCTTAATTGGACTCTGTCTATCCTCCACCCCCTGCTCTTACCCTAACCCTTCACTATTATATTCTAGAACTCTTTAGAGTTAGCAAATTCTCTCATTTCATCAGGAAATTGCTGAGTTAAGTATTGAATGTTGCCTCTGCACTCTGACTGGGCCTGAGGTTATTGTGTTCCACACAGTTCTCTCTGTCTTTTATGGGCTAAAGGGCAAGAAGGTGGGCCAGGACGATCCCTGTTCTCCTGGTTCTCTGCTGCCACTTTTTTCCTGCCTGCAACCTGCCTGTTTCCTTGGAGCTCATTGACAACTGGCTAAACTGCCCTCTCCTTTCCCTCCAAGTTTTTCCCTACCTACAGACTTTGCGAGTGTTCTCAGTGCTTCAAGACTTAAATAGATTCACTTTCCAATGCCCTGGTCTTTATATGCCTTGACTTTTTCTCTCTAGTTATAGGTTCTGCATTCCACCATCTATTCCGTTGTCCACATTCTAGGCCTCTTCTAGATCTTAATGCTTTTGCATTGTTGGCTTTTTTCCAAAGCCTTGCCTAATCTCTACATAAAGTAGCAACCTTGTTTCCTCACTGATATTCCCCATTTTAACATTCTGGCTTTTTCTCCTTTATAATTCTTAAAATTGTAATTTGTGTGTTTGCTTACTTGTTTGTGTTGGTCTCCTCTACTAGACCAAGCTAATCCTTTGGGGTGGAGGAAGAATTTTTTAAATTTTAATTAATTATTAAACAGCACAGTATTTTTTTATTGTTTAAAGTATTCAGCACAGTATTTTTACTTAAAAATAATATATATATGACTATTATAAATACATTTATTTTTTATCTCATCCCTCTTTCTGTGTATTTTATGATATATTTGTTAGATCAGAAGTGCTATGTACTTATAATAAAGGGATAATGAAAACATTATTTTAAGTAGAAATGTTAATAACAACTTAAAATAGAAACTCAGATTTTTATTCCACATTTTTCAGATTTTGAAGGTGTATATGCTTGATAGGAAAACAAACTTTGAATGCATTTAACTGCCCAGCAATTGTCATGTAAGAATCTGGAACACATTCATTTGCAAATAATAATTCAAGATATCAAATATATCTCTAATTGGAAAATGAAACACTTAGAGAAGCACATAATTTAGAAGCAAACCATATTCTTTTTTTAATCAAGTAAGAAACCAGTTTTAAAATAATGTCATGTCTATTTCAGGATCCATTCCAGATGAAAGACTTTATCGAATGTTCCTCAATAAAAAAGTAACGATGTTGAGACCCAAAGAGGATGAGAACTCTTGGTTTAATTTATTTGTGATTCATCAGAACAGGTAAGAGTATTCTCTAGAAATGTTGAGTCAAGTATTGAGTTTCTCCAAATCTCTGTTTCCAGACTTACCTATTTGAATAAAATGCTCCCCATACTTTGAAAGTTATCACTATAGGGTCAGGCAAGACTTAGATATGCTTTGTGTGATTGCATTTTAAAAGTTTTCAAAATACATTTATATCTATAAAAGAATATTTAGGGCTTATATATAAGGTATAAGAATAATCATAAAAGGAATGTCTAAATAGAGCAAAGAACTATAAGTAGTGCCCTTCTCTGACCCCATTTCTTGCTGCATATCCCAGAGAGAAACAGTTATCAGTTTTTATTTACTTAGACCATTGCTTTTATTTATTGTTTAATCACATTTATATACATTGGTATAATTGGAACCTTGCTGTAAATTTTGCAGCTGGCTTACTATGTTCAATACTAGAGGCCAGTGCACAGATTCATGCACCAGTGGGGTCCCTTGCCATGGCCTGCAGGGATTGGGCCAAAACTGGCTTTCTGACTTCCCCTGAGGGGTGCTGGATTGTGAAAGTGTGCAAGCCAGGCTGAGGGACCCCACCTGTTAACGATACAGCGGGGAGAGGGACTGTGGGAGGCTCCAGGGCATGTCCAGCTCCTCTTGCCCAGTCCTGATCGGGGCTGATCAGGGCTGATCAGGGCTGGCCAGCCAGGGAGGAACTGTGGGAGGTCACCAGGGCATGTCTAGCCCATTTCGCCCAATCCCGATTGGCCAGACCCAAGCAACAAGCTAACCTACTGGGTGGAGTGTCTGACACTGGTGGTCAGTGCATGTCATAGTGACTGGTCGAATGGTCAGACACTTGGCATATTAGGCTTTTATATATAGAGATTATATCACTAAAGTGTATCCATTTTGCTGCTTAAAGGTATAATTCATTTTTGCTGATGTATACAGTTATGTTTTTTTCCTGACCACACTGTATTGTGGCATCTCCTTTCCATGTCACTTTTATTTAGCTTTATTATATCCATCACTACCTGGCAAATTTTATATATATATAGGATGTCCCCAAAAATGTGTACACATACTTTGAATAATTATAAATACAGTGTTTATTAAAATACATTTCGTTTTCAAAATTGAGCTGTCAGCTGTTGAAGTGTTTATACCTTTTTTTTGAGGATACATCTTGTATTGTTGTTTGTTTCCCTCACTAGGACAAGGACTTTGTTCACCTCTGTTCTTCATTATCTAAGTATTTGTTGATTGAATATTGTTTTGCATTAAATGAATATTAGATCAAAGTACTTGAATACTTTTACTTAAATTCCCAAAAATATAAATTAGTGTTAGGAAAAACTTTTCCTTCTTGTTTTGAACTCACGTTGGGTTTTTACATATCTTTTAATAATAATAACTAACCTTGGGATAAAACCACAGTTTGCAAATCAGTTATTCATATATTTTATTTAATATGGAAAACTCTTATCTCTTATATAAGATTGACATTCTTTTTTTAATATATAAATATATTTTTATTGATCAGAGAAGAAAGAGAGTTAGAAACATAAATGATGAGGGAGAATCATTGATTGGCTGCCTCCTGCGTATTTCCTACTGGGGATCAAGCCTGCAACCCAGGCATGTACCCTGACTGGAAATCAAACTGTCACCTCCTGATTCATAAATCAACACTCTACTACTGAGCCACAGTGGCTAGGCAGACTGACATTCTTTCTCTCATTTTTATAATCAGAAATAAAACAGATGATGCTAAAAAAATGACTGGACATATTTACAGATTTGTTTTTATTCTACAAAGTTTCAGCTTAACTCACTTTTATTTTCTGTGTTCTTTCTTTTTTTGCTGTATAATTCAACCAACTTATAGGTTTTTACTAGTGATAGAGCTCATGCTTTTCTGACTTGCCCAAAGCAGGTTATTCTTCTTTAAACCTTTTGTAATCTGTATCTAAAAGTAGGATTGACTGCTTTCTCTTTTGGGTCTCTTACTTGTCTGTATCCTGCAAATTTGTAAGCCTTTTGAGGCATGAGATAATTATCTTTGTATTCTCAAGCCCTTGCACACAGAAGGGGATATAACGATTCTTTAATGAAAGGAGAATAAAGATCTGTATAGATCAGTGGTTCCCAACGTGGGACACAGGCCCTACAGGGGGGCAATTCAAGAATAAGTCATTAACAGTGAATTTTTGGCATTTCTATGGTTCTAGTGACTTCATTATACAGTATGTAAATATATATTATGACATATTTATCCATTTCAGTTCTCTAATATATGTTTTGAAACTTTGCATTTTTATATCACTTCATTTGTTTTTTTTTTAAATAATTTCTTAATGATTTTTTCTTCAGTACTTCACCTGTCCTTTCATTCTTTTATTTTTCTCTTTCATGGGTGTCATGTTCTTTGGAAGCTTGTTTAGACCACATTAATGGCCTTTTTGGCTTCCTCTGCATCAGTGGTTCTCAACTTTTCTAATGCTGTGACCCTTTAAAACAGTTCCTCATGTTGTGGTACCCCCAACCATAAAATTATTTTCATTGCTACTTCATAACTGTAATTTTGCCACTGTTATGAATCATAATGTAAATACAATCTTTTTTCCAATGGTCTTAAGCAACCCTACTAGTGGTTTTCAAACTGTGGGTTGTTGAGAACTGCTGTAATAGAGCCTAAAACCATCAGAAAACACAGATATTTACATTATGATTCATAACAGTAGCAAAATTACAGTTATGAAGTAGCAATGAAAATGTTTGGGGGTCACCACAATATGAGAAACTATATTAAAGGGTCGCGGCATTAGAAAGGCTGAGAACCACTGCTCTACATGAATAGGTGTTGACTTTTTGAATAATAAGAATTATACATTACAGAGGGGGCATCAGGATTTTAGAGATGCTTAGGTAGGGCATAGCTAAAATAAGGTTGGGACCCACTGGTATATATACTTAATATGAAAATTTTTTATATCTCTGAACATTTATTTATTTTTTAAAATCTTAATAGGAGTAAACATGGAAGTACTAACTTCATTCCAGAACAATTTTTGGATGACTTCATTGATCTTGTAATCTGGGGCCATGAACATGAATGTAAGATAGCTCCAACCAAAAATGAACAGCAGCTCTTTTACGTATCCCAACCTGGAAGTTCAGTGGTGACTTCCCTTTCTCCAGGAGAAGCTGTGAAGAAGTGAGTAATTGTTATCTTTTCCAAATGAACTTAAAAAAAAAAAATCTGCCAAAATATTTTAATTATCTCAGAGTTTCATGGTGCTGATGATATGGTTACTTGTATGATAGGTTTATTTATAAAGATTTAAATATATATATAATAGTATATTTTCACTGGTTTCAGAAAGGAGGGGAGAGGGAGAGAGAGATGGAGACATCAATGATGAGAGATAATCATCAATAGACTGCCTTCTGTATGCCTTCTACTGGGGATTGAGCCCACCACCTGAGCATGTGCCCTGACCAGGAATTGAACCATGACCTCCTGGTTCATAGATTGATGCCCAGCCACTGAGCCACATTGGCCAGACAGATAACTCATTTCTTTTGGGGTTGGGGGAATTACACAATAATGTAGTTAGTAGTGATTAACTAACAGTGATTTTATCCTTTAATCCTCTCAAGTTTGGTTGTTAAGATGATAATAGGTTTAAAAAATATGATAATAGGGTATAAGTTAGCTGTTTTTTTTTCTTCATAGTTTGTTGCTAATTTATTTTATATATGCATGTGTACGTATACACACTCAGATAATACATATATATGTAATAGTATATACTATATATACTACTATAATAGCCCTGATAACATTTTATTATACTTACTGTTATGCTTATTTTCTACTAAACTGTATATTTTTTCAGGCAGAAAAATGATGGAAGAGTGTATTTTATTCTGAGAAAGAAGAATATTTAACATTTTTTTCCCTGTGGTATAATGTCAAATTGCTAAAAATATTTTTAAGGGCATGATTTTATAAAGAATTGTTTTGTAAAAACTTAGAAATGTGTTAGTTTTGGTGTGCACATTTTCCTGGGGAAATCTACAACCTGACTAACCTTTCCTTTCCCTCCTCATTTCAGACATGTTGGCTTGCTTCGGATTAAAGGAAAGAAGATGAATATGCAGAAAATCCCTCTTTGCACAGTCCGGCAGTTTTTTATGGAGGATATTGTTCTGGCTGATCATCCAGACATTTTTAATCCAGATAATCCTAAAGTAACCCAAGCCATACAAAGCTTCTGTTTGGAGAAGGTAATTCTTCTAGGTAAAGGTCAATGAGATCTACTTTAATTGAGAGATTATTTACATTGAATTAAATAATTTAGTAGAGGTTAAGTCATTATACAGAATAGGATAAAAACAGGTTTATAGTTGTTTGTGTGGAAAATAATATAATAACTAATAAATAATACAAGAATAAACTTTCACATTCTAACAGCTGTAAACCTACTTTTGCCCCACCCTGTATTTGTTACAATCTCATGGAGCCTGTAAGGTACCACCTTTGTTCAATAAATGACTTTAATTGTATCAAAAATCTTTCAAGTCTTCCAGATGGAGAAATGTTGTATACAGGAGAAATTTTAATTAAGACCCTCTCTCAATTCCTTTCCTCCTTTTCAAAAACATATACATAATCATTTCTTTTTAACATGATTTGATCATTTATTTTATTTATGAAAGTAGGCAATGGCTTTGATTGGGAATGGGATAATATTATGATAGATGAGGAGAACCTTAACCTCTCTAATAATCTGCATTAGGCATTCCTTTCACCCTAAAAGCTACCCCTAATAAAGTCTTAAAATGTGTTTGCTATGTACCTCATACCTCCCCTTTCATGCATTTACTACCCCTAAACCTCTGCACAAATTCTAGAGCCACTACTGAAGTTGTTGGATGCACTTAATAATATGTAAGTTAACAGCTTAATATTCATTGCTGAAACTCCATTCTTATTCTGTGCTAACTTTTCTGCTTTGTATTTTATTCTCATAAAAAATCATATGAGATAGTAGTAATGAAAATAATAATTATCACTGTTATTTATTGTTTGCTTATATATGCTGGGCACATTGACAACATTTTGCATTTAATCCACTCAACAATGCTGTGAATAGATTGTCCATTCACATTTTATAGAGAGGAACTGAACCTTAGATAAAATAACCTGCTCAGTGTTGAAGCGTTACCAGCAACATGTAACTAACATAACTGAAAAGGTTAAGAGTATGCTGGTTTTAAGATAATTAGATCCAGAAACTCAAATTAAGATTATGGGTTTCTCTATCTCTGTTTCCAGCCTTATGCCACCCATTTTGATGCTTTCTGTCTTAAATTTCACTATAAGGAAGGTGTTTTCACATGGTGGCCCACAGACTTAAACCTGAATCATTTCCCCCACTAGATCCAGATAAACCCCTAGTATTAGACTTAGGTCATGTGCTTGTTCCTAAATCCGATCTTGGAAGCCAGGGAGATGGAAAATGAAACTGATCAGGTCTGAGTCAGGGAACCCAGGTCTCTCTACTTTGGCACAACTGACAATTTTTTAAAAATTATTACTTTTTTAAAAATATATTTTTATTAAGTTCAGAGAGGAAGGGAGAGAGAGAAACATCAGTGATGAAATAGAGTCATTAATCAGCTGCTTCCTGCACACTTCCTACTGAGGGTCGAGCCTTCAACCCAGGTGCCCTTGACTGGAATCAAACCTGAGCCAAAACCAGCGAGGATGACACAACTGACATTTTAGATTGGATAATGTTTTGTTGTAGGAAATTGTTCTATGCATTGTAGGATTTTTAAAAATATGTATTTTTGTTGATTTTTAGAAAGAGGGGAAGGAAGAGAGAGAGAAACATCTATTAGGCTGCCTCCTGCATGCTCCCTATAGGGGATCAAGCCTGAAACTTGGGCTTGTACCCTGATATGGAGTTGAACTGGCAACCTTTTGGTGCATGGGACCAGGATCAACCAACTTAGCCACACCAACCAGGTTGCATTGTAGGATTTTAACAATATCCTGTCTGACCTCTACCCTCAAGTCATGACAATATTTTTATTTTGAGATTGAAGAAATGCTTGAAAATGCTGAACGGGAACGTCTGGGAAATGTTGGACAGCCTGAGAAGCCTCTTATACGACTACGAGTAAGTCCTATTTTATTTTATTTTTGAGTAGCTTCTATTTCAGATAAATTGAACTTTATTGACTTTTCAGAAGATAGTATTGCAGAGTTTATTTCACTCTTTCACACCTTTGCCCAGGTGATCCTGCTGCGTGGAATGTATTGCTCTCCTTCCATAATACTTCCTTCAACACTCACTTAAGCTTACCGTCTTCATAGAAAGCCTTTCTTGACCTCCCTTCAGATTTGATATTTCTTCCTTTGCGTCCTCAGTTTACTCTGTACATACTTTTTACAGCATCATTTCATTTTGCTTGCAGTTATTTATTTACATGTTTGTCTTCTTAGTCAGCTTCTGAATTTTTGATGACTGTGTTTTATTCATGGCTGTAACCCTGACCCTCAGCAGAGTGCCTCGTACATTGTGAACACTCAATAAAGTTTGTATAATGAACGAGCTTTGTGACTCCTAAGAGCAGAAAATCACAAGTAAAGCTAGGCCAGAGTATAATGGTTAAAATGTCTGAAGAATCTGGGGAAATCCAATAGCTTGAGCATTGTAGAAAAAATATAATAGCTATGCCCCCCACCTAAGCAGCTGCCTATAATATGGCAGCTGTAGAGATGGTTTGGGTACCACAAACATAGTTGCTCTGAGAGAACCACATTTGTCTCTTTATCAGGGCAGAAGGTCCCATGTTTCTTATCTATGTCTGTCTGAAACTATTAGAACCAACAGACTGAAATAGAAAATTGGCATTCCTTTTCCTAAGCACAGCAAATTACTAATTCATTTGTGAAACAAAAGGACAAATAGTTCATGTAATATTTCAAAAGTACATTGTATTAATCAGAGGCCCCTCATTAATTTATTGACTCAGTGAATCAATTTTATTGACTACATTCTGTCCTGCATGCTGGGAACATAGTGATGATAACACAAAGGAGCTGTTGAACTTGTAGAGCTTATGGGAGGTGGAGCTGTGAGACACAGTAAACAGATAGCAAGTAAGTGAACAAAAGTCGGTTTGTGCTGAGTATGATGGAAGAGTCTAAGTGGTTAGGGAGTAGTGTGTAAGGCTGGGGATGTGGTATAATGCTGGTTCCAATGCATTACATTGAGCATAGCTAGTTTAGGAAAATTATTACAGTTGACCCTTGAAGAAAGGGTTTGAACTATGTGGGTCCACTTATATATGGGTTTTTCATGAAGTACTGTAAATCTATTTTCTTTTTCTTATGATTTTCTTAACATTTTCTTTTCTCTAGCTTTATTGTAAGAATATAATATGCACATAGCATACAAAGTATGTGTTAGCCAACTGCTCACGTTATCGCTAAGTCTTCTGGACAACCATAGGGTATAATTTGGAGGGAGTTAAAAGTTATATATGAATTTTTAAAAATAAATCTTTATTCAGATTATTAAAATTGTTACACTATTCCCCCCCATAGCTCCCCTCTAACCAGTTCCTACCCCCCCTGCCCTTCCCTCCCCCATTGTCCTCATCCATAGGTGTAAGATTTTTGTTCAGTCTTTTCCTGCACCCTCCCACACCCTCTCCTCCCCAAGAATTGTCAGTCCACTTCCTTTCTATGCCCCTAATTCTATTATATTCACCAGTTTATTCCGTTCTTCAGATTTTTTATTCACTTGATTTTTAGATTCACTTGATAGATATGTATTTGTTGTCACTTTGTTTTCATAATTTTTATCTTTTTCTTCTTCTTTTTCTTAGAGAATATCCTTCAGCATTTTATATAATACTGGTTTGGTGGTGATGAATTTCTTTAGTTTTTTTCTTATCTGACATTCAATTCTGAATGATAGCTTTGCTGGGTAGAGTAATCTTGGTTGTAGGTTCTTGCTATTCATCACTTTGTATATTTCTTGCCACTCCCATCTGGCCTGCATAGTTTCTGTTGGAGAAATCAGCTGACAGTCGTATGGATACTCCCTTGTAGGTAAAGAACTGTTTTTCTCTTGCTGCTTTTAAGATTCTATCTTTTGCCCTTGGCATTTTAATTATGATGTGTCTTGGTATGATCCTCTTTGGATTCCTCTTGTTTGGGGTTTTGTGTGCTTCCTGGATTTGTAAGCCTATTTCTTTCAACAGGTGGGGGAAGTTTGTTTTTTATTCTTATTTCTTCAAATAGGTTTTCAATATCTTGCTCTTTCTCTTCTTCTGCCATCCCCATAATTTGGGTGTTGGTATGCTTTACACAATCTTCATATTTTTGGATTTTTTTTTCTTTTTTCTTTTCCAGTTGAGTTTTTTTGCTTCTTTGTATTTCAAATCTTTGACTTGATTTTTGGGATCCTCTAGTCTGCTATTGGATCTCTGTATATTATTATTTATTTTAGTCAATGTATGCTTGATTTCTGATTGGTCCTTTTTCATATCCTTGAGGGTCTCACTAAATTTCTTGGAGGTTTCTAGAAGATTCTTGGGTAATCTTGTAACCATGGTTTTGAACTCTATATCCAGTATTTTGCTTTCATCCATGTCTTTCATTTGTGACTTGTTCCTTTGTCTCCACATTTTGGCTGCTTCCTGTGTTTGTTTCTATGTACTGGGTAGCTGCTAAGTCTCCTTGAGTTGATAGAGTGGCCTTGTTGTGACTGGTGTCCTATAGAGCTCAGAGGCTCAGCCTCCCCGGTCACCTGAAGTAAACATTCTTGGTGCCTCCCTTTGTGGGCTGAGTGCACAGTCTTATTGTAGTTAAGCCTTTGATTGCTGTTGGTATCACTGGGAGGAATCGACCTCCAGGCCAATTGGCTATAATAACCAGCTGTGTCTACACTGGAAAATCTGTTGTGCAGGAGACCCTTTATGGGGCAGGACTTGCTTCAGTAGGGTTTTGGTGCTCACTGAGTCTGCCTCTTGAGTGTGTTTCTTATGGATGTAAAGAGTTGTAATCTGCTATGGTTTCACTTTGACCATTGGGTACACTGGCTCTTGGATCTCCAAGGAGATATAAGGTCAGCCACTATCTGGGGCCACCCAGCAGGAGCTACAGAGACATCTGCAGGTTCCTCTTTGTATAGGGTTTGGAAGTGCCCAGACAAGGCCAGCTGTGAAGCAAGGCCACTGCTGCTGCTAGGCAATGGGACTTCTTTTGGAATCTCTGGGGTTCTCTGACCCAGCTGCAGTTGTTTTTTAGATGAAAGGACAGGCCATTCATATGCAAAATCCATTGAGCACAGCTTAGGTGAGATTGTAAATTGGGAGGGACAGGGCATCTGGAATCACCAGGGCAGAGCAAACAGCAATGGCTGCCCTGAACCGAAGAAATTCCAGGTTCTCTGAATCCAGTGCCCCCGTTCAGGAACAATGTTTGCTGCGAGCACTTTTTAAGAGTAAGCCATCCTCACGTTCCTGTCCCGATGACGGACAGTCCAATTTCTCCCTGTATGTGCCTGGGTCACCCAGAACTGGATAGAGTTCAGAGCAAGCAGGAGCTTGTATCTCCCTCCCGGTTTAAAGAGCAGCACATCCAGGTGCCAGCACTTTCCGTGCCTCCACACCTCTTACCCGTCTCAATGTGCTTTCTTCATCTTTCTAGATGTGGAATTTCCACTCAGTCAGCTTTCCCTTGGTTCTCGGTGGTAGTTGTTCTGTCGTTTAATTGTGGTTTTGATGTAGTTGTGACAAGCAGCAAGTGTAGGTGGTTATCTATGCTGCCATCTTCATTTCCTCCTATATGTGAATTTTTGACTGTGTGGAGGGTCAGCACTCCTGAACCCCACTTTGTCAACTGCCTCTCTCTTAGAAAGAAATGTAGTATTTTTCTTTGTAAAGGTCTTTGTACCACTATATACTTTTAAAAAAAGACACAGCCTTGAGAGTGATTGTTAGCTTTAAGTAGATCCTGTGTTTTGAAGGGTAATTATTTCTCAAAGCTCACAGATTTGATTCTTTTTCTACATGGATTTTCCCAGCATTTATTCTTGTTAAAGTGATAGAATATACCTAAGAGGAGAGACCCGTTAACTAATGCATATAGAGAATTTTCTTTCTGTTTTGAAAGTTTAAAATTTTGTTTAAAATTCCATCTCCATTTCAGATGGTACTTCTGGTGCCTAAGCTACTAATGTTTTCTCTTTTTTTTTATTATCATCACTTGAAGATATGTTTTTATTGCTTTTGGAGTGAGAGAAAGGTAGAGAGAGAGACAGGCAGTCAGACATCAATGTGAGAGGGAAACTTTGGTTGTCTACCATACACACCCTGACTGGGCATCGAACCTGCAATCTTTTGGTGTATGGAATGACACTCGAAACAACTGAGCCAGTCAGGGCACTACTAGTGTTTTCATGGGCAAATGTAATTATTCCAACATTGTGAGAATTCTTGCTATATCTTGATTTCATTGAACAAATTGTTTTGCAGAAGCTTATAAACTTTAGAAGCTTTATTTTTGCAGTTGAATAAATGGTACAACACTATCAGGATCTTTAAAAGGAAATGTAAAACATTAATTTATTAACTTAAAAGAATTGAGCATAAACCTGAATACTGAAGTGATTTATTCTGTATTTCCAGGTGGACTATAGTGGAGGTTTTGAACCTTTCAGTGTTCTTCGCTTTAGTCAGAAATTTGTGGATCGAATAGCTAATCCAAAAGATGTCATCCATTTTTTCAGGCGTAGAGAACAAAAGGAAAACACAGGTATGCTAGTTATTTTTACAAATTAAAAAGTGTTCTTACAGGGTTTATTGTAAATCAGTCTTTAATAAAAAAATGTAATAAATTGACAGTTGAATAATTAAATTTCTTCTAAAAATTAGATAGCAAAAAATGTTTTCTTTGATTTTTAGAGAGAAGGGGCAGGAAAGGGGGAGAGAGAGATAGAAACACCTGTGAGAGAGAAACATCTATCTGCTGCCTCCTGCATGCCCCCTACTGGGGATTGAGTCTACCATCCTGGCATGTACCCAGACTAGTAAATTGAAACAGCGACCTTTTGGATGCATGAGACACTCTTAACTAAGCTACACTGGCTGGGCTATAGCAATCATTTTTAAACTTATGTGGATATCAGAAAGAAATGAAAGGCTTTTTCTGCAAATGTAAGTTTTTTTTAAACAGTGCTGCTGAGTACCTACATACACAGATATTACAGATTTAACGCTCAAAATAAATACTTATTATTTATTATACATTATTCATGTTCAGAGAATATACTCTGAAAGTTTGCATTATTAAGTATTTCAGCTTTAGGGTATACAGTGATTTAGGAAGATACCAGTCTTTTGAAATAGGAAGTGGCCCGTAGTTTGATATTTCTGATGATCAGGTAGTTTCCATTAAACATTTTGTAACAACTAATTTTGTCCTTATTTTAGCATTTATAAAAACAGGTCATCTGACTAAAATAGTTGACCCTTGAACAACACAAGTTTGAACTTCATAGGTTCATTCATATGTGGATTTTTTTTTTAATGAATATGTACATATTGTATATGTGCTTTCTTTTTCTTATGATTTTCTTAATAACATTGTATTTTCTCTAGTTTGCTTTATTGTAAAATTTCAGTCTACAGTAGTAGGCTATTAGTAGTTACATTTTTGGGGAATTAAAAATTATACACAGATTTTTCAACTGTGTCTTGAGTTGGCATCCCTTAGCCTCAAATTATTCAAGAGGCAGTTATAGTGTTTCTTCATAATAAATATTATCATATTAAATGGAGAGGCTGTTTTCCTTAGAGCTATTGAGTTAGAATTTTCATAGAAAAATACTGCCCATGTTTACAAGTAAGCTGTCTAGTTTCTTATTTACTTGAATTTAATGACCTTCTATATTCATTGTCAAATTGTGATAAAAATTGTGTATGCTGTTAATTTAACCTGAAATAGTTATGTAGATATTTAAATGGAGCTCATAGAATACTGTGGTGTTTTTTGGGGGGAGTGGGGGGGTTGGGAATCTATCAGATAATTATTTTTTCATGCTGTGAATTTTAATTAGTTACTTATTAATAGTGCTTTACTTTAATTGTTCATCCTTATTAATTTTTTGAAATTTTATAGATGTAGCATTTTAAGAACAGAATATAAAACTAGTATCTTACGTTACTTGAGTTTTATTTATAGTCAGTTTTGTTCTAATGATTTCTTTTTTTGTTTAACCATACATTGCTCAATAGAAACAATGACCTCTTTGAATGTTTTATTGAAAGTATTTTTGTTATTTTGACCAACTCTACTACTTAAATAGAGGTCACATTTTTGCAAATTTCTTTACCTGTCTGATGTCTATAGAATCAGCATAGTAACTATGCCTACCGCTTAGGATTGTTATGAGGCTTAGTAGATATACTGTGTGCAAATGATCTTAACATAGTGTCTAGTATAATAAAATATAGTAATCATATTTAGGTATATTAATTCTACTATCTTGAAATTCAAAAGAGATGTTGGTTCATTTGTCTTTACCACTTTGCAAGAGGCACACTGAGTTTTGTGCCTTTTTATCCTCTAGGCCAGTGGTTCTCAACCTTTTTAATGCTGTGACCCTTTAATACAGTTCCTCATGTTGTGGTGACCCCCATCCATAAAATTATTTTCATTGCTACTTTATAACTGTAATTTTGCATTGAGAATCGCTACCAGGGCCGCCTGAGACCATCGGAAAACACAGATATTTACATTACGATTCATAACAGTAGCAAAATTACAGTTATGAAGTAGCAACAAAAATAATTTTATGGTTGGGGATCACCACAAAATGAGGAACTCTATTAAAGGGTTGCAGCATTAAAAAGATTGAGAAACACTGTTCTAGGCCAGTGGTCAGCAAACTGGCTCGAGAGTCACATGGGGCTCTTTGGATCCTTGAATGTGGCTCTTCCACAAAATACCACGGCCTGGGTAAGTCTATTTTGAAGAAGTGGCATTAGAAGAAATTTAAGTTTAAAAAACTTGGCTCTCAAAAGAAATTTCAATCGTTGCACTGTTGATATTTGGCTCTGTTGACTAATGAGTTTAGTTTGCTGACCACTGCTCTCAGCTGTTGCATACACTTTTTCCTCAGCCTAAAATAGATTTTCTATTTACTAAGTGAATCTTACTCATTCGGCAAGACTTGATTCAAATGATAGCTGCATTGGATAGAGCACATTATTCTGAACCTTTTTTAAGAAAAGATTTGTTTCTTCTCTGTGAGTCATATTCTCTGTTTTTACCTCTATTGTAGCACTTACTGCCTTGTACTATGATCATTTGTTCTTATAGGCAGGACTCCTATCTTTTTATGATTGCATTTTTAACACCAGGTCAGCACTTGCTATATAATTACTACTAGAGGCCCGGTGCACGAAATTGGTGCACAGGGGGTTGGGGAGTCCCTCAGCCCAGCCTGCATCCTCTCCAATCTGGGACTCCTCGAGGGATATCCGACATCCCTTTCACAATCCACAACTGCTGTCTCCCAACTGCACGCCTGCCTGCCTTCCTGATTGCCCCTAACTGCTTCTGCCTGACAGCCTGATCACCCCCTAACCACTCCTCTGCCAACCTGATTGATGCCTAACTGCTCCCCTGCCAATCTGTTTGCCCCTAACTGCCCTCCCCTGCAGGCCTGGTCACCCCTAACTGCCCTCCCTTGCAGGTCTGATCATCCCTAACTGCCCTCCCCTGCAGGTTTGGTCCCCCCCAACTGCTCTCCCCTGCAGACCTGGTCCCCCCCCCCCCCCCCTCCAACTGCCTTTTCCTGCAGGCCTGGTCACCCCCAACTTCCCTCCTCTGCTGGCCTGCTCACTCCTAACTGCCCTTCCATGCAGGCTTAATCACTCCCAACTGCCCTCCCTTGTAGGCATGGTCCCTCCCAATTGCCCTCCCCTGCTGGCCATCTTGTGGTGGCCACCTTGTGTTCACCTGGGAGCAGCCATCTTGTCAATTTTCATATTATTCTTTTATTAGATAGGAGGATTACATAGGATAGAGACCTGGTACACTGGTGAGGGTGAGCTGGTTTGCCCTGAAGGGTGTCCTGGATCAGGGTGAGGGTTCCCTTGGGCAGCCTGGGCAAGGGGCCTGTGGTGGTTTGCAGGCTGGCCACACCCCCAGCAACCCAAGTGGAGGCCCTGGTATCTGGGATTTATTTATCTTCTATAATTGAAACTTTGTAGCCTTAAGCAGAGGCCAAGGCAGGCCAGGGCAAGTGGAAAGCTTGGCTTCCTCCATTGCTGGGGAAACCTAAGCCTCCTGTTTCTCTGTGGCTGCAGCCATCTTGGTTGGGTTAATTTGTATACTCACTTCTGATTGGCTGATGGGTGTGGCTTTTGGGTGTGATGGAGGTATGGTCAATTTGCATATTACTCTTTCATTATATAGGATTTGTATCCCTGACAAAGATCAGCAGCAGAGCAGATACTACTGGACCCTATGCGTCCTGACTTCCTACCCAGTGCTCTTTTTATCCCACACCTACTGATTTTTGAGGCAGCCAATCTGCTTAGGAATGCAGCAGAAGTGCTTTAAACATATATCTTATTTATCTCACAGAATATTAAAAAGATATGTAACTTCAGAGCTGAGATTTAATTAAATTAATAATTTTTAGTTTCATCAAAGGACATTCTAAAGTGAATCAGCTTTTTTTAAAAATACATTTTATTGATTTTTTTATAGAGAGGAAGGGAGAGAGATAGAGAGTTAGAAACATCGATGAGAGATAAACATCGATCAGCTGCCTCTTGCACACCCCCAATTGGGGATGTGTCTGCAACCAAGGTACATGCCCTTCACCGGAATCGAACCTGGGACCTTTCAGTCCAGAGGCCGACACTCTATCCACTGAGCCAAACCGGTTTCGGCGAAATCAGCTTTTTTTGTTTTGTTTTGAACTGCATGTAGTGGTGACTGTTCAGGGTTCCAAGCTACTGCCTTGACTCATCCCAAGGCACTGGCAGTGTTACTTACAACTGCTTCAGTATTATCAGTGCAGATGGCACCATAATGGAAAAAATAAATAACATCTTAGTATTATTATTGAGGTAGTTTTTACCTTGAGTGATCCTTGAAATGGTTTGGGGACTCCTAAAGGTCTGTGGACCACTGTGTGAGAATAGTTGTAAGAGATATACTACTTGGAGACACAGACTTTAGGGAAAAGACTGTGGCTATTAGCAAAAATGCCATGGGTTTTTTTGCCTCAGAATTTACCACACTGAGCAAGCTGACAGTTGATAACGTTTGGCCATACCTCCTCTACTGACAGCACCTGTAGTGAGTTTGGGTGCTATGTGTTATAACAGAAGCTGCTCCTTTTTTAAGAACTTCTTTCTTCTAGGAGAAGAGATCAACTTTGGAAAGTTCATTACAAAACCTTCAGAAGGAACAACTCTAAGGGTAGAAGACCTCGTAAAACAGTATTTTCAAACTGCAGAGAAGGTAATTTCTTAATTATAGTTCATGACTTGAATAATGGCTTTTATAATAACAGATTTTTAATTAGGATATGTATAATTGATAGTTGAAATAAAAGGGATCCTCAAAATGTTTTCAAGAAGTAAGTATGGTGGCAATTAATTGCATTCATTTATAGCTACTGTACAGCAAAAGAAATTACATGCTTAGTTAATGTTATTATTGTTGTAGCTATTGTTGATAGTGTTACCCTCTTACTTTTTATTGTTACTACATAAGTCTGAATCCAGGATTTACTTTTCTTGCACCTGGATATAATTTCAGAATTACATTATTACTATTAAATTTATCTTTATTATTGAATGTATTATAGATTTCCCTGTTTCCTCCCCATTAATCCTCTCTATGCTGCACGTACTCCCTGTCCCCCAAGACCTTCACCATACTATTTTCTGTATCCATAGGTTATGCATATAAGTTCTTTGGTTAATCTCTCCCCACCCACCTACCCACTCCTGCCTTCCCTCTTAGATTCACCATTCAGTCTGTTCCATTCTTCTGTGTCTCTGAGTCTGTTTTGTTCATCAGTTTATTTTGTTCATTAAATTCCACATGTGAGTAAGATCATATGATACTTATCTTTCTCTTACTGGCTTATTTCACTTAGCATGATACTCTCTAGGCCTCCATGCTCTCTCAAAGAGTAAGAAAGCCTTTTTAACAGCTGCATAGTATTCCATGTGTCAATATACCACAGCTTTTTTTATCCACTCAAATACTGATGGGTATTGGGCTGTTTCCAGATTTTAGCTATGGTAAATTGCTAATTACATTACATTATTAATATAGGAATCACATTATTAACATAGCTACCACATTGTGAAGGTACTTTTTTTTTTCTTTTTTACCTTACTTGAGTTCTGGCTAAGAAAGAATTCAGAGACAATACTGAAATTATAAGAGAAAGTTTATTTAGAAAGTCATAGAGGCAGAAGAAGTGAACAGTAGAAAAAATGGGCTCAGAAAACAAGTTATAAAGGCAAAAGAAGAGCTCTTGGAGCTTAGGAAAGAGAGAGGCAAGGAAAACATGCCTGGGGAGGGGATGGAGAAAGATGTAGGCGTGTTTTATAAAGAGAGCTACCAAAGCTATTTTTTTTTATTTAATAAATCTTTATTGTTCAGATTATTATAATTGTTCCTCTTTTGTCTCCCCATAGCTCCTCTCTACCCGGCTCCTACCCTACCCTCTGCCCTTACTTCCACCCTCTCCCTTCTCCCCACCCCCTCGCCATTGTCCTCATCTATAGGTGTATGATTTTTGTCCCGTCTCTTCCCTCGCCCACTTCACCCCTTTCCTCTTGAGAATTGTCAGTCTACTCCCTTTCTATGCCCCTGATTCTATTATATTCACCAGTTTATTCTGTTCATCAGATTTTTTTTATTCACTTTATTTTTAAATATATTTTTATTGATTTTATACAGAGAGGAAGGGAGAGAGAGAGAAAGTCAGAAACATCGATGAGAGAGAGACATCCATCAGCCGCCTCCTACACGCCCCACAGTGGAGATGTGCCCGCAAGCAGGGTACATGCCCCTGACCGGAATTGAACCTGGGACCTTTCAGTCTGCAAACCGACACTCTATCCACTGAGCCAAACCGGTCTCGGATATTCACTTTATTTTTAGATTCACTTGTTGATAGATATGTATTTGTTGTCCATAATTTTTATCTTTACCTTTTTCTTCTTCCTCTTCCTAAAAAGTACCTTTTAGCATTTCATATAATACTGGTTTGGTATTGATGAACTCCTTTAGCTTTTTCTTATCTGTGAAGCTCTCTGTCTGCCCTTCAATTCTGAATGATAGCTTTGCTAGGTAGAGTAATCTTAGTTGTGGGTTCTTGCTGTTCATTACTTTGAATATTTCTTGCCACTCCCGTCTGGCCTGCATAGTTTCTGTTGAGAAATCAGCCAACAGTCATATGGGTGCTCCCTTGTAGGTAATTAATTGTTTTTCTCTGGCTGCTTTTAATATTCTCTTTGTCTTTTGCTCTTGATATTTTAATTATGATATGTCTTGGTGTGGTCCTCTTTGGATTCCTTTTGTTTGGGGTTCTGTGCAATTCCTGGACTTGTAAATCTATTTCTTTCATCAGGTGGGGGAAGTTTTCAGGCATTATTTTTTCAAATAGGTTTTCAGGATCTTGCTCTCTCTCTTCTTCTGGTATCCCCATAATTCTGATGTTGGTATGCTTGCAATTGTCTCAGAGGCTCATTACACTATCTTCACATTTTTGGATTCTTTTTGCTTTTTGATTTTCCAGTTTATTGTTTTTTGCTTCTTTATATTTCAAATTTTTGACTTGATTCTTGCCTTTTTCTAGTCTGCTGTTAGGACTCTGTATAATATTTTTTATTTCAGTCAGTGTATTTTTAATTTCTAGTTGGTCCTTTTTCATCTCCTCTTGGGTCTTACTAAATTTATCCATCTTTTCTAGGAAATTCTTGAAAACCTTATAACTGTGGTTTTGAACTCTATATCCAGTTGTTTGTTTTCCTCCATTTCTTTCATTTGTGATCTGTTCTTTTGTCTCTGCATTTTTGCTGCTTCCTTGAGTTGGTAGAGTAGCTTTGTGTGCTAGGTGTTCTATATGGGCCAGTAGCTCCGCCTCCCTAGTTACCTCAAGTGCACTCTTTTGGTGCACCCCTTTGTGGACTGTGTGTACAGCCTTTTTGTATTTAAGTCTTGATTGTTACTGTATCACTGCGGGGAACTGACCTCCAGGCCAGTTGGTTGTGAGGATTAGCTGTGTTTACACCAGGAGAACTTCTGTGCTGGAGTCAGCCTTATGGTACAAGACTTACAGAATTGCAAAAGCCTCTGTTCTCAGGTTGGATGGGGTGGAGTCTCAGGGCTAAGCAGACAGTCTTGGCTTCCCCTCAGCTCTGCCCTATGAAGCCCTTGGGTCTCAATGTCTCTCAGTAATCGCTGCAGCCCTCTCTGTGCATACTCACGCTTGTATGCCTCCAGACTTCTGCCTTTCATGGTTCCCCTGAATTTCCGTGCGCTCCGTGGACCCGTATGAGTCTGGATCCCCAGGGTCTTGCTGGAAACTGGGGTTCAGTGCAGTTGGAAATGGATTTCAGCGCAGTTGGGAGGTTCTGTCTCCCTCCCGCTAGAGAAAGCCAGTGGCACTATCAGCAGTCAGCTTTCTGTGTGCGCACTCGTGCTCATGTGCCTTTAGACCAGTGGTTCTCAACCTATGGGTTGTGACCCCTTTGAGGGTCCATCGACCCCATCATAGGCTCGCCTAAGACCATCAGAAAACACAGATATTTACATTATGATTCACAACAGTAGCAAAATTACTGTTAGGAAGTAGCAAAGAAAATAATTTTATGGTTGGGGGTCACCACAACATGAGGAACTGTATTAAAGGGTCCCGGCATTAGGAAGGCTGAGAACCACTGCTCTAGACCTTTGTCTTTCACGGCTCCCCTAAGTGTCCATGTGCTCCTCCCTTTTCACGAAAATCCAGACTTCCCCCATATGAATCTCGCCCGGAACTGGGGTTCAGTGCAATTGGGAGTTTCTGTCTCCCTCCAGCTTGAGGAAGCCAGCCAGGCAGTCTACCGCCTGTTCTTTCTACGTGTGTGTCTCTGCACCTCTGCTTTTTGCAGCTCCTCTGAGTCTCCGTGAGCCTCTCTCTTTCCTTCTACTTGTGGAATTTCTACTCAGCCAGCTTTCCTGTGATTCTGGATGATGTTCATTCTGTCTTTTAGTTGTTTTTTGAAATTGTTGTGGGAGGCAGCAGTTTAGGTATTCACCTATGCCGCCATCTTGGTTTCTCTTTGTAGTTTTGAAATTGTTGTGCAAGGCAGCAGTTTAAGTGTTTACCTATACCGTCATCTTGGTGTGTTTTTTTCCAAAGCTATTTTTAAGCCATAAGTATATGCCACTTTAAGATCCTCCAGTTGTATTAGTTCTTGCTGCTGAAATAAATTTTCACAAACCTAGTGGTTTAAAACAGCACGGTTGCACTGACCAGTTTGGGTCAGTGGATAGAGCATCAGCCTGTGTACTGAAGACTCCCAGGTTCGATTCTGGTGAAGGGCATGTACCATGGTTGTGGGCATATCCTCAGTAGGGTGTGTGCAGGAGGCAGCTGATCAATATTTCTCTCTCATCGATGTTTCTAATTCTCTATCCCTTTCCCTTCCTCTCTGTAAAAAATAAAGTATATTTTAAAAAATTTAAAAAACAGCACAGGTTAATTATCTTATAATTCTATAGGTAAAAAATTTGACATTGGTCTCACTGGACTCAAATTGAGATGTCACCAGGGCTATGTTCCTTCTGGAGGCTCCAGGGTAGAATCCATTTCCTTATCTTTTTTTAGCTTCTACAGATGCCTATATTTTGTGGCTTCTGGGCTGCTTCCATCTTCACAGCCAGCAATGTTGTATCTCTCTGGCCATTTTCTCCCAGTTACATCTCTCTCTGCTTTCTTCTTCCATTTTTAAGGATATTTATTATAATATTGGGCTTACCTCGATACTCTCTCATAAACTGATTTAACAATCTTAGTTCCGTCTGCAACCTTAGTTCTCCTTTGCCATGTTATATGTTCACAGGTCCCAGAGATTAGGATATGGACATCTTTAGGATTAGCACAATGGTTAACATAATCACTTAATCATTAGCTACCTTTTCTGATCTGTGTATTCTGGCCAGTCAGCCTCTGCATGTTCATCTGCCTTGTTTTCACTTTGCTTTTTCTGACTCCTATTTATCAGTTGGATTAATTGCTTTCCATTGTTTTGTTTTCCCTTCAATAACTAGATAACTTGTCTTTTCCCCTGGAAACATTATTCTTTCATTTTCCTTTCTCATTTAGAATTATTTTGTAACAGCTGGGTACTATTTCCTGCATTCAGTGATTTGTATCTCTCTTACAGAATGTTCAGCTCTCACTTCTAACAGAAAGGGGGATGGGTGAAGCAGTACAAGAATTTGTGGACAAGGAAGAGAAAGATGCCATAGAGGAATTAGTGAAATACCAGTTAGAAAAAACACAGCGATTTCTTAAAGAACGTCATATTGATGCCCTAGAAGATAAAATTGATGAAGAGGTGAGTAACTAATTTGGGGGGATAAGTCTATTTAGATCGTCTCTTCTTAAGAGTAGCTCTTGAGTTTCATTCTTGTAAACAGCCATTATTTACTCCAATTTGTTTAGTTTTCTTTTTTTTTTTTTATTAAATTTTATTGGGTGACATTAGTCATCATGGGCTAATGTGTGGATTACTAATTTACAAAATCTGTATATAGGACAATGTGCCCACCACCCAGAATCAAATCTTCCTCTGTCACCTCATATTAGGACCCTTTCTTCTCCTCCCCACCCCCTGGGGGCAATCACTACACTGTTGTTTGTGTTCATAAGTTTCAGTTTTATATTCTACATATGAATGAAATCATATAGTTCTTAGCTTTTTCTGTCTGACTTATTTCACTTCACATAATGTTTGCAAGATCCATCCATGTTGTTGTAAGTGATGCTATTTCATCCTTTCTTATGGCCATGTAATACTCCAGTGTGTATATATACCATTGTTTATCCAGTCCTCTATCACAGGGCATTTTGGCTGTTTCCAAATCTTGGCCACCGTGAATAATGCTGCAATGAACATAGGGTACACATATCTCTGTGTATAAATGATTTCAAGTTTTTTGGGTATATAAGCAGGAGTGGGGTTGTTGGGTCATATGGGTAGCTGTATTTTTAATTTTTTGAGGAATCACCAGACTGGTTTTCATAAAATACAGTATAACTTTAACTTTTTATTTTGTATATTGACTACCTTTCTTCTCACACACACACACACACACACACACACACACACCAGATTGTAAGATCCAGAAAGGCAGAATTTTTTTACTATTTTGTTCAGTATTATATTCTCAATTTCTTCTGTGTACTTGTGCAGAGTAGGTGCTTAGTAAATACAAGCTGAGTACTTTATTAAATGAATGGAGCTTCTCTCTATCTACATAACTATTATGAGACGCTTTTGAACCAATATAAAAGGAATCTCTGGTATCCTTCATGGTACTAGGACCAAGGTCACCAAACATTCAGTAGTTGGCTGATGATGAAAAGGATCTTCAGGGGCCCACTACTTCAGTTACCATTTCAGAAAGGCTTCTGAATGTCTGTAGCTAGATGTTCAAAAATGATTTGAGCAATGTAATAAATAACTGATACGTACCTCTTAAAAGTGAGATTTTTAACTATCTTGCTGAAGTATAACACTGGTAGGATATTAGAAGTTTTTCTTCTTTTCAGAGACATGGAACATTTTGGCAGCAGGTAATAAAATTTTGATTAGGGCCAATAATATTTTTTAGAGTACATTTCTGAAATTTTAATGTAAGTCACTGGGAAAATATGATTTCTCTAATCAATCTTTTGTGAGATAAAACTATTTTTGTGTTGAAAATGGAAAGCATATGTTGTTAATCACTTGTAGCCCATCTTTTACAATTCACATAACAGGAATAAGCAACATGTTTATTATTGACTCTGTTATAACCCAGGTACGTCGTTTCAGAGAAAGCAGACAAAAAAATACTAATGAAGAAGATGATGAAGTCCGAGAGGTAAGTTTTCTGCTCTGAATCCCTATGCTTACATGTCAGTT
This sequence comes from Lasiurus cinereus, assembly GCA_011751065.1. Lineage (NCBI taxonomy): Eukaryota > Metazoa > Chordata > Mammalia > Chiroptera > Vespertilionidae > Lasiurus > Lasiurus cinereus. Next base: position 19,179,757 of record JAAGEH010000005.1, on the reverse strand, counting down.
TGTTAAATTAGAGTAACTAGTAGGTGTATTTCAAGTAGTTAATCCATGGGATCTCTGTTTGATGGATAGACTGAGCTGGGGTTGCTGAGGACAGGTGCCTGTGGCTCATTCTAGGTCAGCCTACAAATATTCTGCTTGCTGATATTCTTTCTTACCCTTTGGCTCTTGTCTAAAGTTTATTTAATTGTATGTTATGCGGGCAGGGCTTGCGTATACAACAAGAGCCCTAATGAAAATAATACCTAATTGTTATCAGGGCATTTTATCAGTAAGATAAAACTTTACCCTATTAAGCTGATCTTATTTTGGGTGAAAGGAGGAAGATTACTGTTTTGGTTAACAGTATTATCATAGGTAAATGGACAGTGCCTGCTGGCCTCTTTAAAATGTTGAAATTAGCTTAATCACTATCATTGCTGCCTTGTTGGTTGGAATTTAGGAGCTTGAGGTTAGCAACCATTTGCTTCAGTTTGGGGCCTTTATCATCTGGTATATGGTGAATTCATGATTGAAATATCTCTTCCTATTTTCTTTGTCTTTAGTATCCATAGTATTTAAAGTTATTTTATAAATTACTTACTGTTGGGATTTTGCCTTGATTGATTTCATTCAACATTTTATGTAGGACCTGTAATGGGTAGCCATTCTGTTTTATATTGGGAATACAAATATGAAAAAGGTGTAGTTTGTGTTCACCAGAGATTTGCAATTTAGTAGGTGGAACAGACATGTATAGAAAGAAAATATTAAGTCTTATGACCTGAAGTTTCCTCCTCATGGAGTTAGTATAACTATCCTACTCATCTATTTAGGTTTCCTAAATATTTCAGAGCTGTAACTGACAGGTGGTGAATTGGGAAGAATTGAAACACTAAACATACCTCTAACTTTTACAAGTTCCAATGTTTTCTCTGCTATAATAAAAAAGGAATGTTTCTTCTAAATTATATATTTTGCCTTATTTTAAGCACTTTCCTTCAGTAAAAACCAACACCTAAGACACTTAAGAAGGAAAAGGAAAAGAATGTTTACCTTTTTCCCCTGAACTCTTTCAAAGAAACCTGTTTTAGTAGCTGATACATTAGTGACTATCAGGTAATACCACAAACAAGCATCTTTGGACTCTGGCATGGGAAAAATCGATCCCAAATAATTCTATACTATTTCTATGGGCCATGAGACAGACTTGAAACCTTTTTTTTTTTCCTTTTTAAAATATCTTCCAAGCCCTGTCTAATTTCCTTCACTCACTTCACTTCTAATATTCCACGCTTGCTATTTAGGATTTTAGACTGATCCAAGAATGTCACTTACCTGAAATTTTAAAGAATAGAAAAATGACATTTCTGGTATTGTGGTTTTTTTCTCCTTCTGTCTTACTATAAAGTTTGATGTTCGTTCTCTGACTTCTACACTTCTAAATTATGTCCCAGTTCATTAGAATTTGTGGAAATGTGAACAGGATAGTAAGTAAGTCAGTTAATAACCTTTCTCTAGAAAGCATATGGGGTAATCTAAATGTCAAGTTGTAAGTTTCACAGATATCACTCCCTTGCATTTCTTACACTAGCTATATGGAAGTAAGTTTTGCAATATACACTAACATTACTAGCAGTAAGGGCCAGTATTGACTATAGTCTTTTTCCCACACTGTGCCTTTCATTATTAGCCTTCAGTAATAGATTACAAAATGAAAAACTACCGTCATCTACTATATTTTACACTCAGCATTCCCAATATCAAACTCATTCTCCTAAATAAAATTGGAATAAAACAGAACTGATGACCTACTTGGCTTTTTTCATTATTTTTTTCAAGGGAGAAAGGGAAGAAGTGTTTATTGACTTTTTGCTATGTGCATTACTTACACTCCCAGTTTCCATTTTACAAATAAGAAGACTAAGACCCAATAGAAGGACACATGGTAGGGCTGGAATTTGAACCTGACAATTTCTACCCCCAAATCTAGACTACAGTACTATGTCTTATCAGAATTTTGTATAATAACATTAATATAATGCATGGTCAATGACTGGCTAAAAAGTTAAAACTGCTAACCCTATTGTGCAGCATATCAAAAATCACTGTTCATAATAAGCACAGATGCAACTCCTGCACTGAGTTTTGGAAGCTAAATGGAAGAGGCTGTCGATTAAGGATCTCCTATCATACTTGTTGTATTTGTACTCATCTTACAGAGTGCCCATGAAGTAGTAAAGAGAGTGCGATAAGTGGGAAGAAGCAACGCTACAAAGAAATGAGTTCTGGTTCTTAGATTATTTGACTTACACTTGTTTAAACCCTTCAATTGAAAAGATTGCAGACATATTTTGTTACAATGAATCCTTTGTAAAGAATCAGTTTTTCACTAATCTTTTAAAGAATAAGAGGGAACAAATAACACATGTAGAAAGATCCATCACTTCAGTCCTGCAGAAGTATTTGTACCTCTAGTAGCTAGCTAATCCCCTTCCCTGAAGATTTTATTAATCAGACCTTACAAAAGAGCTCTTTTTTAAAACCTCCCCTGAGGATATATTTTTGTTGATGTGAGAGAGAGAGTGAGAGAGAGAGAGAAGTTGAGGTTGCTTCCTGCATGTGCCCTGACCAGGGATTGAACCTGCAATATAGGTATGTGTCCTTAATGGGAATTGAACTTGAAAGTTTTTTGTGTAGAGATGATGCTCCAGCCAACTGTATATTGAAAAGAGGTTGATTGATACAAAGATGCAGATCTCAAGAACTATACCATAGTTTGCTATTAATTTTTCTTTTCCATATAATTATATTTTTAAAAATTGAAATAATCACCTGTAGTTTTTTCATTATAAATATATTACAGTCACAAAATTTACAAAATTAAAAGGAGAAAAGAATCACAATCCTCCCATGCTGGCACAAGCAGCTATGAACATGGAAATACATCTCTCTAAACATTTTGATAACTTTTAAAAAGAAAGAAATAGAGATTAAGAGTAAACATTTTATTCAAGGAATGTAGGAAAGGACATGACATTTTTTTTTTTCATGACACATTTTATATGGGATTTTTTCAGAAGAAAGAACTTGTGGAAATGTGAACTTAGATTTTCAGCTATATTTTGAGACTGATCAGGATTATCATAAATTTTTTTCATTCGTACTATTTAGAACTTGACTAATGGAGTTTGAGACTATCCCAAGCTGTAATTCACAGCTTTGCAGAATCATTTAGCTCAAAATATGAATTTCAGTACTATGCTTAAATTTAAACAAACAAAAGCATTAGCCCTTCCATTTAGATAGAAAAAACATGCTTTAAGGTCTTTTGTTCACATAAAAGCTCTCAAATATTTTCTTTAATTACATATTCACATTTTTTAAAATAAATCTTTATTCTTCATATTATTACAATTGTTCCTCTTTCCCCCCCTATAGCTCCCCTCCACTCAGCTCCCATCCCACCCTCTGCCCTTACCCTTCTACCCACTGTCCTCCTCCATAGGTGTATGATTTTTGTCTAGTCTCTTCCCACACTCCCTAACCCCGAGAATTGTCAGTCCATTCCCTTTCTATGCCCCTGATGTATTATATTCACCAGTTTATTCTGTTCATCAGATTTTTAATTCATATGATTTTTAGATTCACTTGTTCATAGATATGCATTTGTTGTTCATAATTTTTATCTTTACCTTTTTCTTCTTCTTCCTCTTCTTAAAGAGTACCTTTCAGCATTTCATATGATACTGGTTTGGTGGTGATGAACTCCTTTAGCTTTTTCTTCTCTGTGAAGCTCTTTATCTGCCCTTCAATTCTGAATGATAGCTTTGCTAGGTAGAGTAATCTTGGTTGTAGGTTCTTGCTATTCATCACGTTGAATATTTCTTGCCACTTCCGTCTGGCCTGCATAGTTTCTGTTGAGAAATCAGCTGACAATCGTATGGGTGCTCCCTTGTAGGTAACTAACTGTTTTTCTCTTGCTGCTTTTAATGTTGTCTTTTGGTCTTGGTATTTTAATTATGATGTGTCTTGGTGTGGTCCTCTTTGGATTTCTTTTATTGGGGGTTCTGTGCACTTCCTGGACTTATAAGTCTATTTCTTTCACCAGGTGGGGGAAGTTTTCAGTCATTATTTCTTCCAGTAAGTTTTCAGTATCTTGCTCTCTCTCTTCTTCTGGTACCCCCATAATTCTGATGTTGGTATGCTTGAAGTTGTCCCAGAGGCTCCTTACACTACCTTCACATTTTTGAATTTTTTCTTTTTTCTTTTCCAGTTGAGTGTTCTTTGCTTTTTTGTATTTCAAATCTTTAACTTGATTCTTGCGATACTCTAATCTGCTCTTAGATCTCTGTATATTTTTTTTATTTCAGTCAGTGTATGCTTAATTTATAGTTGGTCCTTTTTTATATCCTTAGTGTCTCACTAAATTTATTGGCCTTTTCTAGAAAATTCTTGAAAAACTTTATAACCATGGTTTTGAACTCTATATCCAGTAGTTTGCTTTCCTCCTTTTCTTTCATTTGTGACCTGTGTCTTTGTGTTCTCATTTTGGCTGCTTCCCTAAGTTGATAGAGTAGTTTTGTGTGCTTGGTGTCCCATACGCTCAGTGGCTCAGCCTCCCCAGTTACCTGAGGAGGTATCCCTTACCTGTTGGTGCATCCCTTTGTGGGCTGTGTGCACAGTCTTATTGTAATTAAGCCTTGATTGTTATTGGTATCACTGGGAGGAACTGACCTCCAGGCCAATTGGCTGTGAGGATTAGCTGTGTTTATGCCAGGAGAACTTCTGTGCTGGAGACAGCTTTATGAGGCAAGACTTGCTTCAGTGCAGCTTTGGTGCTCACTGAGTCTTCCCCCTGAGTGTGTCCCTTATGGATCTGAGGAGCTGTCATCTGGATGGTCCTACTCTGACCCCTGGGTACACTGGCTCTTGGACCTCCAAGGAGGTGCTAAGTTAGCCTCTGCCTGAGGCTATGGAGAGATCTGCAGATTCCGCCTCTTTGTTTGGGTTTTGGAGGTGCCTAGATGAGGTCCAGCTGTGAAGCTGTGCAAGCTGCTGTGGGGCCGTGGGGCCGTGGACCTTCTTTTGAATGTTCTGGGTCTCTCTGACTCAGCTACAATTTCTTAGGTAATTTTAGGTTTCAAAGGACCAGGTCATTCATATGCAAAAGCCTCTGTGCACAGCTGGGGGTGGGGTGAAGTCTCAGGGCGGAGCAAACAGCAATGACTTTCCGTCAGCCCTGCCCTAAGAGGCCCGGGATCTCAGTGTCCCTTGGTAATCGCTACAAGCACCTCTGAGAGAAAGCCGCTCTCAAGTTCCGTATGCTGCCAGATAGTCCAGTTTCTTCCCCTATGAGTCTGGGTCCCCAGAGTCTCACCCAGAATTTTCACTACTTTGCATATGTCCATTAATGACCATGGAAGTATCAGGAGTGTTGTTTTGGGATTAAAAATAAATTTTGGCAAGTAGGTGAATTTGCAAATATGGAATCCAAAAATGAGGATTGACTGTATTTTATCTGGAATAAGAAAGATGAATTGAAATATTTTTCTACTATTTAAAAATATTTTTTATTGTATTCCCTGAAGTTTTTTTCTTTTTGTGTTATGACATCATATCGAGTCCTTCTGTTATTTCACTTCAGCTAAGATCATCATTATGAAGCTGTATTACTTACCCCTCCAAATACCCACTTCACTCCTATTTATACCATGCCTGCTTTGTTCTCATCTCCTTGTTTAGCTCTGTCTCTCCTTATTTCATGGCCTCACAGAGAGCTTGGAAATGCTCTAGCCACTGTAGCCACTGTAACTGGACAAACAACCAGTCTGTGCTGCCTGTCACTACTTGAGCCAATTAAGCAGAGACAGGGTTGAATCATATATGAGCATTTATTCCAGTATTGCTGGCAGCGTGGGAGAGCAGCAGGTCATCCACAAATATGCTCTACACCCCACCATACACCAGCTGCTTATATTGGTAGAAGTACAAAAGAAAGCAGGCAAAAGGGCAAATGGGCAGTTTACAGACATGCAAAAGGGCTGGGGTTTTCAAAGGGCTGGTGGCTTTGGTTTCTGCAGCCAAGTTGTTCATCTTTCCATGATAATAGGCAGCTCCAAAAGTAGAGGAAAGACTGCATTTCCAAGTGAACTCCCAGGCCTGGAGTGTGGCTGCCAGCCAGGTTAGAATGTACCTTTAATCAGAATAAAATGATCACGGTTAACAAAGCATGATTAGCTGGTTCCCTAACATTCTATTTCTGCCCCCAACACCACCTCTTTTAGACTCAGAATTTATCATTCTAAGCAAGAGAAACTGTTGTTATGACCTCTTGATACATATATAGATCAATGGTGGAAAGCTCCACGCTGCTAACACTCTTCTCTCAACCTTCTTCCTTTGCCAGGTCACATGTTCATCATATTCATCAACTCTTCATAAATTTTGTATTTTGGGGTTACAACTATTTTTTTATTTTAGTGAAAATATATCATGTTTTATTTTTGTTCTCCTTGTTAAATTTTGTTTGTCTTAAGGGAGGAGATCAAGGCAACATTGATTTTATTCTGTTTTTAATAAGAAAATTTGTATTCATTTCAGCACATTTTGTTACATCTCAAATGTATCTATCTAAACAGTTTTTCTTCCCTCCCTCCCTCCCTTCCTTCCTTCCTTTGTTGCTTAATCCTTTTACCATTTTTACCCAAACTCAAAACCCACCTTCCCTGACAGTTGTCAGTCTATTGACAGTTGTGTGTTTTTTTTTACCAAATTAAAGTTTATAGTATATTTTTAATTTTCATTCTTTTTCCAGATTTTCAATTGCTATATTTTATTTAATTCTTGTTATACATTTATGAGATACCATAGGCCTGGTGCATGAAATTTCATGCACTGGAGGGGTCCCTCAGCCCGGCCTACTCCCTCTCGCTCCTACCACAGCCTGTGGCGGAAATAGGAAATGCTCCCCCCACTGCCAATGCACTTGCCAGCTGTGAGCCTGGCTTCTGGCTGAGCTGCACTCCTCCTGTGGCAACTCCTGCATGGAGTGTCTTCTCCCTGGTATTTAGTGTGTGTCATAGCAACCGGTAGTTCTGCCTTTCAGTAGATTTGCATATTAGGGTTTTATTATATAGAATTGCTGGTGTTCTGATTGCAAAAGTAATATTTTAGAAAAAGTATATTGTAGAATAGTTGTAATATCTATATATATAAAGGGCTAATATGCAAAGTGTCCCTGCAGGAGTTTGACTGTGATACTGGGAGTTCTGTCGCTCACTATGACACACGCTGATCACCAGGGGGCTGCGCAGAATGAAAGAAAGCCCCAACTGGCAGCCAGGGAAGGAAGGTCCTGGCCGGCAGCCTGAAGGTCCCAATTGGCCCTGATTGCTGGCCAGGGCTAGGGACCCTATCCTTGAAAGAATTTCGTGCACCAGGCCTCCAGTTTAAGAATAAAGAAGAAAACAAAAGCATCTTAAAATTTCATCACCCCAAAATAACAGCTATTTGGATTTTTTTCTTATTATTATTTATTGAGCCCATTGTACAAGGTAGTTCAAAAGATGACAGTCTCTTACAAGTGGTGGCATTGAATTAGGGGCATTGGCAATGTCTCTCAGTGCTGACAGTTTAGATTCTGTAAAATTTTATCTTTCTTGGTAAACTAAAAGGTCTTGGTTTATAAGACTCACAGGAGCTTCAGGAATCAGAGGTACTGAGACATGCGTGCAGAGAGGACTGACATCTGAGTGTGCAGCTGGCTTTCTCAAGCGGGAGGGAGACAAAAGCTCCCCACTATGTTGAACTCCAGTTCTGAATGAGACTCTGGGAACCCAGACTCATTTGGGCAGAAACTGGACTGTCTGGCAGCAGGCAGAACTAAAGGTACCTTTATCTCAGAGGTGCTTACAATGATTACCACGGGACACTGAGACACAGGGGCCTATTAGGGCAGGGCTGACGGGAAACCAATGCTGTCTGCTCTGCCCTGAGACTCCACCCCATCCAAGCTGAGCATGGAGGCTTTTGCAAATCTTGTCTTATAATGGTGTCTCCAGCACAGAAGTTCTCCCATTGTAGACACAGCTGATTCTCACAGCCAATTGGCCTGGAGGTCAATTCCTCCCAGTGATACCAACAACAATTAAGGCTTAACTACAACAAGACTGTGCACACAGCCCACAAAGAGGGGCACAAGAGTGTCCACCTCAGGTAACTGGGGAGGCTGAGGCACTGGGCTCTATAGGACACCTAGCACACAAAGCCACTCTATCAACTCAGGGAAGCAGCCAAAATGCAGAGACAAAGGAACAAATCACAAATGAAAGAAATGGAGGAAAGCAAACTACAGTGGTACCTCGAGATACGAGTTTAATTCGTTCCGTAACCTTGAGGCGTGGGAAACTATGAGACGCTTGAGTCGAGGTAAACTCGTGGGTCATGTGCAGCCAGCTGATCCGTGCGATTACTCCTATCTCAAATGTTGCTTGTATTTCAAAGCAAAAATCGCTCGCTCGACAGCTCGTATCTCAAAAATCTTGCATGTTAGGGCACTTGTATCTCGAGGTAACACTGTACTGGATATGGAGTTCAAAACCAAGGTTTTTCAAGAATTCTCTAGAAAAGGCTGATAAATTTAATGAGACACTTGAGGATATGAAAAAGGACCAACTAGAAATTAAGCATACACTGACTGAAATAAAAAAAAATATACAGAAATCTAACAGCAGATTAGAGGATCGCAAGAATCAAGTTAAAGATTTGAAATACAAAGAAGCAAAGAACACTCAACCAGAAAAGCAAAAAAAAAAATTCAAAAATGTGAAGGTAGTGTAAGGAGCCTCTGGGACAACTTCAAGCATATCAACATCAGAATTATGGGAGTTCCAGAAGAAGAGAGAGAGCAAGACACTGAAAGACTATTTGAAGAAATAATGACTGAAAACTTCCCCCACCTGGTGAAAGAAATAGACTTACAAGTCCAGGAAGTGCACAGAACCCCAAATAAAAGGAATCCAAAGAGGACCACACCAAGACACATCATCATTAAAATACCAAGAGCAAAAGACAATATTAAAAGTAGCAAGAGAAAAACAGTTAGTTACCTACAAGGGAGCATCCATACGATTGTCAGCTGATTTCTCAACAGAAACTATGCAGGCCAGACAGGAGTGGCAAGAAATATTCAATATGATGAATAGCAAGAACCTACAACCAAGATTACTCTACTCAGCAAAGCTATCATTCAGAATTGAAGGGCAGATAAAGAGCTTCATAGATAAGAAAAAGCTAATGGAGTTTACCACCAAACCAGTATTCTATGAAATACTGAAAGGTATTCTTTAAGAAGAGGAAGAAGAATAAAAAGGTAAAGATAAAAATTATGAACAACAAATGCATATCTATGCACAAGTGAATCTAAAAATCAAGTGAATAAAAAAGATCTGATGAACAAAATAAACTGATGAATAAATTAGAATCAGGGGCATAGAAAGGGAGTGGATTAACAATTCTATGGAAAAAAGGTGTGGGGAGGGTGGGAAGAGACTGGACAAAAATTGTACACCTATAGATGAGGACAGGGAGGGGGTGAGTAAGGGTAGACGGATGGGACCATGTGGAGGAGAGCTATGGGGGAAAAAAGAGGAACAATTATAATAATCTGAACAATAAAGATTTATTAAATTAAAAAAATAAAATAAAAGGTCTCAGTTTACAGGTAGTATTATAAATTTATCTGACAAGTTATAGTTACAAATCTGACTGCTAGGAGAAGGAAGTTTTCTTGCTTTACACTCTTATAGCATGGTTAGTGAAAAATAATATAGACAGTTTTTTAATATTAAATGTTCATCTGAATGACCAGACTAATGACTTTTAGGATGATCCACTATCTACTAATATGTAACTTCTTGTTCTCTCAGGCCATGAGTAGGGCCAGAGCCCTCAGATCTCAGGAAGAGGACTCTGCTTCCGCCTTCAGTGCTGATGACTTTATGAGTATAGATTTGGCAGAACAGATGGCCGATGACTCCGATGGTAGCAGCACAGCATCAGCCAACAAAGGAAGGGGCCGAGGAAGAGGCCGAAGAGGAGGAAGAGGACAGAATTCAGTGTCAAGAGGAGGGTCTCAGAGAGGACGAGGTTAGCACTGAGGACAATGCAGTTTTTGCCCACATTTAGACTAGGCCCTTGAGTGGAAATACAGTACTGTATTCCTGTTGGTATAAGTGAGGTACACAGTTTTCTAAAAATTTATTTTGAGGACACATGAAGTCAGCTTTAATGTAGTTCTGACATGAACATTTTAATTAAATTTTAATGGCTGTATGCACAAAGGGTTTTATTGCTCTAAATAACGTGTGTTTTTTAAAAGAACACTGTATTTTTCACACAGCACCCTTGGGTACGTTTGATGTCTTATTATCTTTTACACGTACAAAGGAATAGTGAGGCAGATATGTGCTGTTGAGGAAAATGGCTAGCTAATGACAGTAGCAGCAGGAAGAAAATTCCAGATCATAAAAATTATTATTTTTGTTACTGTCATAAGATACAGATGCCCACCCTCTTATAAAGTGGCTTCATAAAATTTGTTTGGAAAAAAACTACCCCAAATACAATTTGATTTCTTTTTATTCTTTTCTTCTTGTTTTTTTTTTTTAAATATGTTTTATTGATTTTTTACAGAGAGGAAGGGAGAGGGATAGAGAGCTAGAAACATCAGCTGCCTCCTGCACGCCCCCTAATGGGAATGTGCCAGCAACCAAGGTACATGCCCCTGACCGGAATCGAACCTAGGACCTTTCAGTCCGCAGGCTGACGCTCTATCCACTGAGCCAAACGGGTTTCGGCACAATTTGATTTCTTAAAGCAATTACTAACATTAATTGCCATCATTGTGTTTAATGTGACTGTGTTTACTGTTGTATTTACTACTGTCACTGAATAGTCCAAACAATAGAAAATAGTCATCCAGTGACCTCCTGATGCATTATATAAATCCATCCCTAGGGATATTTAAAAATTATTTTTATTACATATTTTTTCATAAGAAAAATGGATAATACTTTAGTTAAAAATATCCAGAGAGAGAAATCTTAATCTTCTAGTGATAATTCTGATCATTTTCCTTACATTTAGAGAAATTTTTCTTAAATTTTAATTGGAACAGTATTAGCCAAATATGGTGGAAGTATAGTCTCTGAAAACTGATCAAACTCTAGATGTTTCTTCTTGTGTATGTCTTTGGCTTTTTAAACATAACTTAGGTTTTGACATAACTTTGTTAAGATTTTATTTTGGTGTTATTTCAAAAATCCTTGGCTGCTGACATGACTATATGTTTACTGCTCATTGTTCTCACAGCAGGCACTGGTTTGGTGACTTCTACTCGAAGCAGAAGTTCAAAGGCCACTATGTCAACATCTAGAAATATTCTGGATGGTGAGTATAGACAGCAAATGATTATCTAGCAGTTATTTTTAAATTTCAACAGAGGAAGACCTAGGAAACCCTCTTAGTAAATCTCATTCCTCTGTGTTGCCTTCACTGGGGAGTCAGAAATGCTGTTAGAATCACAGGATAAATTATGCTAATTTAAAAGATCTTCACCATTGATTGGAGCTCTTGGAGAGGGTGAGCTGTTTTACTTACTTATTTATTTATTTATTTATTTTTCCTTTTTTAAAAAATAATTCTTTATTGTTAAAAGTATTACATATATCCCCTTTTTTCCTCCATTGGCGCCCCTGCTCCTGGCCTCACCGCCCCATTATCTGTGGAGAGGATGAACTTTAAAAAGTGGTTTGGCTCAGTGATTGGAACATTAGCCCATGGATTGAAGGGTCTCAGGTTCAATTCTCAATCAATAGCATGTACCTGTTTCAGGTTCAGTCCCCAGCTCCAGTCAGGGCATGTATGGGAGGCAACCAATTGATGTTTTACTTTCACATCAATGTTTCTTTTTCCCTCTCTCTTCCTTTCCCTCTTCATCTCCCTCTTTCTCTCTCCCGCTCCCCCCTTTACACTCCCTCCCTTCCACTCTCTCTAAAAATCAATGGAAAAAATATGTTCAGGTGAGGAGAAACAGAAACAGTAACAAAAGAGAAACTTTTTAAAAAGCAATTTTTACAATTTCTTATAAACAAATTTGATTATTTTCCTTTTATAGAAGGGTTATTAAGACAGAAAAAGTCAGTATATCTACACTGTTAAAGAGAGAAGGAACTGCTTTTTTCTTCTAAATCCTCACTTGAGGATATGTTTGGAGAGAGGAAGGGACAGAGAGAAAAAGTTCGATGTGAGAGAAACATCATTCAGCTGCCTCCAACATACCCTTGGACTGGGAATGTGCCCTGACCAAGAATTGAACCCACAACCTTTTTAGTATATAGGACGACACTCTTTAACTGAGTCACTTGGCCAGGGTGGAACTGCTTCTTAATATATTGTTTATTTTCCTTCTTCATAATGCCTTTGTCTCTACTGTTAATATAGTCATATTAGCTGTAGTTAAGAGAAGTTATGGTTAGTTTTCTTTGAATTCATTTTCCATCTGTTTTCTAAAGATCATCCTCAGACTAACAGGACCTATTTTGATCAACTATTTTAAATAATAACAATATAAAAATTTAATAAACTATTTAAAATAGTTTGGTTTATGAGATCAGTTGAAGTAGTGAGTCAGATATATGAAAATACATGTCAAAATAGGTGGTGATAATTTTTTCCTCCCTAGTATTCAAAGTATATCCATATGTATTTTTTTATATTATTATTGGAGATAACTTTTATAGGTAGGATTAATTTGTGATGAATAAAGAGTTGGACCAAATCTCACAAGATGAAATTTAGCAAGGGTAAATATAAAATGCATTTATATACAGGAGGTTAGATATTTAAAAAAAAAAGTTCTGAGAGGTATGTGACATTAGCCACAACCCTAGTCAAAAAGCCTTAGATCAGTAAGAGTTCTACAAGTTGACCTAAGTATCCAGATCTACTGGTAATAGTGTCTTCTTAAGCATTATTAATAGGAGTTGTACATCTCCAAAGCAAGGAAGTTCTCCCTGTGCACAGAATTGCATGCAATATGTCAAAAATATTGTGCTAATCTTTGGAACTGTATTTCAAAAGGGTTACCAACTATATATAATCATTCAGAAGACAAACCATATATTTTTTAAATGGTAGAAATTATTGGGAATGTCAGATCTGCGAAAAATTTCAAGCCTTTACATAAATTAAGTCCTATCATGAAAGATTTGACTTGTATAGTCCCAAAGGTGGTGATTTTAAGTCTATTTTGATGCCCTGGCCTGTGTGCTTAGTGGTTAGAGCATCGACCCATGCACCAAAGGGTTAAGGGTTTCATTCCCAGTCAAGGGCACATACCTGAGTTGTAGCTTTACTCCCTGGATCTGAGCATGTGCAGGAGGCAGCCAGTAGCAACCAGTCACTGTGTCTCTCTCAAATCAATGTTTCTTTCTCCCCCTTCTCTCCCTTTTTCCCCTCTCCCCTTTCTCTCCTTTTCACTCTCTCTGGAAAGCAATGGTAAAAAAAAATATCCTCAGGTGAGGATTAAAAAAACAATGATAAATCTATTTTGAGTATTATGGAGTCTTAAGAAAGCTATGTCTTCTCATTAAATACATTCTCATGATGCAATTGCACTCCATTTCAAAGGGTTCAAAGACCCATGGCGCCCATCCATGAGTCCAGATTAATAACTACTAGCTCAATGAGGATAAATGGAAAAAGCTATAACAGTTCAGATATTTAAGTTTATAACTTGATAAAATGGACCTGGAAGACAAGAACAACTTTGCCTATTCCCTCATTTATAAATGGGAGAATTGAGTTAAGCAATTTACCGTAGGCTGACAAAACCACTAAAACTACTAAGAATAGCTAATATTTATGAAACAGTCCATGCCTCTCAATAGCTCTATGGCCCTTGTACTTAAATTATTCCTGTTTTATATAACTGAGGCTTTGAAAAAGAAGAGGCAACTTCCCAGGGTCTCACAACTAGAAAATTCTGGAGCTTGGATCGATCTCACAATCTTTATACTCCAGAATCGGTAGTTAACCACTGTGCTAGCTTCCAGAGCAAGATAAGATTAGCAACCTAGCTACTGGTTCTCAGCAGAAGAGTCTTTGCATTACACACAATAACCTATTAATTAATGTGGAAGTGGAGAAAGCAGCTCAGAAGGAGGTGAACTGTCCCTCCATCAGAAGTTTTCCCCATTTATTGGAGGAAACTGACACTAGAAAAAGGATATAAATAACAGAACCATTAAATGACTCTTAAGGAACCTTCTGTCAAGTCTGTTGCTGTATTTTGATTTAAGGATTATTCTGTATTTAGGGAGAGCCAGCTGAGATCCTGGTCTTTTGACTTCAGAAGCATGTTGTCTTATTACCATTTAGGAAATGGCATCCTGAAAGGTACTATTCCATTCTTGGCAGGCTAAAGATAGAAGCAGAGAAGGAGAAAGAGAAAAGACAGCATGGTAAATATCTAGGCTGAGTTCACCATGTATTAACTTTGTGACCTTGGCCAATCACTCTCCTAGTATGTTTAAATGTACATTGGGACTAATAATCTCTGCCATATTGGATTATTCTGAGTAAAAGCAAAAAACCTGGCACTTGTTAGTTATTGCTATTTAAAAAAGAGATAAAACAGAAGGAGTTAGAAAAGTAGAGCTAATAAAATATAATCCACCATAAATTGGTTAGCAACACATAGGCATAGGTATTATGAATGACCAACCTTTACCTTAGCCCAAACTCCATTTTTTCAGCATGGTTTTAAGTGTTTTATGTGAAACTTCTTGACAACAGTAGATAGAATTAATCACTTAAAGTAAGTCTTCAAGTTTCCATTGTTAAAAAAGCTTGTTGCTTTTTTTAAAAAAGTTTGTTTCCCCTCCAGCTGACTGTCCTTGGTGTTTCGAAGTTTCATTATGATGAATTTAGAGGGAGGATTCTTTTTTATTCTCTTTAGGATTTATTGGATTTCATAAACTGAATTGGTGTCTTTCATCATTTTTAGAAAATCCTTAACTGAAATCCCTTCAATATCACCTCAACATTATTCTTTTTCTCAATGTATGACCTTTGCACTCTCTTTTCCCATGATTCTTAATTTCTCTAACCAAGTTTATAAAGTTAAAAAGTTCTGTTTTATTTTTCTGTGCTCCTTTCTGAGTAATTATTTCTGATCAATCTTCCAATTCACTCATCTATTCTTAAAACTGTCCATTGAATTTTTAATTTTTTGGAGGGGGTTGGGAGAGGAAGTTGAAATTCTATTTGGTTCTTTCTAAATATGCTATGTCACTTTTAGTAGTTTTTAAATTTTCTGAAGATATTTTTAAGCCTGGCTTTAATTTGTGTATGTGTGCATAGTAAGGAGATATACAGTGTATGTATATATAGTATTCTGTGTCTAATAACCCAATATCTGAAAACCTTTGGCCTCTTTCTGTTGTCCATTTCTAATTGCTGTTTCTCATTTGTGGTGTTTTCTTTCCTTGCATGCTTTGTCATCTTATGTGTAAGAGTAATTTGACATCTTGGATGAAGATATCTTCCTTCGGAGAAGATTCATATTTATTTCGGCAGGCTTGTAAGATTACCACTAGTCTTAGATCATTTTAAATATAAAATTATGACGAGGACCAACCAGGGGATATATTCTTGTAAAATCCCACTAATCTCGGTCGCTAGTGGCAGTGGGTTTACCTTTACACACTGGGTGCTAAGGGTCAGGTTCTTACAAATGAGTGATTTTAATTGCGAGAAGATACATTTCTCAGTTTCAGAAGTCCCATCTCTGTTAAACCAGTCCTGGAAAAGGTGCAGTTGGGGCTTCGGCAGAGCTGGAAGCAAAGCCAGTGTCCATTCCACGGTGGAACTGGTTCTGATGTAGCATCGGACTATTCATAGCCTGTTAGTCCATTGTGTGAAGGGTCTACCTGGATATGGGCGAGGTCAGAGTATGAGGGCGCACCCCTTGCAACAAGAGTCTTAAGAAAGCAAGAGGGAGCTTTTTTTGTTCAAGAGCTTATGTATCTCAGATTTCGTGCCCTTGCAGTGGCCACACCTATTTTGGCCAATGACCTGTTCCCAGGTGTGACTGACAGGTAATCACCTTTGCTACCTCATTCAGACCTCTCTGGTCATTCAGTCCTCACTGGGCATGCATCTTTTCTTTCCTTTTCCAGTCCCTTCCCCCAGGATCTCTGGGGAACAGATCTGGAGAGCGTTAAACTGCAGCTTTCTGGCATGCCTATAATATCTGGCCTTTCCTTTGCTCCTTTTCTGTTAATTATAACAGTATCAGAAGTGGTCTGGTTCCCCAACTAGAAGTCCTCCAAACCCCTTCCTTTGAGTTTTAATGAAGGCTTCATTACACAGGTACCATGATTAAATCATTGGCCATTGGTGGTAAATATAACTTCCAGCCCATCTCCCCTCCCCCAAAATCAGGGAATGGGACTGAAAATCTAGCTCTCTATTCAAAATTAGTTCCCCTGGCAACCAGGCTCCAACTTTAAATGCAGTCCTACAGTCATCAAATTAACATAGGAGAAGATACCTCCAGGGATCTCACCATTTAGGAAATTTTGAAGGTTTTAGGAGCTCTGTGCCAGAAATAGAAACCAAAGCTAAATATACAAGGATGCACAGGAATGGGTTTACAATTGTGAGCAGGCAAAGAAGTTTATTCTTGTATTATTTATTTATTATTATTTTTTATTATTATTAACCTTTGTTTGCCCACCTTGTGTATTTCTTATTGTAAAATCATAATATCACAGTTTGGGACTTGGAAAAATTCTGTAGTTTACTAAGCTTCATGTTTCTAAACAAGTTTATAAAGTTAAAAAGTAAGGATTCAAAGGAAAGTTTTATCATGGAATAAAAGATACGCTGTTCTCCAGAATTCCCCTCTGGACTATTTCTTAGGTACTGAATATGGTTACCAAAATAGGGGTGAATAAGAAAGCTCTTACTGGAACCAGAGCTTCTAACATAGCCACAGGGAAGGGGATTGCCACCCATAAGAGAAGGGAGACATTAGGAGGGTTACCTATGATATATTAAGAGTTCAGTTTATTAAATTATCAGATTTTATTCTTCAGGTATCCTCCTTCCTATATTATAAAAGGCTAATATGCAAATCAACCAAAGTTCTGACTAATTGGTCTCTATGACGCGTACTAACCACCAGGGAGCAGATGCTCAATTCAGGAGCTGCCTCCTAGTGGTCAGTGCGCTCCCACGGGGGGAGTGCTGCTCAGCCAGAAGCTGGGCTCATGGCTGGCAAGTGCAGTGGCCATGGGGCAAGAGCCTCTCCCACCTGCGCAGCAGCGCTAAGGATGTCTAACTGACAGCTTAGGCCTACTCCCCACACCATCAGTCAGACATTCTTCGAGGGCTCCCAGACTGTGAGTGGGCGCAGGTGGGGCCGAGGAATCCCCATCCCCAAGTGCATGAATTTCATGCACCGGGCCTCTAGTTTATCATAGGTGTCTTTATGAACATGGCTTGTTTGCTATATTTCAATAAGCCAAAAAATCACGTGAAACTGGCAGCGAGGCATTGATTTATTTTAACATAATTACACCTCCCTTCAGATTTAAAAGAAATTTAAGTGGTTTTATAATTAGGCATCACAAGTTTTTGCAGATAGGAGTTAGAAAATCTTCAGCTAAAGAAATGTGCAAATTTTTCTAAGTTATTTTTAGAACAACATAATGGATATTTCATCTTTTTCATTATAGCCTTTAAATCTACAAGACAGCAGCCCTCACGAAATGTTGCTACTAAGAATTATTCAGAGGTAAGAAAAAAGTTATATAGTTTTGTTCAATAACTTGTGTATTCTGAATTACAAATTATCTATTTGACAAAGTAAATAAAAGAAGAAAACCTGTGAAACATTAAAGCTGGAGAGGACTTTACTAATTATCTAGATAGGACTTGTAGGATTTTTTTTATTTCTCTCTTTTTTTTAAATAATAGATCACATGATTAGAAATCCATAAATGTCTGCATCTAGTAATATTTTTTAAGGATAACAGTGTTGAAACAAATGAACCCATGCGTGAAATACTAATTTAGAAGTATGCTCAGTTCAGACCAATTGTATTATTTATAGCAGGATTCCTTTTGCTGCGTATATTCTCATAACTCTAACTTGTGCCTTAATGGCTAAAGCTAGATTCAAGCAACTAAAAGGTTGAAGTCTAAGGACCTCTGTGTTCATTCTAGACATAATATAGGCCTCTGCTCTTCTTTTCCTTCCAACAAGAATCCAGTGTGGGCTTGATTCTCTTGTTACGTCACTTGCAGAACCCTGGTGTCTTCACTCCAGGCCAGTGCTCTTCCTTCTATATCAGGGTTTCTCAGCAGCAGCACTGTTGACATTTAAAAAAAATTGTTGATTTTTAGAGAGAGAAGGGAGAGAAACATCAATTTGTTGCTGCACTTATTTGTGCATTCATTGATTGCTTATTGTATTTGCCCACATCAGGTGACGATGCTCTAACCAACTGAGCTACCCAGCCAGGGCACTGTTGACATTTTGGACCCAGATAAGTCTTTGTTTTAAGGGACACATTGTAGGATGTTTAGCAACATCTCAGCCTCTACCCATTAGATGCCTGTAGTACCCACTGAGTTCTGACAATCAGAAATGTCTCCAGACATTTTCAGATGTTTATGGGATGTGAGTGGGGGTTAAAAACCACTGCCCATTGAGACTCATTGCTCTTTATCATACTGCCTCAGCAGCTTTTTCTAAAATTTTATTCTTTTTTTTTTAAGTATGTTTTTATTGATTTTAGAGAGAGAGGAAGGAAGAGGGATAGAGAAATAGAAACATTGATTAGCTGCCACCTGCATACACCCTACTAGGGGTTGAACCTGGAACTCCCAGGCATGTGTTCTGAGTAGGAATTGAACCAATGATGGGTTCATGGGTCGATGCTCAACCACTGAGCCATATTGTTTGGGAAAATTTTATTCTTTTGATCTATTGAGTACCTGGCACAGTTGACTACTACAATTTGCAGAAAACTTCTCTGTCCTGATTCTAATCTTGTCTTTTATCTCTTAACTTCATCCCTTTTTTCCCCCATCTTCTTTCTATTATTCACTTACATGTGGGTGTACTAATGCTAAATAAATTTTATCCTGAGCTTTATTTCATTCTTTTTAATCAACTATTGACTGCTCATGTTCGCAAGGTATTTTTCCATCTAGATTTTTCTATTTTCAGGCAAGAACATGAGTTTAAAAAGAACAAGTCATGCCGAACCAGCTTTTTTTCCCCCCTTTTTCATTTTTTTGATTGAGGTTACACATATTAGGTGACTGTTGAATGCATTTAATTCCTTCAAAGCACATAAAACAATCTTCTGATAGTTTTGGACAGAATGCAGGACTATTGACTATAAATTCATAGCCGCTTATACAGTTGCATTTATGACTTTTGATTAATAAATATTTGAATGTCAATCTCAAGGGTGAGATCTCAGGTGCTATCTTTTCAGTATTTTGTCTTGGCTTTACGTTAGGTGAAGACATAGCAAAGTGTGTATTAAGTGTTAAGGTAATACAAAATGTAGATGAATGAGTAGCATTTTGGATGTTAGAATCAAGAATCACAAATATCTTTACTGGGGCTTAAAGCCAACCAATTGTATTTAACAAGGATAAATGTAACAGGAAGATAGATACTTGGCACTTTCCACTCAGTCTTACACCTCATTTAAAATTTTTACTGGAATACTAATGGTTGAACTATTAGAACCCAAGAAAATCACAGGGCATTGTCTGCACATGACCCTCTGTGAATATTCAGCAGACCAGCTGCATGTTCCTCTAGGTGCCCAGGCTGCCTTGGTGGCCAAGAGAGAAGCAAAGTCACACATGTATAGAATACTGTTTATGAAATGAAGAGGGACATTGGAGGAGGCCAGGCTGAGCTTTAGTTTTAATAGTTGCTCATAACATGATTTCTGCCTCCTTTATTTTGACTGTTTTTGTATATTAAAAAAAACAACAACTTGCGATTCAGTTATTTATTTTAAATTTAAATTTCTATTCCCATTTGTTGCTTTGTTCTCTCCCACTGAGGTGATTGAGGTGGATGACTCTGATGTAGAAGAAGACCTGTTTCTTCCCACTTCAAGAACAGATCAAAGGTAGGTACAGTGACTTCGTACAAAAAGAAACATTTGAAAAAATTAAAAGTTATCTAGAATTTTACTAATACATATTACTATGCCACAGATGTTTAACAGATTTATTTTCAACTAGTCAAGAATGTAGAGAAGTGAAAAATAGATCCAAGGAGTATATTTCACAGAGGCGATTCAGCATTATTACAAGTATTTTCACCGAAAATGTATATGACTGTAATTTGTTTCCTTCTGTCTTTATTAGCCACTGATTTTCTTGATGGAGTACTATGTCCTACCCAGTGAACAGAAAATAGTTTTGCATTTTGTTAATATTTAGTTTCAAATTCTTTTCATCATCACATTTTTATATACTGAGTTATACAGGATGCTATGCTAACCACTGAAGAGAGGATCACGTTGACTTTCTCTGCCCTCAGAGTACTTACATATTTTTTCTGTCCTTTTTGGGTTTTGCCTTTTACCCAAAGGCTTGGCTTGGCTCAGTATCACTATTTTCTTCTGTGTGTTAACATTTTAGATGAGTGCTGTTTAACTAAAGCTCACTTAATGAAAATTTTTACTTATGAAAATCAACAGTTTTTTAATATTTATTTTCTGTGTGAGCATTATATTAGTCTGATGGGGGACATAAATGTTTTAATAAGCTTACTGCTTTTAGGCAACAAATTATAGTGGAAAAGAGAGATGAACACATTTCAATCCATTAAGGGATAATTGAGTCAGCACATAATTATATGTGGAATTTTATTACACAAACTAGGTCTGAGTGCAAACAGGCTCTCAGCAAGAGGAGTAAGCAGTGTGGACTCTCATAGAAGAAGCAGGGAGTAATATTGATAGGAGTAAAATTACCTGTGATTTTAAAGATAGGAATTACTTGGATTAGTGGGTGGAAAATGACAGCCGATGGTAATGACATGAGCAAGAGCTATAGAAATCGGGGAGATCAAGGGAAAAACTCTACCTCAATATGTCTCAAACTTCTTTTCCATAATCTTAATCTTTTTTTTATTAGCTAAGGATAAAAAATGAATTTTATTTAAATTAATTAAAATGATTTTAATTTAGAAATTAAATACTAAAGAATGATATCTTGTTGGATAGGATTGCACTTGAGAGAGCCAAAAACCATTGTAACATCTAAAATTTTCACCTCCTCCATTCCTGGGAACTGATTTTCATTCTGTGGATGTGAAATTGTATGGTTTATGTGAATTAAAGGTCGATGTTAGAAAAATTGATACGTATAGTTCCACATCCACTTTTTATTCAGTTAAACCCAATGCTAGGAGCCTAGGATAGAAAGATGGAATAACTTTAGACGTGGAAACTTTGAGATGCTTGTGAAATTTATATGTAGCGAGGGTATAGATGATTGGCTATAAGACTCCAGAACTCAGATAAGAGATTTGAATGGTGCCTGTATTTACCTCTCAATAGCCTGTGACTTGATATGTAAAGTCACTGGAATGGATTGATCACCTTGAAAGAGAATGTAGAGGAAAGAGAGTTTATGTTTTGACCCTGAGGTAACAACCTTTAGGGAGAGTAGATAGAGTAGAAGAGACAAGAAAGACCTCCTTTGCAGAAAGAGTGAAAAGTACCAAGGTAGGCTCAGATGCACGTCAGCTTGTGTAGTTGCGGTAGGTAGTTGAGGATAATTGAGGTAGTTAGCTCTTGCTGAGAGATTTATTGGAAGAATATCAGCATAACTCAGTCTATCAAAAGAAGTTCCTTTCTGTGTACTTACTTGGTTGTTCTTGTTTTTGTAAATTAAAATACACACAAGCAAAAAACAGGGCCAGCTTTCTGTATTGTTTTTCAGTAGTGAATATAGTTCAGCTTGTGTAGGTTATTATTTTTTATTACCAGAATTAATAAACATACTGTCTTACTATGTTTGACATATACTTAAGGCTATTATATTATTTTATTAGCATTTTGGGTTGTCTACTTTCCAGTAAAATGTCTGTTGACTTCTTATTTACTCATGAAGTGGTAATAACTAATTATTTAGCACTTCCTATTGTCAGGCACTGCTCTCATGATTTCCATGTGGATTAGCTCAGTCGGTGTTCCCAGCCACCTCAGGAAGTAGATATAGCTACTACTATCTTACCCCATTTACCTTTGTAGATAGTGAAGAGGGTAGGCTAAGTAACTTACCTAAGGTCACCCAACCGCATGGCCGCACATTCACATACAGAACTTGTCTCTGTTGTTGCTTCTTAACACAACAGACCAAGCTCTCAGATTGTTGTGCAAGCAATAAGAATCACTTACATGATGCGAGGCAGTTAGAAATTAACATTCTGGCAAGAAATCTGACTTCAGCCTTGCAGATTTGTGTTTCTGATGACAGCAACTGAATGGTGCAATTTTAGGCTGTTTTTTAATTACAGTAGAACCTCGGTTCTCGAACCTATAATTTGCTCCAGAAGGCTGTTCAAGAAGCAATTTGTTCGTAAACCAAATCAATTTTCCCCATTAGAAATAATGTAAATTGAATTAATCTGTTCCAAACCCCCAAATAAGTCCCTGTTTTAACCTTTAGATGTCTAATGTACTGCTTAATCTATAAACACTTGTTAAATGTACCGAACCACCCCTACTTGCCTTAAAGGAATCACTTTCAGCACTATCTCCAGGGGTGTCTTTCAGGTCATCATACAGCATCTTCACTTGTTCATATTTCACTGGGTTGGAGATGGCTGTCACTGGTTAACTGCTTTTCGTTTATCCAAATCAGCAAGTTTTTCTACCTCATCAATTGCCCATGATTGTGGTTTTGTAAGCACTTTCATATCCTTAGCAACATGAAGTACAGGAACTGGCACATAGTAACAACGATATGAGTGCTTATTAAATAAAAGGCCAGGGAAATATAACAAGAGTGATAGGAAGAGTGGTAAGCAGTAACGGCACTAATAATTTCTGGAAGTTAAGTTTAAAAAGGAAATAATTTCCATCTGTAAAAGTCCCTTTTGCCGAATAGGCAATGGAAAGCCTGATTTCCCCTGGAAAAAAATGTTCCAAATTGCCATTGTTGTACTGGAACAAAGAAGACCCTTTCAGATTTGATACTGGCAGATTTTAACCACTCTCTCCTTAAAGAAGCAAGCCAGGGACGACCTGGCTCCCATCTGGCCAGCTGGAGGAGGAGAAACTGAGGGGATTCTATTAAGCTTTGCAGTGGGAAAACTAACATTTTTGGGATACTGTTTATGTGTCAGGCACAGCTTAAGGTCAGTTCAATATTATGCTTATAGCACTGCTGCACCTGACTTATTGGCTGAGCATCTTTAGACAGGATTCTAATATATGGCTCTCAATTTGATACAACCCATCCCTTATTTTTGAACCACACATGAGGCTAATCAAATCAAACACTATCTTTTGACATCTGGGACAAAAGCCCATTTATTCAACCTTACAATCAAAACAGTATAACCATTTCTTTCCCTTCTCACCGTTGGTTTCTGGGGGCAGGGAGTCTGTCACAGGTGAGGTCCTAGGTCTTTGGAGAACTCTGATACAAAATTAGGGCTCTTGCTATCATCAGGTGAGCCAACATTCGTCATAGGTGTCTGGCCTGTTTCTGGGCCCCATTGGTTATTTGTCTAGGACAGTAGTTCTCAACCTTCCTAAGGCCACGAACCTTGCATACAGTTCCTCATGTGGTGGTGACCCCCAACCATGAAATTTTGCTACTGTTATGCATCATGATGTAAATATCTGCATTTTCCGATGGTCTTAGGCGACCCCTGTGAAAGGGTCGTTCGACACCCAAAAGGGTCGCGACCCACAGGTTGAGAACCGCTGGTCTCAACCAGAGTGAGGTCTCAGTGGGTATTTCTTTCCACAATCTCCTCTACCTTCCTCCAAATCCCCAACAGGATCTGGTCACCTGAGCACATGCTTTATGCATTTGATGATCTGTTTCTCTCTGGCACGGATGTAAACAAGTGAGCAATTAACTATTGCCTGCTTATATCAAGTACATAGAGATGGAGACTCCTCAGATGGATTAGTTGATAAATTCCTTGATCCTCTACCTCTAAAGCTTGACAAATCCTCTTGTGCCTAAGAACCTGTGATGTTTCTGCTTCCTTCTGATGTAAGATCTCTTGATTCTCAGTCTGTCCAGAAAACAGCTTCAGACTTGTTTATTTTGGCAAAATAACATCCCAAAGCATCCTAGAGAGTTAGCCAAGATTCACAAACACTGTTTTCACTTAAGACAGGAATCAGCAAAAAAAAATTTTGTTTTTTAAATATATTTTTATTGCTTTCAGAAGAGTGAGGAGGAGAGAGAGAGAGCAACATCAATGATGAGAGAGAATCATTGATCGGTTGCTTCCTGCACATCCTCCACTAGGAATCAAGCCTGCAACCCAGGCATGTATCCTGATAGAGAATCAAACTGTGACCTTCAGTTCATAGATCATTGCTAAACCTAACTGTGAGCCACATCAGTGGGGCAGCAAATATTTTCTTAAAGCTCCAGGTGGTAAATATTTTAGGCTTTGCAGACCAAGAGGCAAAAATCGAGGATATTATATAGGTACTTAGATAGCCATTTTGAATGTGACTTTCAAAATGTGAACATTCCTAGCTCACTGGCGGGCTGGATTTGGCCCACTAACCTTTATTTGCTGGTCCCTGAGCTAGGATGACTTACATTTTTATTAATAAAAAGACCCAGGAATATGAGTTCCACTATCACAACTTAAGAATCATGATTTTCTTGTGCACTGATATTTCCCAGGACCTTTCACAATACCTGGCCAGGAGCAAGTACTCAGTAAATATTTGCTGTTTGGTTTCGATTGGACATGAATAATACAAACAGGCAACCTTAGGAAGTGGTGAGCCTTTCCTAAAATCCTTTTATCTGTAATGGAAACATAATTGAGATGAGTGAAAAAATATTTCAGTATAGCCACAATTTGCAGGAGTGGGGGATGGTATTAGACACTATAATGATAATACAAGTAAGTGTAGTGCTTAATATGTCAGGCACTGATCTAAGTGTTTAAGAATATTAACACATTTAGTCTTGGAAAAAATTATTATCCTCATTTTACAGTTGAGGATACACCAAGGCACAGAGAAGCTCTCAGTAAATGGCAGAACTGGAATTCAGACCCTGGCCTCAGAGACTGTTTCTCACCATTAAGTTTTTACTGCCTCTCATGTAGATCAAAGGCAGTATGTTGTTATTTTTATTCATTGCTACTATTAGAATAGAAAACTTAGTTAGAAAAGTACCTTTGCCGAGTTCTCTGGTTCATTTTCTTTGTTTTTTCCCATGTTTTTGCATCAGAAGGCCGAACACATCATCATCATTTTCATCAAGCAAACCCGCATCCCAGAGCCATACAGCTAAAGGGATCAATTTTGAATCAGATGAGGTAATAAAGTAATATCGTTAAATCTTAATTTTCAACTGCTTATAAAATTTAAACAAGGACTGCTAAGTTAGTTGCTGAAAATTATTATTAAAGATAATTTCATTGGTAACCTTTCTTTGAAGTATAGTTAGTAATTGAGTCAATAAGTAGCAACTGTTGAGTGCTCTTCATGTAAATTCCTCAGATGTAAAAGGTCTGCAGATTTTTAAAATATTTTACTCACTCAACTCCTTTTTTTAAAAAAATATATTTTATTGATTTTTTTTACAGAGAGGAAGGGAGGATAGAGAGTTAGAAACATCGATGAGAGAGAGACATCGATCAGCCGCCTCCTGCACGCCCCCCACTGGGGATGTGCCCGCAACCAGGATACATGCCCTTGACCGGAATCGAACCTGGGACCTTTCAGTCCGCAGGCCGACACTCTATCCACTGAGCCAAACCGGTTTCGGCTCCTTTTTTATTTGCCCTGTTAACAATAGAATCAGAATAGTTTTTTCAACTTCTGTCATTCATATTTAGAAAAATGATGGTAATGATATCCTGATTTTTTTTTAAATCCTCACACGGAGATTTTTTTTCTTTCTCCATTGCTTTTCAGAGAGAGAGGGAGGGAGGAAGGGAAGAAGAGAGAGAAAAAGAGGAGAAAGAGACATATTGACTACTTGCTTCCCACACTCACCTGACTGGGGTGGGGAGTGAAACTGAAATCCAGGTACCTGCCATTGACTGGGAATCGAACCTGAGACCCTTCAGTGTTGGGCCAATGCTTCAACCACTGAACCATACTGGCCAGGGCCTGAAAGCTTTTAATGTTACTTTAATACAAATTTATTAAGTACCCACTATATGCTGCTCACATTTCATGTATGAGATGGTATAGGGTAATGATTTTCTTGTCACAGAGGTGTTCAGATATTGACTGAAATGCCGTAAAGCAGGGCATAATGGGGAAGAAACTCCAGTTCAAGATATTTCTGCGACAGAAGAATATAAAATCTGATCTAATTTAAATGAGAAGGGAAAGGAAGAGGTAGAATCAGGACTTTGTTTCTGGCTATTTGTTTCAGCTAAGTTGAATGAAAGCTATGTGACTGAAGGAGCTGGCCTTTCCCTTTCCTTCAGGGCTGCCATTTGAGTGGCCTTTGCTCATTTTTGTTGAATTGTTTAAAGGTGCTGCGTGTAAGCCAACCACCCCTTTTTTTTATTTATTTATTATTTTAATTGCGGTAAAAACACTTAATCTAGAGCTTTACCATCTTAACCATTTTTAGGAGTACAGTTCACTGGTGTTGAACATCTTCACATGGTTGTGCAGCAGGTCTCCAGAACACAATCATCTTCCCAAACTGAACATCTCTGCTCATTGAACAACTCCCCATTTCCCCCAGCCCCTAGCCCCTGGCAGCCAGCATTCTGCTTTCCATGTATATGAATTTGATTACTTTAGATAGATAACTTATGTAAGTGGAATCATACAGTATTTAGCCTTCTTGTGACTGCTCATTTGAGCATAATGTCCTCCAAGTTCATTCCTGTTGTAGTATGTGACTCTCCCCTTCTGCTTTGAGCTTCCACTGATGCTATCAGGTTCCCTGTATCCCAGCCATGGTTTTAGAAGACTCACCAAATTCAGGCTTCAGAGAAAAACTGCAGCTTGAACTCAGTCTGCCAATTAAAATTTAACATGTTGCCTCCAGGAAGAAAGTGAAAGGTTATTGACTGCTTTGTTAATCTCAAAGCTGCTAGAAATACCAATGGTTACATGTTACAATTTAAAAATGTACATAGTTCATGCTAACTATACAGAAGAATTATTAGCATATACTCTATTAAACTTCAACTTGAATTTATCTCTGGTTTATTAATAAGTTCTGCCTTTGATAGTAGCAGAAATAAATCAATTAATGAAAGCAAATTTTTATTTCTCACCAGAGATAGCTATCTTAGCCAACAAAGCCTAACATCAAATAATTATTCCTTTTAATCAATGTCTTAAAAGTAATAAATAAAAAATTTGTGAAAGATAATGCTTTTATATGAATATTTAGTTGTAAAATAATAAAAATCAACTAAATGATTTATCATCAAATTATGTAGCTTGGCTTATCTGAGGTTTGTTAGTTTTCATTCTCTTAATTAAATTCTTGGTTAGTCACTGATATTCCTCTCTGTTCTTATGAGGCATATAATCTGCAGGCCAGCATCTTGGAACTTTTTGAAAGTAAAATACTCTATCAATTTCTTTTTCCAAAAAAGATTTGAAAGATTACTTTGCTAGGTTTTTTCCTTGCATCTATCTGTTTATTTCTGGCACTAAATGAGTAATGAGAAATAACAGTTACAACTACTTCTGAGTGAAGTGATGTGGCTTCATTATTTTTTTGACTGAATTTTCAAAACATTGACGACTCCAGTAAGAAAATATAAGTGAAAAATACCTATTCAAAAACCAAATAGAAATGACTTGAGGAGTAGTTCTTTTTCTGGCTTGTTTATTAGCCTTTATTAAAGTCAATAGCTGAAGGACATGTATATGGTAATATTGTAGATATATATATATATATATATATATGCACATATATCAGGATAAATATTTATTTGTAATGCTTGCTAAGGATAATTGGACTTATTTCAGCAGTGAAATCACTAATAAGGAAGGGAGGAAGAGAAAACATAAATTGATAAATTATTCATATTTATAAAGGAAATAGAAAAATGAACATCTACAGGTAAAAGGAGAAAGTTATTCCTATTGATATTGGTTTGCCATAAGAGCTTCTATCTTATCTCAGTGAAGTGTGCAGCCATCACTAAAATAACATTTGTATATCATTTCAGGACGACGATGATGATCCTTTTATGAACATTAGTGCTTTACGAAACAGAAGATAATATATTTAATGGCACTTTGAAGTTTTCAAGTTTCAGAAAAAATCAAAATGTTACAAGCTAAGAGTTTACAATTGAAGATTTTTAAAGTATTGCTGTTAATTGAAGAATTTGAAAGAGATGTACTTAACAGAGAAACTAATGTATGAGAATTTCAATTTTTGAGTATCATTTCCTAAAGTGGCTCCATTATTTGAGAAACATCCCAGCTCAAGGACATATAATATAGCCTTGGTTTCCTTCATTTTATATTCTGGTTGTTAACATTACCTGGAGATGCTCTATAAAAGTTAGACTGTTATTTTTCTGACATGTATTAGTGTATATCTTAGTGAGAACATTGCTTAAATATTAATCTTGAGTAAGGATTAAAATAAATATGTCATTATACATTTCTGCTTCACAGTCAGACTATGTTAGTCTTTTAATACAGTTACATTTAGCTGCAGTTGAGAAAAAGTTCTTATAAATTTAACCTCTTTATAATTTTAATAATTTATAGAGATTCTCGATCTGCTAAAAGTTAAACAGTCTATATGAAACTCTGCTGAGCTTGCTGTTTGATACTAAGTGTGTTCTCCTTTTAATGCTTGTGGTAGTGTTAGCCACGGGGAGTTTGAATGGTTCAGAAGTACCTCATACCTTGAGTAATTAGACAGAAATTAGTATTAAATAATAGAACAACCAGCCAGGATTACTGACTTTTTAATTTCAGTTTTAGCAAAGATTTTAGAAGATTGTGTTCCCCTTGAGTGGTAGCTGTTTTCTCCATTATTTTCCATTCTTTATGGTTCTCTCTCTTTCTGTATCTCTCTCATTTGTTTCTAGGAGGAAAAGAAACTGTGTTAAAAGGCCCCAGATAGTATTCCTTCTCTTCACCTGTGATGCAGCTATAGTTAAAGACTCCTGTGGAAGTTGCAGATGACAGTACAGCAGCCTGACATTTTATCCCATGCAGAAACAAACCCTTGCCTGAGCAGTAGTCATATTCATTGGCACAGTCAGACCTGGAATGTGTCAGTTATAAAGGAACATTTGCATAGTGGCTGCCATTCTATTATGCCTCTCTGAAATGGCCTAGATAGAGAACTGATGTAGAACTCTAATTAGAGTTTCTTTAAAAATATTTTCTCTACCTAACTTGAACATGAGGGTTATTTTAGCAGGCATCATTAAGTCAACAGAAGGCACTGTGAAATATTTTCAGGCACCTCTCCCCACATCTTTAATATCCAAATGTTTGAGTGAAGCCAAGGTAAAATGGAAATGCGAGTTGCTCTCCATGATGGAATGGATGATAGTTTGGATGGCAGACCCCTCCCCAGGCCAGCATCTACTACTGGCTCTTCTCACCTGTCTCTGAGACATGCTTGGGTGAGGGTCATCATGAGGGAGGTGGCCACTGAAGCATCCTGACAGGGTCTTGGGGAAAAAGAAGTCTTTCTTCTCCCTGTTTGAAAACTTTCTCTACAGTGTGAAAGAGGCACGAAATGCGAGGCAGTTAGCTCTAAGAAAAAGTGATTACACAGCTGAGAGGTAAAATTCCCTTGAATTAGTCACTAGTGTGTCACTTGCTGGAAATAATGGTAAATAAAACATGAAAGAAATAAAACATGATTAATTTGTTGCACAATTAAATATACCATTTATCCTTTATGTTCTATATCGATAGGTTCCGATTTAGGGTCTTAGAGATAGTTTTAGACATGTTAGTACAAGTATGTGGAGTTGATTCCAAATGATTGGAGAGCATCAGCAATAGCTCTTGGAGGCTGAGAGCAGCGATGAAAACATATTGAAAAAAATCCTATCATTTACCAGAGAATATATCTCTTTCTGGTGTTTTGTTCCCTATCGTAAAAATACAATAGTGCATTCACAAGGTAATGGATGCACTATGGTTTTAGGAAATATAACTGGTGCTTAGAAAATTCAAGCATGTAGACATGTAATTTTTTAATTCAGGTACATATACATTTTCTAAACTTAAAATTGCAAAATACAACAACAGAAAAATCATGTGGTTTAACAAATCATGTGAGCACTTACGGCATCTCTGCAGCTCAGGAGGTGGGATATCACTGTGGGAAAGCTGGCTGAGGGAGCTCTCTAAGTGCCTTGACTTCTGTAATTAGAAGCTCTTTTGCCACAAGGGGTGTTTCCACCATTAGATGGCGCATTGAAGATGCAAATGCAAATCTAAAATTAAAAAAAGGTTAGTATGGTTTTGCAATAAATTTGGGGCCTATGCAACAATACTCACCCTATGCAGTAATACCAGAACTTGCCTTCTAATCTTATATGTATATTACTTTATCTATTTTACCCAGCTCAGTCTGTTACTAAGGGAATTGCTGGTTTGATAAATTTTACATATTATAAAAGAGGTTCAAGAAGGAAATGTTTTGATAAAGAGAAAACTTCTACTAGAAAGGTTGAATTAAAAAGTCTTCCACTGTAAAAATTTTTTCTGTTAAAATGTACTATATTTCTCAGTGTGGGAAAAGCTTCAAGAACAGTTCCCACTTCAGTGCCCACCAGGAAACCCACACTGGTGAAAAGCCACATAAGTGCTTTCAGTGTGAGAAAAGCTTCACTAAGAACTCTTCCCTCATCTGCCATTGGGATATACATAAGAGATACATAAAATAAAGGAAGTGATGTCCAAGTTTGTAGAAAATCTGACACATCAACTCCTTAGGTCAATGTGTTTCTGAGAGCTTTCCTCTGTGGATAGTTCTACTGGCCCAGTGGTTGACGGGCTCCTTGGTCAACAGAGTGTCCACAGTTTGCTGGCCACTGTACTAGCAAATCCCTGGCTTAGCAACTTGACAACTGGATCTCAAGAACCATGTCCAAGAATATGAATCAACCTAAGAATGCAGAACTCTATTTCTGCCTAGAACTTCACAGTCCTGTCTCACTGGATTTCCATTTTGCTTTGAAGAGGAGAAGGATATAAAACCCATAATTCCTGCTAAGAAACTATGGTATCCTTGTTCTGAACAAAGAATGTGTAGCTAGTAGCCTGAGAACTGTTTCTGAGCCATATCAGGGAAGAAATACTGTCCTCTCCTGGAGAGTACTTCTAGAATTTTAATAGCCGGGATTTGTTCTAAGCCAATAATTGACCACTAGATATCTACTGCTATATACTATTGCAACCTTCAGGTCATATTCTGCAACAGAGTCATGAACAAAGGAAAGAAAGGATGGGTTAAGCCAGTGGTCAGCAAACTTGGGCTTTCGAGCCGGGGTTTGCCGCTCTGTTGACTGATGAGTTTGCCAAAGACTGGGATAGAGGCTTCATCACAAGGAACAACAATAGCCTGTGATTATTGGAATCTATTTAAGCCATTGGGTAATATGAAAACAAAGCAACCTAATCTTAAGCAAGTTAACCTTATCAAGATTAATTTTGCAAGATTTCTCATCTCACCATCACTCCCAACCCAGTTTTTTGTTTCTTCCCTCATCGCATTTATATAAGTTTATACGCATTATCTTTGATGAAAATAAAGGTATTTCTCCCTCCTCTTAAAAAAAAAGTACTATATTTAAAGATATCTTTCTTCCAGTGTAATCTGATGTTTTTTTTCATATTATTTATTTAACTCATAGTATTTTGTGGCATTTTTAAAGCTACCATTAACAGTATTATAAAGGTTTTATAGAATAAAGATTTAGTTTTTTGAATCTAGAGAGCTTCTATGTTCTTGAATGAAAAATGTACACATTTCATCATTTGCTTATCACATTCCCTTCTAATATTTTTGAACTTCATGTTTATTAGCTAGATCTGAAAATACTAGGATTTTAGTTGATCTCTGAGAGCCAGTTCAGATAGCATGCAATTGCCATGGATGATATTTGTGTATCTTTGCCATGACTGATCACTAAACCTGATTTTATTTTGTTTTTAATCTTCACTTGAGGATATTTTTTCCATTGGTTTTTAGAGACTGGGAAGGAATGAGGGTGGTGAGATAGAAACATCCAGGGCAGGGATGGAATCTACAAACCAGGTACATGCCCTTGACCTGGAATCGAACCTGCAACATTTTGGTGGTTGGGCTGGTACTCTAACCACTGAGCGACACCAGCCAGGGCTGATTTTAGTTGCTTTTAAATTGTAAGGGCAGTATGTAATCTTCAAGTTGTAGACATTGAAATATGTATCAAAACATGGATATTTCCCTATAACCCTATTCCCAAAAATAACTCCTCAAGGATTAAGTAAATATTTCTCTAATTACTTTTGGCATGACTATTAACATAGGATGTAGTTTAATTGTTGAATTAGAACCCCAAATTGTATATTCAGATATTTTAGTCCGCATATCAAGGCATATATGTTCACCTTGCTGTTTATCTTGACATTCTGATTTTTCCACATCAGCTTGTAATTGCACCATCCTTGTCTGTTTTGAGGGGTAATTACACTGCTTTCCCAACATGTAATTTCAAAGTTATCACTCATTTTGGGTCAAATAGAAGAATATTTAATCTGTGTGCCTTCATGTCAGAAATAGTACAGTGATTTCAAAGGGCTCTTAGCCATTGACTGCACATAATGGTTGATTAGCTGAAACAAATGTCGTAGGTACTGGGCTGTTTGGCCCAGCCCCACTTTCCTGCCTCCAAAACCACTGAGTGCCTATGATTCATGTGCAGATGCCCAGCACTAGTGCAATAAGTACCCTTATCACACAGTGCCTGTTTAATTTCAAGAGTTTTATGATACTTAAACATCAGCATTTTTCTCTACTAGAAGATGATACATGTCATTTCAGTCACCCTATTAATGCATGTGAACTGAATCTATAGTCCTTATTCCAATTTTGTCAGTTGTCTAAGTAATTTCTTACACAGCATGTTTCCCCTTCTAGTCTAGGATTTTATTTTTTGAATATATAAAAAATTAACATGCTTCCAGAAATCTGATGCAGCAAAACCATTCAAGATGTATGCTCAGCCCTAACTGGTTTGGCTCAGTGGATGAAGCGTCAATCTGTGGACTGAAGGATCCCAGGTTCAATTTCAGTCAAGGGCATGTATCTTGATTGCGGGCACATCCCCTGTAGGAGGTGTGCAGGAGGTAGCTGATCAATGTTTCTCTCTCATTGATGTTTCCCTCTCCCCTCCTCTCTGTAAAGAATCAATAAAATGTATTTTTAAAAAAGATGTATGCTCAAATCTTACTCCCTTCTCCATCCTTTCACTCCTTTTTATTTCACTAGTCTGTCTCTTCATAGACCACCAGCACAGGTTTAAATATAGAGGCTATGTCATGTTTTAATGCCTGATCTGACTACGCACCCCTCATAATTTCCCATTTCCAGTGTTTTCCTAGCTGTTTTTTTGTTTGCTCTTCCAAATGAACTTCAGTATCAGTTTCCTAGCTTCAGCAACAATGAAGCTTTCTGGTATTTTTATTGAGATTGCATTAAATGTATAAGTTGGTAAAAACTGATATACAAATGTCCTGTCCAAGAACAAAGAATGGCTTTACATTTATTTGTTTTAATGTGTTCATAGAGATTTTGAACACTTTTCAAATTTAATCATAAGTATTTTGTCTTTTATGTTGCTACTATTATTAGAATTTTTCTCTTCTATTAGGTCTTTTAATTGGTTATTTTTACATATGAAAGTTATTTTTGCACATTCATTTTATATCCTCCCAACTTACTGAATTCTATTCTCTAAATTTGTTTTATCTTTGATGCTCTAGGATTTTCTAGGTATAATTTCATATTACCCACCAGTAAAAATATTTTTACTTCTTTTCAGTTCTTATGTCTTTAATTCTTAATTTTAATCCAGTTTATCAATGATTAATGTTTTGTATCCTATTTGAGAAAACTTTTTATCCTAAGATAATAAAGAAATTCTTCCAGAAGCTCATCTGATTGGTCTTTCACAGTGAACTCTAAATTTCTATCTACTATCTTGCATATAAATTAACTCTACATCCCATTAAGCACTGATTTTTATATGTGGTGGGAGATAGGAATTTTATTTCATCCTTTTTTATATAGAAATGCACTTGCCCAGCAGTATTGGTGAAGTCACTGTCCTTTTCCCGTTATGCAAATTCTCATTCTCTCTCTCTCTCTCTCTCTCTCTCTCTCTCGTCTCCCACCCCCAGAGCTTTAAGGCAGTGTATTGAGAGCAGCAGCTTTTGTGTATTCCAAGTGTGCTGAGCTGTTCTCCATCATTGGCAGGTGTTATAGCTTGTGGCTCCTTTGTTGCTACTAGTTGGTAGGCCAGACTGCAAGGACCATATTAGCCATGGGCAGCAATAAAATCACCATTATCCCACATGCTGATTTTCTGTCCACCATATTCACCTGCCTAGTTTCAGTGCAATCTCTTACCCACTTCAGAGAATGACCAGCCCAATCTTATGGCTATACAGGTTGAGGATTGAAGTCCAGCTTTGACTCCAAACATCTCCCCATTAGCTTCAAGGTGAAAATTTTTAAACCCTAAAAATCATTGGGAAAAAAGCCACGTTTTACCCTGTATTTCAAAAAATCAAATGACTGGGTGTGGGTGAGAGAGCAGCAAAAGTGGTACTTTCATGTTGCTAATGGAGTACAAATGGATATATCCTTTTTGTAAGCAATCTGGCAAAATTATCATGAGCTCTAAGACATTTTTATCTTGTTTAAATAGAATTCTATTTTTTAGATTGTACTCGAGAGATTCAGAAATGTGTTCAAAGATCTATATACAACTGACAATATTTTATTTTTAAAAAGTAGAGTATATATAATATACTTTCTCAATATTGCATATACTAGAGGCCCAGTGCACAAAATTCATGCACAGGAAGAGTGCCTAGGCCTGGCCAGTGATCAGGGCTGATGAGACCCTTCCAGCTGCTGGCTGGGGCCCTTCCCCTGTTGCTGGCTGCCAGCCAGGGCCTGCCTTCATTCCATGCCACCCCCTGGTGGTCAGTGCATGTCATAGAAAATGATCAAACTCCTGGTCTCCCAAACTCCTGTGGGGACAATTTGCATACAGTGGTACCTCGAGATACGAGTTTAATTAGTTCCGTAACCTTGCTCGTATATCAAGTCGCTCGAATCTCAAAGCAAATTTCCCCAATGAAGTCAATTGAAATGCCAGACCCCAAAATGCCACCCTAGTTGTTCTTGTTACGTGTTTTTGAATAAGAAAAATGTACAGTGGTACCTCAAGATACGAGTGCCCTAACATATGAGATTTTTGAGATACAAGCGATTTTTGCTTTGAAATACGAGCAACATTTGAGATAGGAGTAATTGCACAGATCAGCCGGCTGCACACGACCCACCAGTTTACTGCGACTCGAGCGTCTCAAAGTTTCCCACGCCTCAAGGTTACGGAATGAATTAAACTCATATCTTGAGGTACCACTGTATTTATAAATGACAAATATTGTATAAAAACATAATAAAAGAGAATGTAAAGGAATAAACTGGCTGTATAAAGTGTATTTACCTACTCATTAAACTCTTAATGCTACACTTTATCCCTAAACTGAATGTAACTTAACTAATCTTCACTGAACTTAATTGCTACTGGTGTTTGCATTTTTGGCCGATTTCAAAAAAAAATGTGTCCAATGAGGTTTGCCTCTTCCTCCCTTTCAGAATGTTTCTGAAATGGGTGAGGCAAGTTTCATTGAACAGCTCCGATGCAAGACCAGTAGCAACTTTTTCGGGGTGTTTCTTTTCCACGAAGTGTGACACCTTCTCCCACATTCCTAAGATCTCCTTTATCTCACTTGTAGAGATCTCCTCCACCTCTGGCTCCTCCTCGAAACCAATTTCTTGGAGAACCTCCGCATGTTGCTGAGACTGCAACCCTTGTAACTCCTTCGTGGTGAGTTCCAGAGAGTGCTCCTCAACGAGCTCATTCACGTCTCTCTCATCCACCTCTAGGCACATGGATTTTCCCAGAGACACTATCTCCTCCTCCACTGGCACCTCGGGTTCGACTCCTTCGAAGGTCCTTTCGGCTATGGCCTCAGGCCACAGCTTCTTCCATGCAGAGGTCAAAGTCCTCATCGTAACACCCAGCCAGACCTGATCAATAATTCTGAGGCATATCACGATGTTAAAGTGGTTCTTCTAGAACTCTCGAAGGGTGAGGTTTGCATTCTTCATCACCTCAAACCAGCTCCGGAACAGGTGCTTGATGTACAGATTTAGAAATCACCTCCTAATCCATGGGCTGCAGGATAGGAGTGGTGTTGGGAGGTGGGTAGACAACCTTTATAAACTTGAACTCTTCAAGGAGTTCATCTTCGAGGTTCGGTGGGTGAGCAGGAGCATTGTTGAGGACGAGGAGGGCTTGCATGGTTAGGTTGTTTTCCTGTAGGTATTTCTTAACAGAAGGGCCGAAAACCAGGTTTACCCACTCCACAAAGAACTGCCTGGTGACCCATGCCTTCGGGTTTGCCCTCCACATAACTTGCAGTTTATCTTTTAAAATCTTATGTGACTTAAAGACTCTGGGGTTTTCCGAATGGTATACGAGCAGAGGCTTGATCTTGCAGTCGCCACTAGCTTTGGCGCACAGTGCGAGAGTTAGCCTATCCTTCATGGGTTTGTGGCCTGGCATCACCTTCTCCTCTGCCATTATATAAGTCCTATTCGGCATCTTCTTCCAGAAAAGCCCTGTCTTGTCACAGTTGAAGACTTGCTGGGGGATATATCCTTTGGCTTCTCTCAGTTCGGAAAAAAGTTTTGAGGTAATCCTCAGCTGCCTTCACATCTGAACTTGCTGCCTCACCATGCCTGACAATGGAGTGAATGCCAGACCTTTTCCTGAAGTTATCAAACTAGCCTCTACTGGCTTTAAATGAGTCTTTCGATGCTTCGACTGTGGAAGTGCGTGGGGTCTGACCCAACAAATCACCATAAATCGCTCGCGCCTTCTCGCATATGATGCCCTGTGTTAAGCTGCTTCTCCGTCACCCACACCATCAGTAGATTCTCCATCTTTTCATGGAGAGAGCTACGGAGCTTAGAAATTATTGTAACGCCCTTAGCTGGCGTTATACCCTTTATCGACTCCTTCTGTTTAAGCACAGTGCATATTGTTGAAGTACTACGCCCGTACTGCCTCACGAAGTCAGCCACTCACACACCTTGCTCACATTTTTCTATGATTTCACACTTTAATTCAATAGATATCATCCTCTTCTGAGCACTGACCTTCCCACTCGCTTTCTTTGGACCCATGGTTATAAAAAGAAATGTGATAAAGTATGTAAATGCACAAAAGATGCTTCGACAACAAGGTAAACAAGCACACTGACTGAGGCGTGGGAAACTATGAGATGCTCGAGTTGTGGTAAACTGGTGGGTCGTGTGCAGCCAGCTGATCCACGCAATTACTCGTATCTCAAATGTTGCTCGTATTTCAAAGCAAAAAATCACTCGCTCGATGGCTCATATCTCAAAAATCTTGTATGTTAGGGCACTCATATCTCAAGGTACCACTGTATTAAGCTTTTATATCCTATTAGAGGCCCAGTGCACAAAATTCGTGCATGGAAGTGTGTGTCTCAACCCAACCTGCACTCTGCACCCCGCGAGGGATGTCCGACTGCCTGTTTAGGCCTGATCCCGGTAAGATCTGGCCTAAATGGGCAGTCAGACATCCCTCTCACAATCCAGGACTGTTGACTCCCAGCTGCTCGCCTGCCTGCCTTCCTGATTGCCCCAACTGTTTCTGCCTGATCGCCCCCTAACCATTCCCCTGAGCTTGATTGATGCCTAACAGCTCTACTGCCAGCCCCTAACTGCCCTCCCCTGTGGGCCAGGTCACCTCTAACTGCTCTCCCTGCAGACTTGGTCACCCCTAACTGCCCTCCCCTGCCAGCTTGGTCACCCCCAACTGCCTTCCTCTGCTGGCCTGGTCCCCCCCCCAACTGCTCTTCCCTGCAGGCCTGGGTCCCCTCCAACTGCCATTCCCTGCAGGCCTTGTCACCCCCAACTTCCCTCCTCTGCCAGCCTGGTCATTCCTAACTGCCCTCCACTGCAGGCTTGATCGCCCCCAACTGCCTCCCTTACAGGCCTGGTCTCTCCCAAGTGCCCTCCCCTGCTGGCCATCTTGTGATGGCCATCTTGTGTCCACATGGGGGCAGCCATCTTTGACCACATGGGGGCAGCCATCTTGTATGTTGGAGTGACAGTAAATTTGCATATTACTGTTTTATTAGATAGGATAATAAAGAGCTAATGTGTTAATTAGACCAAACAGCAGTATAACTATCTGGATGACCTTCCAGACAAAACTGGGGTTGCAAGGGCTGGCCGAGGCTGTGAGGATCTGTGAGGGCTGTGAGTACCAAGCCCTTTGCATGAATTTCATGCATCAGGCCTCTAGTATATATTAGAAGATAATGTAGTCTATATCAAATGTCAGGTTAAATGATATAATTATATGATGCCTGGAATTTGCTTCAAAAATAACCTGAGTCAGGGGAGGAGAAATGGATTGAAATTGGAGGATGGATACATGTGAGTTTATTATAACATATTTTCATATAGAAAGTCAAACAATATTTATGTAAAAATATGAATTCAGCAAGAATTATGGTGAAAAATACATTAAGGAAAGGTATTCCATGAGACAAAAATATGCAGCTGTTCAAAGGGATGTTTTTGAGAAAAATTTAGGAACATGGAAAATGCTCTCAATAATGTAAGCAGGACACAAAACTGATATCTCATTTTAATTATGTGAAAAAAAATAAAGGAAACACACTAAAATGTTCATAGCAGGATTGTGGTGATTTTTATTTTCTTATTTATGTTCTTTTGTGTTATTTTTTCAAAATATATTTTTATTGATTTCTCACAGAGAGGAAGAAAGAGGGATAGAGATTTGGAAACATCGATGAGAGAGAGACATCGATCAGCTGCCTCCTGCACACCCCCTACTGGGGACGTACCCGCAACCAGGATACATGCCATTGACCGGAATTGAACCCGGGACCCTCCGGTCCGCAGGCCGATGCTCTATCCACTGAGCAAACCGGCTTTGGCTTCTTTTGTGTTATTTTACAAACACCATTTATACTTAGAAAAAAAGTAATTTACAGAGGAAAATAGTTCATCTTTATCTGTAACAGGTCCCTTATCATCAGCCAACTGACCTGGTGTAACCCAGAAGACAATTTTTGATTATGTATTAAGAGATCATTGGCAGAGAGGAAATCACACTGCTGGCTTTGTAAATTTATACCCTAGATTTTTACTGCAGGACACAGCCAGTTATATTTATCAGAGACATTTCCATTGTCAAGGAGAAACGATGAAATGAACAGTTCCATTTTAGTTTCGAGTGCTTTGGAATTTTTGTGTTAAAAAAATGTAATAGCCCTAACCGATTTAGCTCAGTGGAAAGAGCGTCAGCCTGTGGACTGAAAGGTCCCAGGTTCGATTCTGGTCAAGGGCATGTACTTTGGTTGCAGGCAAATCCCCAGTAGTGGGTGTGCAGGAGGCAGCTGATCAATGTTTCTCTCTCATTGATGTTTCTAACTCTATTCCTCTCCCTTCCTCTCTTAATTATTAAAAAATATAATAATTAACTTTTCATGCATTAAATAGTTAGTAAGAGCCTGCTCTGTGCCAGGTACCAAGCTAGGCTTGGTTTAAAAAATGAAAAGAGGCTTTTTGCCCGCTCTCCCTTCCCCCAAGTGCTGCTCTGGCTGCACCACGATCTCACCAAGCTCCTGCTAAGGCAGCGCCGCCATCTCTTTCTAGCCACCATCATGATCATCATGATCATCATGATCATCTACCCGGATCTCATAGGCCACAATGAGATATTCTCCGATATCTACAAGATCCGGGAGATCGCAGATGGGCTGTGCCTGGAGGTAGAGGGGAAGATGGTCAGTAAGACAGAGGGTAACATTAATGACTCACTTATTGGTAGAAATGCCTCCGCTGAAGGCCCTGAGGACAACGGTACCGAAAGCACAGTATTCACTGGTGTTGACATTGTCATGAACCATCACTTGCAGGAAACTAGCTTCACAAAAGAAGCCTGCAAGAAGTACATCAAAGATTACATGAAATCAACCAAAGGAAAGCTTGAAGAACAGAGACCGGAAAGAGTAAAGCCTTTTATGACAGGGGCTGCAGAACAAATCAAGCACATCCTTGCCAATTTCAAAAACTACCAGATCTTTATTGGTGAAAACATGAATCCAGATGGCATGGTTGCTCTGCTGGACTACCATGAGGATGGTGTGACCCCATATGTGATTTTCTTTAAGGATGGTTTAGAAATGGAAAAATGTAAACAAATTGGGCAGTTGGCTCTATCACCTCTTATCATAACTGGCTGCTGCTTTTCATCCACACACCAAGACTAGGACAAATGGGATTGATGTTATCTTGAGTTCTTCATTTATTTGACCTTGATTCATTTGGAGCAGAGGCATTGTTTTTAAGAAAAAAACATGTCATGTAGGTTGTCTAAAAATAAAATGCATTTAAACTCTAAAAAAAAAAAAAGAAAGGAAAGAAGGAAGGAAGGAAGGAAGGAAGGGAGGGAGGGAAGGAAAGAAAAGAGCAGAGTGCCTGCATTCCAAGGGAGATCAGTCTAATAGGAGAAGCTGATGAAGAGTTGGTACATGGTGTAAAAAGTAAGGCTGTATGCCCCGCTGGTGTGGCTCGGTGGTGGAGCATTGACCTATGAATCAGTTCAATTTCCAGTGAGGGCACATGCCCAGGTTGCAGGAGGGGGCATGAGAAGGCAGCCCAATTAGTGATTCTCATCATTGATGTTTCTATTTCTCCCTCTCCCTTCCTCTCTGAAATCAATAAAAATATATTTAAAAACATAAGGCTGCCGAGACCGGTTTGGCTCAGTGGATAGAGCGTCGGCCTGCGGACTGAAAGGTCCCGGGTTCGATTCCGGTCAGGGGCATGTACCTTGCTTGCGGGCACATCTCCAGTGTGGGGTGTGCAGGAGGCGGCTGATTGATGTCTCTCTCTCATCGATGTTTCTGACTTTCTATCCCTCTCCCTTCCTCTCTGTGAAAAATCAATAAAATATATTTAAAAAAACAAAAACAAAAACAAAAACAAAAACATAAGGCTGTGGTGGAGGTAAGCTCAGGATGAGCTAGCTATCAGACCCAGGCTGAGGGGCCACAACCTTGTCGGGAGTTACTTGTTGCTAAGATATTTTATTTAGCAATTAAGTTTTCAGATATACTATAAACAGTGCAGCCGTTTTTCTCACACAATGTAGATTTTATTACTTTGTCCTTAATTTCAGGATTTTAAGATATCCTTAATGGTATTTTCTCCAGTTTTAACTCCACTATTTTAATGTCATGAAATACAAGTACAAAACATTGGAGATAAAATAATACATTTGTGTTTTTACTAGAATCTGTTTCACCCACTCCTAACCATTGTATTAATGGCTTTCTATGGGAATGTTCTACTATTCCTATGAGGTTTTATCATGGAATAAAAAAGCTAGTGTGTCTTTTCAACCATTGCAGATTTATATGTTTCTTACTATTTCTATTCTGCTGCTTTGGAGAACTGCTAAGAAATATAAAATCACCTTAGCCAAGAGTTTTGAGTAATTTTATTTCATGTTGGCTGAAATCTTCCTTAGGTTGGCAATGCAAAGACACTGTGCCATTATAAGGGGTAAGAGAAAGCATTGTCTCAATAGTCCTCTTAAAGTTTAGGAAGGCCAATGACTATTTCCTGAAAAGTACAGAGTCTATAATAATAAAAGCATGATATGCTAATTAAACCGGACAGCCAAATGTCCTTCTAGGCGTCTTTCCGGACAAAGCTGCAGCCGAGGGCAGCCACAGCGGCCTGCAGTGGCAGGGTGATGGAGGAGGCTTCTTCTGATCAGCCGGGTCGCCTCCCGCAGAGGGAGGCCAGACTGTGGCTTAGGCCTACTCTCCCACTGCAGCCCGGAGACCACAGCAGCAGTGAGCCTACTGAACTGCGACAGCAGACACAGCAGGGCCGGGATGAGCAGGAGTGGCAGGTGGCGTTGGACTGCTGGTTTTGTCCAATCCCCACAAGCCACACCAAGGGATCCCACTGGTGCACAAATCCATGCACCAGGCCTCTAGTACTATAATAAATAGGTATTCGCTAAGCAGTAATTCATGAAAATATATTTATGTAAAACAAATAATGGCTACAGAGGGCCATAAAGCCCCATATCTACTATATATATATATATATTTGCAAATATCGACACTGACTTTTTCTTTCCTCTAAACTGGTTTAACCAAACAAATGAGAGCAACTTTAGCCAATAAAGAAAAAGTAAACTGCTAATGTGTCCAGAATTAAGCCTCCATGGCATATATCAGTTATTAGTCATTTCAATTAAGAGTATCATATGGAAAACAAACAAAATAATGAAAGCAGCATTATTTTGTTTTGGAAAGAAATAAAAGAAACAACCCTGCTAATTCCATAAAATATTTGAAACCAATTTTATTTTTATAAATTAAAAAAATGGTATTTTTTTAAAGTTTTAATTATTATTCTTCCTGTTAAAAAATCATCCAAAGTATGTCAACCTTTAAGGATAAACTTTGGAGTATGTATTTAAAAGAACATGTTTGGAAAACTGAACCACATTTTTTAAAACTTATTTTTTAACGTTTAAGAAATATATTTTATTGATTTCAGAGAGGAAGGGAGAGAGAAAGAGATACAGAAACATCAATGATGAGAGGGAATTATTGATAGACTGTCTCCTGCATGCCCCCTACTGGTAATCGAACATGCAACCCAGACATGTGTCTTGACCAGGAATCAAACCGTGACTTCTTGGTTCATGGGTTAACACCAACCACTGAGCACACTGGCAATTTTTAATTGCCAGCATTATGCTTTGTTCTTGGTAAAATCATCTTAATTTTTTCTTTCTATGTTCCAATTATATTGACTTCTGTGATAGTAAATTCATTTGGAAGAAAAATCAAGGTCTTTTTCAAGAGAATAAGATTCTTTGTGGCAGTCAATAAATTATTTTCCAGTAATGCTGAGCTTCATCAATATCATATTCAAGCATAACATTAGCCCCCATCCACAGACACACTTTAATGGTAGGAGAAACTGAAGCTTTTCCATACCGGTTACCTGCCAGGAGGAATCTGGTCTCCAATGAATTGGTGGACACTTCTTCTGACTGTATTTTAGAATTTCTAAAGTTTGCTTAATTTTAGGAAACTGACCTTTTAGCCTCCCTTTCTTTTGAACAAGGTTGAGTTCCATAAACTTTTGCTCCTGGTACTGTTCATCCAGCTTTTTCAGTACTGGCTA
Organism: Lasiurus cinereus; assembly: GCA_011751065.1. Classification (NCBI taxonomy): domain Eukaryota; kingdom Metazoa; phylum Chordata; class Mammalia; order Chiroptera; family Vespertilionidae; genus Lasiurus; species Lasiurus cinereus. The sequence continues at coordinate 19,135,906 of JAAGEH010000005.1, read as the reverse complement.
TTCACCCATTCCCAAGCTATTACATGAAGGAATCTGTGCTGCGCCAGCATAGCCAAGGCCGGGGAAGGATGAAGAAAAAACAGACAAAGTGAATAAGCTGGGTCTAGGTGAATCTTCTGTGCGGGAGGAAGACCACAGAACGGATCTAGAGTGCAAGCTGATGCTTTATTTTATACTCAGAGGTAAACAGGTAATTTACAATGTTCTTGTCAGTTTCACTTGTTTTTGCAACACTTGCTGCACCTCCCACAGCCCATTAACTACCTAGGGAAGACCTAGGGAGCAGTCACAAGATCAAGCTTAATTATGCTAAGAGGGTTGTGCCCTCTAAACTGGGACTTGTTTGCAGCTTTGCCAGCAGGTCAGTCCAAGGCTTAATCCTATAACTGCTCCTTATAGGAGTCTACATCTTCCACAAACACAGCTCCAGGAATTCCTGGGTAAAGTCCTTATCCACTCTCAGTAGCCCTTCTCCTAAGTCACAACATGTTTTGTGGTTGCCATCCTGGAGGAGTGAAAGCCCAACTCTTTAATGGTATTTTTAAAAGCAGCCTGCTTGGTCAAAATCTGACTTTTCTATTCAGATCTGACTCGTTTCACTGTGTGGTTTTTTGTTTTTAGAGAGGGATGATCACTGTATTTCAGACACCACAGACTTCTTCTGCTTCATTGTGTGCAAGCTGAAATTTCAACTGTAATTGCTAGAATTTGTCTTTATTATCAGAGCATGAACTTTATAAAAATAGAAGTCAGTATAAAATTAATGAGAAAAGACAACTTTTTGTGTGTGCTCAAAATGAATGGCCTCAAGTGGTAATTAAAAAAAAAAAACCTTTTATTAAAGCATTTTTCAAAACAGTGCAAGATCAACGACAGCTACTGCTTACATCTGGTAAGAAGGAGTTGCAAATCCAGTGATACTTTCTAGCAAACTTCACTTGTTAACACACACACACACACACATACACACACACACCACACCCACTAATCATTCCCTCCTCAATCAGATACAGTATTAATCAAGTGGCTTATATATCATACTTAATCATCCTCTTTCACTTTCTGAGGATTTGATTAGAAGCAAAGCACACAGCAGAAATAAAAGAGAAAAAAATATATAGCTCAATAGGAATTAAGAAAATAGAATTAGAGCTGTTGCTAAGAAATCTGACTCAGCCTGTAGGATTCCAGGAAATCTTCTTGAAACATTAATTTCATGGTTCTACCCAGTAGAGGAACCCTATTGTCTTCTCTTTGCCCCCCTCAGAGATCAAATGAAAAAAAAATCCTCATTTCAAGTGCTTAACCAGCAACAGAACCAGAAAATACAGTTTTCACCGTTTTACTCTGAGTTCAGAAGATGGGGGGTCATATAATTTTTAAGTGATAAAAATTTAGGTAAGTCCCAGGATCTTACTAGATAGAAAAAGGAGTTTTCTGAACCAAGTCTAGCAGTGTCCTTGGTGTCTGATCCTGTTGTACTGTCTCTGCCGGGAGGCTGCCATCTCCCTTGTGTGAGGATGTGCTAGGGTCCCTGAGGGAACAGCAGGAATAAGATCTTCTGGCCTGGAAGAGCTGACAGTTTAGTGGGGAAGCCTAATGATAAGTCACAAATAAAAGGTACAACAAGGGCAGAGCAACATCAGGGATTCAGAACGCATGTTGAGGGAGTGTTTTTAAGTGAGTAGATTTGGGGACAGTGACTGCTTGGTTTGGGATTGTGGCAGTCAAGAGGATGAGAAGTCTTCACAAGACAGAAAACATTTGAGGTGGGCCTTAAAGAATGAAGGAGAGTTTTTATGGCCCTGGGGTAGGAGAGAGCAATGTTTTGGACAGAGAAATAGCATCTTCAAACACACAGCATCATGCAATTGGTGGGCTGTGGGATGATCCCAATAGTCTAACTATGGTGAACAACAAAAAAAGGAGCAAGTATAGGAAACTGAGGACAGGATGGGACATAATGAGTTTAGTTTGGAGTTTTGAGTAACTGGGGATATTTCAGGTAAAAATGTCTAGTCAATAGTTGAATGTATAACTTTGATCTGGAGCTTTCAACAAAGGTGATAAGTAGAGATACGGTCCTTGGAGTCACTGGTGAGTGATGGTTCAAGCAGTGGAGGTGTCTGAGAATACGGGGAGACACTTAATTCAAGAGGAACAGGTAATTGGGAGTAGCATCCAGCACACAACAATGCTACCGTTTATCTACATTATGTGTTGAATGGGCTGTTATGTGTTGGCCCAAGAACCATGCCATCATTTACTAGTATAAAACTTTCTATGTAATAGTATAGAGTAAATTCAAGCAACTTACAGAAAACTTTGGAGCCACAAACTGTAAGTTGGAGCTTGGGCATACTTCCTTTTATTTCTCCTAACCATATCTTTTTACTTATGGCTCCGGTGCACTGGAATTTGGAAACCAATTCCTAGCATAAGCTGCCCACACACTTTGTGTTTTTATTGCATTTGGGAATATCTGCAGCTATGTTTTATTTCAGGCCTTCTTGGTTCATTTGTTACAAGTATGATGACATATTTTGCCACGAATACAAACTTTTGGATGATTGCTGTGTGCCTGGCATGGTGCTAATTGCTCTTTCTTGCCTTCTCTCTGCCACTGTGATCGACTCCAGAGAAGAATCGTGAGTGTGGTGAGTTTTGAACTTTTCAGGAAGCAAAACTGGTATCAAGGTAGCAATTCCTTGTGGTGCAAGGAATGTTGATATGGTGAGGCTCTCAGAAACACCTGTGTTGAAAGCCTCTGGGTGATAGAATTCTCTAATTCTTCATCTCATTTTTATTATATTTGTGAAGTGATTTCACATTTTTCTTTTTTTGTTTGTTTCAAGTTCAGTTAGAAGAGCTATATAGTACTAAACTCTATTCTCTGGTATGTCCAAGACATGTGACTATTATCAGAGACAGAAATTCACGAGTGGGTAAAAGGTAGGTTTTCAGTTGTAATACAAATAAATAATACAAGAATAAACTGTGTTTCGCATACTCACAACAGTAAGCCTGTGTAATTACTATTTGGCACATACAGACTATATGCAGTGTTGGGTTTTATTCAGAAAGTACAAAAGAAGGAGCTGCTTCATTCTGTAAGAGTCTTTGTGTCTCCCCTTAGTAATAGCAGTGGTAAAGTCACAGGACCAATGAAGTGTCTGAGGGAGGAATTTCTTCCTTCCTTCCTTCCTTTCTTCCTTCCTTCCTTTCTTCCTTCCTTCCTTCCTTCCTTCCTTCCTTCCTTCCTTCCTTCCTTCCTTC
>JAAGEH010000005.1:19032152-19132620 GCA_011751065.1 Lasiurus cinereus | reverse complement strand
TTCCTTCCTTCCTTCCTTCCTTCCTTCCTTCCTTCCTTCCTTCCTTCTTTCCTCTCTCTCTCTTTCTCTCTGTCTCTCTCTCTCTCTTTTCAGAGACAGGAAGGAAGAGGGAAAGAGAGAAACATCAGCGATGAGAGAGAATTATTGATTTGTTGCCTCCTGCATGCCCTCCGCTGGGAATCAAGCCTACAACCTGGGTATGTGCTCTGACTGGAAATCCAACCATGACCTTCTGCTTCATGGGTTGACGCTCAATCACGGAGCTACACTGGCTGGGCTGAGAAAGGACTTTCTTTTAGGAGCTTAGTCTTAGTGTAGGGTTAATATGGGGGGTGTTGTGTTTTATGAAGCACTGGGTTGTTCCAGCAGTTCAGGGTAAGTTGGGCACAGTGAGCAGGGCTGGGAACTCATGAACTCAGGACTAGGAACTGAATGCCTGGCAAAGAGGAAGAGGAAAGGAGTCTAGACTTAGTGTCTAATCGTGGATATTGTCAGTACTCCCTAACCCTTCATCACTCCAGTCCAGTTGAGCTGCCTACTTGGCAAGCCAGAAGTGTAGGGGAATTATACCGATAGGAGCAGCTGTCAATCAGTGATTGACAGAAGTTGGTGTGTTGTTATACCAGCTCTTGCCCTTACTGGCTTTGCTTTACACTGGCTTTCCCAGCAGGATTAGGCTCCACTCACCCACAGTGGCACAGCTGGCCTGACTGGACACTTCCCTTCCTTGTCCCTCTGCTCCGCCTTCCCTTCCTTGTCTCACTTTTCTAATCTCCTACTGGTGTTTGCCTTCACCTCCAAATAAATCTTTGCACTAGAATCTTCGTCTCAGGGTTTGCTTATGCAGAAAACTACAGAGTAAATATATTACCTCATCTTTCAGAGAGAAAGTTTCAGGCATCAGTCCCTCATACTTACTAGATGGGCACAATGAGCAAGGAATCAAAGCTAAATCATTAGTTAAGTGGCCCAGATTATACTTACTTACCTTTGATTTCTTTAAAAATATATTTTATTGATTTTTTACAGAGAGGAAGGAAGAGGGATAGAGAGTTAGAAACATCGATGATAGAAAGACATCGATCAGCCGCCTCCTGCACGCCCCCTACTGGGGATGTGCCCACAACCAGGATACATGCCCTTGATCAGAATCGAACCTGGGACCCTTCAGTCCACAGGCCAATGCTCTATCCACTGAAACAAACCGGTTTCGGCACCTTTGATTTCTTTCTCTGTGTTTAATGCTGACTAGCCCTCTTCTGCCAATACATTCTTTCTAAACACTAGGCACAACTGGAGTAACCAGGATTTTGTTTTCTCAATTACCTTTACATTCCTTCTCCTCCATGACCTTGCCCTTCCCCCAAATGGTCCTAAATAATCTCGAAGCATCAAATCCCCTTAAGCTCTTGAGTCACATGTTGATAGCATCTTTCAGTTAAATACCTATTATTTCATCTTCCGGGCACCTCTGTCCTTTCTCCTGGGATCAGTCACATAATCCTCTTTTCCAACCACATAATTCTATGGGACCTGACAGGTCCATCAGCAAAAATGAAGGACTTCTGCTTGCCATCCTCTTCCCCCAGTCATAGTTACTTTAAGAGGGAATGGGAGGTGGAAAAGGAGACACCAGTGCACTTCCTTGAACTTGCTGATAAAATCATGAAGAGGGGTAGGCTAGAAGCTCTAGGAGGGGTTGAAGTCGAAGGAGGATTTTTCATGTTTTTCCTGTTTGATCTCAAACTGAAAACTTGGCCATCATCTTGATTTCTCCCTCCAGTGCCTGTCAACCTTGCTCATCCCCTTGCCAGAACCTTGTTTTAGATCTCACCTCCTCCTCTGGATTACTTAGTCTCCAAACCTCCTGCCTGAAGCCCGGCTCCTCTATCTTCTATGAAGTGGCTAGCATGCTCTTTCTAAAGTTCAAATCTGGTCTTGTCATTCTCTACTTACAGCCCTCTGTGACTTCCGTTGCCCTCTGCAAATCCTTCACATCTGTATGAGGATTTCAAAACTAGGGAGGCCCTTCTTGTTCAGGCTCTGTCCTACCTGTCTGGGCCTCTCTTTCCACTCATCTCCTTGCAGAACCCGATCTATTCTTTATACTCCTGCAGCTGGTGAATGTGTCATACTCTTACTCCATGTCTTTGCATGTACCAGGATCCCTTCTTTACAGAGTACTGCATCGGAAGAAGTACTTCCTTTGCGTCCTCTTCCATGCCCCAACTGTTTCTTGCTCAGGAATGCACTGAAGTGTCACTTCCTTTGGAAAGACTTTCTTGCTTCCTCATACCTGGAAAAGTACACCTTGTCTTTTACCATGATGGCATTTAATCAAAGTATTTTCTTTAAAAAAATTTTTTTAAATTGATTTTAAAGAGAGAGCGGGGGAGGGAGAGAGAGAGGGATAGAAACATCAATGATGAGGGAGATTCATTGACCAGTTGCCTCCTAAATGCTCCTTCTTGGAAAAGGAGCCCCAAACCCAGGCAATATGCCCTGATGGGGAATTGAATCGTGACCTCTTGGTTCATAGGTTGACGCTCAATCATTGAGCCACATCAGCCAGGGTCAAACCATTTTCTAATTGCTCAGTAATAGGGGAGCTTGACCTGGGTCCATGGAAAAACTGATGTCTAATTTTCCTGGAAAAGTTCCAAAGTGAGAGATGGCTGAGCTTCCTTCCCCTCAAGGCCCAGTGGGAAAAGAGGATGTTGGTGGGAGGTGGGTGTTCTCTGGGTTTAAGTGAGACAACGGTGCTGTCTTTCACCTGGGGACACCTAGGCTTGATGGAGTTCCAACCCCAAGGACCCTGCTCAGCAGGGTGACATGACAATAGAAAGAGTGTCCCTGGGATTTGCCATTAGAACAGGGGTGGAGGGGCGTTTGCAAATAGTCAACTAATTGTTGCATCCAGAGTGCTGTGTGGCAGGAAATCCATACAGGGGTCCCTGTAAATCCCACATGTGGGGAAAGGAAAGCTTGTCACCCAGCCTAGAAAAGTGAAGTAACTTCCCCAGGATGGTACACTTCAGATGTGATGCAGCTGGGATTTGCACCTGATCTCACAGGATCAGGTGGGTGCGTGGCGGGGCAAAGGTGTGCGGGAGAGACGTCAACTGGGCGTGGACACAAGTGTGCAAGATATCCAGGTTTCCCGGAAAAGTGAGTGGGGAGCAAAAAAAAACCCCCTACATGCATAATATCTCTAACTACAGCTTCAAAACTTCCCTGGCAGAAAACTCACTGTTAGCTGAGAAGCGGGCACAAGGCTACTTATCTGGTCGGATTCTTGGATCCTGTCAGAAGGTTTTCCTGCTTTGAAGAGTTCCCTTGGGAAACAAAGCCTCCCGTGTGAGGTCTGAGTGCAGTCTGCCCCTGAAGGGTCTGGAGAACCCCTACCATCTACTTCGTTGTTAACCTTAATCCCGGACCCACCAGGACTCAGGGACCCTCCTCAGCGTTGGAAGCTCCCACGCAAACCCGTGGGCTTTATCCTGGTCGCTGATCAGGGAGGCCCTGGAGCACAGACCGGATCCCCGGGGGGTGCCCGGCACAATCTCAACTCGCCCCGGCGCCAGGCTGCTCGCTTTATCGGAACGAGGCTTAAGCAGAACCCGAGCAGACGAGTGCGCTTTGGGGAGCCAGGCTTGGAAGCCCTATCGCAGTTTTCGTCTCGAGTGGGCGCGCGCGGGGCGGGGGTGGGGGCCGCCGCGGAGCTGCCCGAGCCGGAGCGCGTCACCGCCGCCGCCGCCAGACTCGCCGCGCTGCCCAATCGGCGGAGGCGCCGGGTCGCAGCCCGGGGCGCAGGGACATAAAAGTGCGGCTGCAGCTCCGCGCGCGGCGACCGAGGGCTGGAGGTCGGGGCGAGCGGGCGAGCGCCCCAGGGGTCCCTTCCCGGACCGGCCCGCGCGCGCCTCGCCTGCCAGCTGCCCGGCGGGGACGTTCGGACGGCGCGGTCCGGGGCGCCGAGGCTCCGGCAAAATGGTCCCGCACTGGGCGCTGCTCCTTCTCCTCCCCTTGGCGGGAGCCACGGAGCGCCCCGAAGGCCGGGAGGACGGCGCGGGCCTGGCGGCCACCCTGGCCGCGCCCAACACCTCGCACTTCTTCTGGAACAACTACACCTTCTCCGACTGGCAAAACTTTGTGGGCGGGCGGCGCTATGGGGCCGAGTCCCAGAACCCCACGGTGAAAGCGCTGCTCATCGTGGCTTACTCCTTCATCATCGTCTTCTCGCTCTTTGGCAACGTCCTGGTCTGTCATGTCATCTTCAAGAACCAGCGAATGCACTCGGCCACCAGCCTCTTCCTCGTCAACCTGGCCGTCGCCGACCTCATGATCACGCTCCTGAACACCCCCTTCACCTTGGTAAGGCCGGCGGCCCGCGCGCCCGAGTCCGCTCCTCGCTCCGTCCTATTGCCCACTCTCTACCCGCCACTGTCTCTCTCCGCATTCCTCGCTCTCCTTTCTTCCCTCCTCCACCCTTCCTCCTTCTCCCGCCGGCCTTCTGGTCTTCATCTCTTAGTCTCTTTTCTCTCTTGCGCTCTCATCTCTCATTTCTCACCTCTCCTGTTGTTCTTCCATCTCTTGGTCTTTTTGTCAGCCTCTGTTCTTTCTGCCTGTCTCTCTTGAATTGAAGCCTTCTGTCTCTCTTTGTCCGTCTCTCTGAGACTTCATCATTTTTTCCTCGTTGTGCCTCCGTTTACAACACCCCCCACCCCCCCTCTTTATCTTTACCTTTCTCTCCCACTCTTCTCCTGGGCTGTGTTCTCCTCCCAACCCACACACACACCTTCTAACCCAGAGCTTCTGCAGCTGGTGGTGGTCTTGGGATAATGATTTTAGTGTCGTGCAGTCAGTTCTGAATGAATGAGCATCCTCTATTTAATTTTAATGCCGCTTGAGCATGAGCTTGTTTGATAATTGAGCAGTAAATCTAAGTCCCTTGAAATATAAGCAAAGATTGTTCCGTTACCCTCTCACCCCCACTACAACCCACCACCACCACCATCCCTACCTCTCACTTTCCCCATCCCCCAAAATGAAGCCATAAATACACCCCTCTCCGGATGCTGCTTTGGGCCACAGGGGAAATGTCAAACAATTGCTAATTGTTAATGGGACCTTAAGCGCACCTTTACCTAGACCACTATTTAAATTGCATTTCCCCTCCTGGTGCTTTGGCATTGAGGCAGCCCATGAAGTCTTTGTTGGGGAAGAGATCGGGCCCAGGGCTGGGGCAGGTTGGGGCATCTGCACAGGGAGGAGGTGAGCCTCCTCCCCAAGCCTTGGCTGCTCCGTGTTAGTGGCGTCGTTCCTGTCCCTCTATGTGGGAGTATGGTGCTCATGGATGATTTAAGACTAGGAGGGCTTTGACTGAGCAGTCATAATGACAGCTACATCTTAACGTTTTTGTAGCACCAGTTAACATTTCCCCCTAACTTGTAGATCAACAAATGGTAGAACTTAAGCTATTACCAAAGCAGTGTCTGTTCATATCTCTCTGTATCTTGTTTCTCTTTGTCACATTAAAACTACATTCTTTGTCCTCATTTATGAGAACATTACTCACATTTTACAGATGAGGAAATGAAGGCACTGAGATATTCAATATTCAAGCCCCTGTCCAAGGTCACTTCACTAGTAAATGGCAGAGCCAAGATGAGAATTCCTTCCCTGATTAAAGCCCCGAGATCTGTCCACTAAGCCACCCACCCAGGAGTAGGGAAAGGGGGCACTCTTGGGCCATGTTAGGCTACACTACTCCACACCGTGGGCTTTTCCTGTTCTCCTTGCACCTTATGTCTAAAGGACTCCTGGCCACTCAGCGTCCTCTAGGCCCTAACCAAGAACAAGGGGGCTAACAAATACCCCTTCCCCCTTCCACCATACTCCCCTCTGCTACCTGGAAGCACATGAGAGTGCATCTCTTTATCCTCTTGACTCCCCCTCGGTTTCTGACCTGACAATTTGCAATGTTGGGGTTAGGTTGGGCCACCCAGGATGGGAACTGGAGGGTCCCAAGCATTGGCTTTGTGCTGCTGCCCAGAATAGAATGCCTGGTGAGATCTGCAACAGACATGAGGTGGGTGGGGAGGGAGGCCACAGAACCCAGGCCAGGCTGCAGCCAAGAGCTGGCAACCCCTGCCCCGAAGCATGTCCTGTGAGAGATGAGATAGCAAAGTCATGAGAACCCAGCACCACTTCCAGGTTGATTTAAAGCAGTGTGGCCTTCAACCCGATCCATGTACTTCCCCCAGTCCAAACTCTTATCACAGTGTCCAAGGTGCTGGCAACTAGGGAGAGTGAAAAGGTAAAGGTAGGGTCTTCTAAGTCTTCAGCCAGGCCCCTCCACTGGGTAAGCTGTCCTGTCTACAGGCTGGTTGCTGACAATAGCCTTCTTCTGTCGTCTCTCTTTCTATCCTCTTTGCATCTGATATCAGCATCAAGTGTAGCTCTGGTCATTGGGAGAACAATCACTGACAGTTCCCATGGTAGAGATACAGGGTATGGTGGAGCCCTGAGGAGGGAGTCATTCATTCTGACCTGCCAGAGTCCCATGAGAAGGGCCAAGGATACCTTACAAAGAACAGGCCATTTCAAAGGGGGCCAGAATGTGTTGGAATTTCCCAGGTCAGGATGAATGCTCAGTGCAGACTGAGGGACCTGCAGGAACAAAGACAAGAGGCATCAAAGTTCATGTTGTGTTGAGGGACTGTTGTGTGGCTCAATGTAGCTGGAGCAGCGGAGGCAGGAAGCCCAGTGAAGGAGCCAGTGGGGCAGGAGAGAAGTAGGGCCAGAAAGGAAGACTGGGCCCAGGCTGTTCATGGGCCTGGATACTCATAAAGCATGAGGCACTGTCCTCAGGGCCATGATGATTCTAAGCAGGAGGGTAACAATATGGTTTAAGAAAAATACATCAGTAGCATGAAGGTTGATGTACAAGGGGACAAGACCAGAGGACAAGGAAAGCTGTCAGGAGGCCGTAATAGGGCAAATGAGAGATGAGGGGGGACTCCACTAAAGCCATAGTCTTCGGACTGAAGAGGAGGAAATGGATTAAAAACTATTTAGAGGTAGCACTGGTTGGCTTTAGCAATGCATTGAATATGGCAGGTGAGAAGTAGACATTGCTAAAGATTTCTAGCTCTGTATTGTCATTGGACTGTTCAAGGCCTCATGTTGTTTTTCTCTGCCCATTCCAAAGATAGTCAAGTCCATGATCTGCTGGTCCAGCTTTGTGATCTGGCCAGACTTGTTCCTCATGACTCTTCCACACTCTCCAGCCAATGCCATTACATCCCTTATTCCCCAAACAGGTCCTGAGATTTCTAATCCAGTGCCATATCCTTTGATCTATCTCCACATGTGCAAATCTATCTATTCCTTTATATATATATATATATATATATATATATATATATATATATATATATATATATATTGATTTCAGAGATGAAGGAAGAAGGAGAGAGATAGAAACATCAATAATAAGAGAATCATTGATTGGCTGCCTCCTATACACCCCACACTGGGGATCAAGCCCACAACCCGAGTGTGTGCCTTGACTGGGAATTGAACCCTTGATTCATAGTATGATGCTCAACAAACTAGCTGGGCCCTCCCTCTTATTTGAAGTTCATCCCAAATGTCTCATGTCATCATGACAGTTAGCAGTGTGAAGTACTTGCTATGGACTAAGCACTGTTGTACCCACTTTATATGTAGTATCTCTTGTTCAGCCTTCACAGCAACCATGTGAAAAAGGTTAGCCCCATTTTACCAATGATGAAAGTGAGACTCATAGAACCTAAGTGCATTGCCCAAGCTGACAACTGTAAGTGGCAAATACCCTGCTGAAAACCACTACACACTATTCTTTCTGTTGGACTGACTTGCTCTATTTTCCCCATTCCTACCCTGCCTGGTGAGCCCAGTGCCTTTTGCTTGAGCCTTCTGCAGGGTGTTAAAAACTTTCTGTTTTTCATCTGAGGTTCCTGAGTCCTCCTTTGCCCAGACTGGAAGCTTCTTTTATTTTTATTTAATAAATTTTTATTGTTCAGATTATTACCTTTGTTTCTCTTTTTTCCCCTCATAGCTCCCCTCCACTCGGCTCCCATCGCTCCTTCTACCCTTACCTCCCCCCGCATTGTCCTCATCCATAGGTGTATGATTTTTGTCCAGTCTCTCCCTGCACCCCACTCACCCCTTTCCTCCTGAGAATTTTTAGTCCACTCCCTTTCTATGCTCCTGATTCTATTATATTCACCAGTTTATTCTGTTCATCAAATTTTTAATTCACTTAATTTTTAGATCACTTGTTCATAGATATGTATTTGTTGTTCATAATTTTTATCTTTACCTTTTTCTTCTTCTTCCTCTTCTTAAAGAATACCTTTCAGCATTTCATATAATACTGGTTTGGTGTTGATGAACTTCTTTAGCTTTTTCTTATCTGTGAAGCTCTTTATTCGCCCTTCAATTCTGAATGATAGCTTTGCTGGGTAGAGTAATCTTGGTTGTAGGTTCTTGCTATTCATCACTTTGAATATTTCTTGCTACTCCTGTCTGGCCTGCATAGTTTCTGTTGACAAATCAGCCGACAGTCGTATGGGTGCTTCCTTGTAAGTAATTAACTGTTTTTCTCTTGCTGCTTTTAATATTCTCTCTTTGTCTTTTGCTCTTGGTATTTTAATTATGATGTGTCTTGGTATGGTCCTCTTTGGATTCCTTTTGTTTGGGGTTCTGTGTGCTTCCTGGACTTATAAGTCTATTTCTTTCACCAGGTGGGGGAAGTTTTCAGTCATTATTTCTTCAAATAGGTTTTCAGTATCTTGTGCTCTCTCTTCTTCTGGTACCCCCATAATTCTGATGTTGGTGTGCTTGAAGTTGTTCCAGAGGCTCCTTACACTATCTTTACATTTTTGGATTATTTTTCTTCTTGCTTTTCTAGTTGAGTGTTTTCTACTTCTTTGTATTTCAAATTTTTGACTTGGTTCCTCCATTCCTCTAGTCTGTTGTTAGGTCTCTGTATAATATTTTTTATTTCAGTCAGTGTATGTTTAATTTCTAGTTAGTCCTTTTTCATCTCCTCTTGGGTCTTGCTAAATTTATCCATCTTTTCTAGGAAATTCTTAAAAAAACCTTATAACCGTGGTTTTGAACTCTATATCCAGTCGTTTGTTTTCCTCCATTTCTTTCGTTTGTGATCTGTCCTATTGTCTCTGCATTTTCACTATGTTGGGAGAACTTCTGTGTTGGAGTCAGCCTTATGATACCAGACTTGCAAAACTGCAAAAGCCTCTCTGTTGAGCTTAGATAGGGTGGAGTCTCGGGGCTTAGCAGATGGCCTTGGCTTCCAGTCAGCCCCACCCTACGTGGCCCCTGGGTCTCAAGTGTCTCTTGGTAATCCCTGCAGCTGTCTCGGTGCGCATGCGTGCACATGCCTCTAAACCTCTGCTTTTTTGGTTCCCTTGTGTTCCAGGCCCTGTATGAGTCTGGGTCCCCAGGGTCTCGCCCGAAACGGGTTCAGTGCAGTTAGAAGTGGCACAGTTGGGAGGCTCTGTCTCCCGCCCACTAGAGAGAGCCAGCGGCATGATCAGCAGTCCATCTTTTGTGCACAGTGGTGTGCACACCCCCAGACCTATGCCCTTTTGCGGCTCCCCTAAATTTTCATGCACTCCTCTCTTTTCACAGTTCAGACTCCCTCTGTATGAGTCTCGCCCAGAACTGGGGTTCAATGCCATAGGATAAGGGGTTCAGTGCAGTTGGGAGTTTCCGTCTCCCTCCCACCAGAGGAAGCCAGCCAGGCACTCCGCCGCCCAATCTCTCCACGTGAGTGTCTCTGTACTTCAGCTTTTTGCAGCTCCTGTGAGTCTCCGTGAGCCCCTCTCTTTCCTTCTAATTGTAGAATTTCCCCTCAGCCAACTTTCCTGTGGTTCTGGATGATGTCTGTTCTGTCTTTTAGTTGTAGTTTTGAAATTGTTGTGCGAGGCAGCAGTTTAGGTGTTCACCTATTCTCCATCTTGGTTTCTCTCTGGAAGCTTCTTTATCAGAATCAGTGCTGTACCTCTCTCTGGCATGGGACGTTACTCACAGGAGCACTGACTGAATGTGTGAGATGAGGCCTAGGCCAGCTCCTAAAGACTACATTGCTCTGGAAGCTTCTCTTCTTCCCTTTCCCCCCACATCCCTCCCTGCCTCTGCCCATACCTCTTCAGGTCCTGGCTTTCCTTTCCAAATGATGGATTGTAAGGCCTGCTTAGCCAACATTGGAGAGCACAGCCCACATGCTATATTGTGATTTTTCAGTTGTGTCTTCCTTATTATTCTGAACTCACATGGGCCAGGTATTAATTTTATTATTGGTGTAAAAATAGCTATTATTCATTTCTAATAATATATTTCTAGCAATGTGCTAGACATTGTGTCGCACCTTTGTAAATTTTTAAACACTTAATCCTTACATAAGTCTGCAAAGTAGAGATTTTTAAGCCTTTATTTTTTTTTTACAAATGAGCAAACTGAGGTTCAGAGATTCCATACCTTGCTCAAGGTCACACAACCAGAAACTAGTAGAGGTGAGAAGGCTGCATCACAAGGGGATAAGACTGGAGGACAAGGAAAGCTAGAAATGAGGCTGAACTGATCCAGGTATGAGATAATAGCAGACTTCAGCAGGGCCATGACCTTGGAACTGAAGCCCAAAGCCCATGTCTTTCCTATACTCTGTTGACACTTAACAGGGCCTGGCCCCCACAGTATGATCAGAGGCTATTTAACTGAATGATCAACAGTGAATCACACTAAAGAGAATCATATGTGACCCACAGTTCTGCTGTGAGGAGTGGAAGAGGCCTTCCAGGGGATGCTCCTTAGAGACCAGAGGGCCAGTTTGGGGGGGTGTCAGGGTCAAGGTCTATTTGTCTCCTGACCTCTGTGGGTTTGTCTCCAGGTCCGATTCGTGAACAGCACATGGGTGTTCGGGAAAGGCATGTGCCACGTCAGCCGCTTCGCCCAGTATTGCTCTCTGCACGTCTCTGTCCTGACGCTGACAGCCATTGCAGTGAACCGCCACCAGGTGAGGGCACCTGCTCCCAGCACTCTGTCCTCCCTTCTCTGCCTTTGTTTTCCAGAGGGGATGTGAGACTCTTAAACAGTACTTTAGCCCATTTTTCAATGAATGCATTTGTCTTAATGAATAATATGAACGCTTACATTAGGTAGGTTAATCCCTTTGTATTAGGTGCTGCGGAAAGTTCTTCCCATCTGTTGTTCCAGTGAAGACTCATTGCTAGTGTTTTGTATCTCAGAAATGAATGAATTTGCTTTATAGTTAGGAAAGCAAACCTGGGAAATCACAGATGGAAAGAGAGTGACAAATAATTATAGGTCAGAGATAAGGCTCCTGGCTGGGAGATGGACATTCGCTTGCCCAAGCTGCTGACGAGGAAAACAAACGAGGTTGTCCAGGTGTCCAGAGCAGGCATTGGAGTGGGACAGGAAGGTCCTGTTCACTGTCCTGCTTCAGCAGACACACATGGTGTATGTGTTGAAGGGAACTGAAGAGGATCTGGATGTCCATCCTGGGGGAGGATGGTTCAATGACAGGCGTCTTACACTAACTTAGAGAAACCATGTTGTATACTTGCTGAATCAAGTAATAGAGGCTCAGAAAGTCCTTACATAACTTTTCCAAGATTACATGCCTGGCAAATAATGAAGCTACAATTAGAATAATGAAGTCTTTCTGGCTCTAAGCCCATTCTCTGATCATCATCCACCCTGCACTGGAAGACTCAAGGCCACCTACAAGGCCAATGTATAGGGTCACCAGGCAAAGAGATGTAGAATTTATGCTGAGTAGCTCCAAGAAGTGCTACAGGACTAAGAGATGGGCGCCTTCAAGATGCAGATGCAAAGATGTAGCTTAATATGATGAAGAAGTGGCTAATGGAAGTGTTCGAAGATACACACACAGCTGCCTGGGGAGGTATGAGTTTCATGTACCAGCCATATTTAAGCAAAGTCTGATAGGGATGTTCAGAAGAGATTCATGCTTCTGATAGGGAATTGGACTTGGCAGACTTTGAGATCTCTTTATCCCTACAATGCCATCATTTTGACATTTATGTTGCAATTGCTTTGGTGTAAAGTGTGAAAAGGTTGCACACAAATGTTTCCTGTCTTTTCTTAACCTTCTCCCCTAAAGCAATAAGGACTCTGGATTACCTTTGCCTGGCTTATACTGATCCCATTTAATACAGCTAACTGAGAGTTGCCCCTTGAGTAAAGGTGGGTCTGGGGAACAGGGTGGGAGTCTTGCCCACATTGACCATGTTGCTGTGACATATGCCCAGACAGGGGGTGGGCTCTGTCCCAAAGCCAGCAGCATCTTTGAGCAGTGTCTGGGGCTTCTGGCCTAGGCTTTCATTCCCTTCAGCAACCTGAAAAATGGAGTGTGAGGGGCAAAGGTGGCCAAGTTCAGAGTGGAGATGAGCTAGGCTTCTAAAGCCTAGTTACTGTCTCCTATAAAACCTTGAACACTTTGGGAGAAAAATTAGGGAGGACCCAGCCAGAAGGTCCAGCGTGTCTTGGGATGGGCTTCTGAGGTGGTAGCAGCTCTTTATGACCTATCCCCTTGATCCTGGACTCACCTACCCCAAACTGCCTTTTTCAAGACATAATGATTCTAATCTTAAAATGAGGATGCTGCTAAATACCTCAGTGCTTATTTAAACCTTTTAGGAGAAGCAGTTGGCATATAGTAGCAATTTCAAGACGTTTTTCAGCCTATAATACTGGCTTTATTATAGGCCTGAGAAAGACATTTAGTAATGACTTCTATAAACAATGCTATGAACCCCTAAGTCAGTGTCAGTACAGCTTTGCATGATAGGTGGTGGGTGTCTCCTCTCCACCACTGTCACCCTCAGAGTCCTTTGTAGCCCAAGGGGCTTGGAATCATGGGGTGATGAGGTCAGAACCTGAGTGGAGGCTGGCCTGGCTTTTTCCTCTGCTAGCCTTGCTATGGGCCTGTGGGTGTTCCTGAATACAGACTCATCTCTCACCTCCCCATCTTCTCACCGCACCCTGGTCTTGCCACAGAAGACTTTCATTACTGCCTGGAGATTCTGAATCCAGGTGACACCCTCTTCCTACCCTTGGAGGTAGGCTGTGGGTTGGTGTAGCTGAGGGGCTCAATAATGAATCAATGGGTGCTTTACTTTATAAATAGGACCTATGAGCTTTATTGTGACTAGTGAGCCATGTCATCTGGATTTCTCATTTTTTTCTAAACTTCTTCAGCCAGTGATGCAGTTTGCTTGTTTTCCAGGTCATTATGCATCCCTTGAAACCCCGGATCTCCATTACAAAAGGTGTCATCTACATTGTAGTCATCTGGACCATGGCTACCTTCTTTTCACTACCACATGCTATCTGCCAGAAATTATTTACCTTCAAGTACAGGTGAGATTAACCGGTAGAGAGCCATCTGAGGACTCATAGGACTTTGACATGGGGGAGTTACCAGTACCAGTACCGGCCACCCAGAGGGAGCCAGAGCCATTCTCTCTGCCTCGTTCACATCCTGTCGCCTATCCTTTGCATTTTTTAAAAATATATCTTATCTATTAATTTATTTTTGCTATATCTCATCTTCCCTTCAGCTTCCTCCTTATTCTCTGTCCAGTTTACAAGGCCAAGGCAATATTGATTAGCTTCTGTCCCTGGGAGCATGTACTCTCAGAGACTGAGCTTTAAGTCACCCAGGCCTTGTTTAAACTGTGTTGTTTAAATTCTCTTGCACAATCTAAAAATCCATTCAGGTTTCTTTGCCATATGCTTTCACGGAATGAGAATTCCTTTCAAAGCACTCAGTGCTTAAAATGTAAGCACTTGTCTCTGCTGCTAGTCTATAAAGGCGATCGCCCTCACTAGATTATAAAGTTGTGGAGAGCTGGCCCCATTTTTTATTTTGCTACCTTGGTGTCCCTAGCATTTAACTTACTATTTCTTTATAACAAGTTCTCAACAGCTATTTACTGAATAAGTGAATGAATGAATGGGCTTGGAGTGATTTTTGTCAGTTCATAATTGTTATACATGATGTTCCTCAGAAACAGACCCTGTTAGGCAGGTCAGCAAATGGGAGAGCTTGAGGAAGGGTGGGTTTTGAGGGGAAGCTGTAGTCTGCTCCACAGGGACTTCTGGTAACACCAAGTTTGCCAGCCTTGAGGCAACTGGAGCCTTGGAAAAACAAAAACTCCTAGCCACATCTGGATCTTAATGGATCTGTAGGAAATGTCTTCAGCAGTCCTGGGTAGTCTTGGACACCTAGGAAGGTCACAGATGCCAGCTGTTTCTTAGGGAGCAGGCAGGGGTCTGGCACTCTAGACAGGTAAAGGGGATCTAAGAGGATCCAGGGGGTGCAGTGCTGCATGTCCTAGAGTAGCCATGTGCTGTCACACTTTGGTAACATAAGCAGAGTCAAGAGAGCAAATTCTGAAGGCCAATTTCAACCAACTTAAAAGGCTCTCTCCAGAATACTAGGATATTAGAGTGAGTCACATGCCCAGACCCCCACCTCTCAGACTCCCCATCTGCCTTCAGTTTTTAGTTTTGTTTTTTTCTTCTTCTAACAAAAGCAAAGAGAGTTGTCGCTTTCACTAGTGATGACCACCAGCATATATTACAAGAGCAATAAGCCACAAAGTGTGATGAGAAAATAAGCCATTTTGAGTTGCTGCCTAGATATTTTACAGTCTGACAACCCTGCTCACACTGAGTCTGGACATTTAGATATGGACCTGAGCTTAGGATCCCACCACAAGTTCCTGCCTTGCTTTTCCCAGGGCACCTTTTTATTTATTTTTATATTTTATTTTTAAAAATTTATCTTTATTGTTGAAAGTATTACAGATATCCTCTTTTCCCCCCATTGACGACCTCCACCCCTCACCTCCCACATCTTCACCCCACTATTATCTGCATTCATGGGTTATACATATCCTATCTAATAAAAGGGCAATATGCAAATTGACCATGACTCCATCACAAAGATGGCTGCACCCACAGCTGAGCTCCTGTTTATAAAGTAATGTTACCATAAGGAGCATTAATGAGAAATTGGCAGGGACCTGAAGCTATGCCCTCCCCTATCCCTGTGGGAGTTGACAGGAGACCTCAGGCCGCATCCCCTATCCAGCAGGGTTTGACAGGGGACCTTAGGCCAAGCCTCTCATCTAACAAGATTTGACAGGGGACCTCAGGCTGTTCCCCCCACCTAGTAGGGCTTGACAAGGGACCTTAAAGTATGCTTCCCGCCCTGGTGCTGAACTAGGGGACCTCAGGCTGCTCTCCCCACCCCAGGGCCAGGCTGGGGAACCTCAGTCCACACCTCCCACCAGGTAGGGCTCGACAGGGAGACTTCACACCATGCCCCCCTCCCCGGCACTGGGCCAGGGGACCACAGACCACACCCTCTGCCCAGTGGAGCTTGACAGGGGACCTTAGGCCACGGCCCTTGCCCCAGCACTGGGCAAGGGGACCTGAGGCTATGCCCCTGCCTGGCAGGGCTTGACAAGAGTGGGACTGGCTGGGTCTGGATCTAGCCCAATGGCGGGGGGTGGTGGGCCTGGCTAGGTCCAGGTCTCATGCAATTTGAGTTGCATGTGGGTGGGTGGGGACTTGACTCTAGATCCCATGGTGAGCTCCAGACTCTGACAGGAGGAAGCTTTCATATACATTTTACAAATTTTCTTTCATTTCTGACACTTCTATTATAGAGAAAGGTCAAATAGCAATATTAAATTATTTCCTCTAAGTAATCCCCTTTTAATATGTACGGATTTTGTGCACAGTCTATATATATATATAAGCCTAATATTTAAATTGTCCCCATAGGAGTTTGACCAGGAGACTGGAAGTTTGATCACTCACTATGATGTGTGCTGACCACCAGGGGGTGGCGCAGAACAAAGGAAGGCCTGGCCGGCAGCCGGAAGGCTCTGATTCACCTTGATTGCCAGCCAGGCCTGGGGACCCTACCCATGCACGAATTTGTGCACCAGGCCTCTAGTATGCATATAAGTTCTTTGGTTAATCTCTTCCTGCCCCCTCTTCCCTTCCCTGCTCCCATCTGTCAACCAACAAAAAGTTCTCTGTATTTATGAGTCTTTTTCTGTTCTGCTTGTTCATTTTGTTTGTAGATTCAATTGTTGATATATATATATATATATATATATATATACACACACACACACACACACACACACACATATGTATATATATGTGTGTATATATATATATATATAAATATATATATAATTATTGCCATTTTATTGTTCATATTTTTTATCTTATTCTTTGAGAAGACCTTTCAACATTTCATTTAATACTGGTTTGGTGGTGATGAACTTATTTAGCTTTTTCTTGTCTGAAAAGCTCTTTATGCCCATCAAATTTAAATGATAGCTTTGCAGGATAGAGTAATCTTGGTTGTAGATACTTGCTTTTCATCAGTTTGAATATTTCTTGCCATTCCTTTCTGGCCTGCAAAGTTTCTTTTGAGAAATCAACTGACAGTCTTATGGAAGCTCACTAACTGCTTTTCTCTTGTTGCTTTTAAGATTTTCTCTTTGTCTTTAACCTTTTGCATTTAATTATGATGTGTTTTGATGTGGGCCTCTTTGGGTTCTTATTGTTTGGGACTGTCTGTGTTTCTTGGACTTATATGTCTGTTCCCTTCACCAAGTTAGGGAATTTTTCTGTCATTTTTTCAAATTGGTTTTCAATTTCTTGCCCTCTTCTACTTTCAGCACTCCATTTCATGGGATCCTTACACTATCATAATTATTTATTTTTTTACTTTTTTTTTTCTATTCTGATTGGGTGTTTTTTTGCTTCCTCATATTCCAAATTGATGGTTTGATTCTTGGTTTTCCTTACTCTATTGTCAGTTCTCTTTAAGTTATTCTTTATTTCAGTTAGTGCATTCTGATTAGTTCTTTTTTTTTATGCTGCTAAGATCCTCACTATGTACATTGAGCATTCTTATAACCAATGTTTTGTTCTCTGCATCTAGCAATTGCTTATCTTCATTTTGTTTAGTTCTTTTTCTAATGGAGTTTTGTTCCACTTTTTCATTTGGGCCATGTTTCTTTGTCTCCTCATTTTGGCTGCCTCTCTGTGTTTCTATGAATAAGGTTGAGCTTCTATGTCTGCTAGGCTTGGTAGTATGGTCTAATGTAGTCGATGTCCTGTAGGGTCCTGTAGCACAACCTCCCTGCTCACCCCAGCTGGGCACTTGAAGTGTCCCCCTTCTCCCACATGTGGGCTGTAACCCTTCTGTTGTAATTGAGTCTTGATTACTGTTGGCATGTCAATGGGAGAGAATTACTCAGGCTGATCAGCTGCAAGGAGTGGCTGGTGACCACTGCCCTCCAACCACCTTGGAGGATCAACTGTGCAGGGGCACACCACATAGAGCAAGACTTACTTCAGTGGGGCTCTGTTATTCACTGAGTCCACCCCTTGAGTGTGTCACTTTAGAAGGTGGTTGGGTGATGTTGTTTTGACATGGCCTGAAGCTGTCACTGGGTGTGCTGGATATAGGGCCTCCTGGAAGGTGCAGGTCAAGGTCAGCCACTGCCTTGTTCTGCCTGAGGCCACTAGGCATAAGCTACAAAAAAAACTGCAGATGGCTGCTTCTTGTGCTGGGATTGGAGGTGCCCAGCCAAGCTGCTGCCATTTAGTGAGAGGTATGGGACTTGCTGAGGCTAGATGCTGCTTGTTTGACAGATTTTAGGAAAATCTGAAGCCTGAAGCAAGACAGGCCATTCCATGATAAAGCCCTGGAAACAAAAGTTGGGTGGGTCCAAAAGTTGGGTGGAGTGAGTCCAAATAAGTTCACGCACAGGCTTTTTAAGAGGAACTGTGTGGAACTCCATAGCCTCAGTCTCCCTCCTCAGTGCATATTGGTTTATAGCCAAAGTTATAGGTACTTCTCTTCCTGGCACTAGAACCCTGAGCTGGGGGACCTGGTGTGGGCCTGGGACTTCCTGCTTCTTAGGGAGGAACTCCACAGCCCAGATATCCCTCCTGATTTTTATCTGACACACATGGGTGTGGGACCAGCCCTTCCACACCTCTGCCTTTCCTTCTAGACTCGATGTGTCTTCTTTAATTTTGTAGTTGTAGAAGTTCTATTTAGTTTGCTTTCAGGCAGTTCTGAATGATGGTTGTTCTGTAGTTTAGTTGTACTTTTGATATGGTTTTGGGAGGAGGCAAGTACCATGTTATCTATGCCACCATCTTGACCAGAAGTTCAAGGCACCTTTTCACATGACCCCTCAGAGTTGAGCCTGCAAAAAAATTAGTGACCACTGCCTTAGCCACCTTATAATAAATAATAGGTGCTTGATACCCTGCTCTCTTTATTCTGTTCACTGATGACTTGGGATGGAGGACTGCCCTTCTTCCAGAGAAATCTCTGTTCTGAGATTTGTAAGCAATAAATCTTGTACTTGACTTCCTTTATGTGACTGTATTGCCATAGTGCCTTCAAAATGGCCCTATAGTTTTCACTTCCCCAAAGTGGGAGCTTGGATATCTAGAGAGCTGTCTGCTACTCCCATGTGAGTGGTTTATGCCTCCTTATTCAGCAGGTCATTATCTTTAACACAGTAGCTCTGGATTTTTCAATACACATGGATATCCCTAAAAAGTTTGAAGAAGACTGGGTACATGACATAGAAAATAAGTATGTTATTCCAGGATTGCCACTCATAGTATCAAGACCCATTGTGGCTTTGGCCCATTCCTTAATTCCCTTCTGGAATGGCAATAGGTAGTACAATGGAGAATTCCTGAATACACTGTGCTCCCAGGATGAGTTAGGTCTAAGATGAGGAACACCAGTGTTGCATTCATTCATTGAATAGATATTTACTGGGTCTCTATTATGAGCTAGGAAAAATGCAAAGTTAAGAGGACAAAGAGAGATCCAGGTATATTCCTTATCTTTATAGAACTCCCAGCCTAGTGGGAAAGTCAGAAATGTAATCAGATAATTAGGCTGGAGCATTAAAAGTGCTGTAACAGATGGATGTACCAGTAGGCTAGTGCTTCTCGGGCCAAGGTCTTTCCAGACTAATTGCACACTTTCTCCTCTCTCTCTCTCTCTCTCTCTCTCTCTCTCTCTCTCTCTCTCCCCCTTTATCTCTAGTGAGGACATTGTTCGCTCCCTATGCCTGCCAGACTTTCCTGAGCCAGCTGACCTCTTCTGGAAGTACCTGGACTTGGCCACCTTCATCCTTCTTTACATTCTACCCCTCCTCATCATCTCTGTTGCCTATGCCCGTGTGGCTAAGAAGCTGTGGTTGGGCAACACAATTGGCGACGTGACCACGGAGCAGTACCTGGCTCTGCGGCGCAAGAAGAAGAAGACCATCAAGATGCTGATGCTAGTGGTGGTCCTCTTTGCCCTCTGCTGGTTCCCCCTCAACTGCTATGTCCTCCTCCTATCCAGCAAGGTCATCCATACCAACAATGCCCTCTACTTCGCCTTCCATTGGTTTGCCATGAGCAGCACCTGTTACAACCCCTTCATCTACTGCTGGCTTAACGAGAACTTCAGGGTAGAGCTGAAGGCATTACTAAGCATGTGCCAGAGGCCACCCAAGCCTCAGGAGGAGAGGCCACCCTCTCCAGTCCCTTCCTTCAGGATGGCTTGGACAGAGAAAGGCAAGGGGCGGAGGGCTACACTAGCCAACAAGCTTCTGCCCTCTCCCCAACTTCAGTCTGGGAAGACAGACCTATTGTCTGTGGAACCCATTGTAGCAATGAGCTAGAGGAGGGTGGGAAGAGGTAGAGGGAAGGGCACTATCTAAGCTGAGATTGGGAGAGGGCCTGAGGACAGAGCCTGGAAAAGAGCCTGTCCTCCCATACATGACCTTCACCATCCTGGAAACAAGTTCCTGCAGAAGCCATAGGACTCTTGGTTTCCTAGGAAACTGTTTAGATTCCTGGCCCCATTTGATGTGAAGACTAAATGGCACCTACCACTAGACATATGTTTCTGAATTTCTGTCTAAGAAATGCTGTGAGGAATATCACCCTGGTTCCTGAAGACAACTTCAGCCCAAATGGAGGCTGTTCAGTCAACTGCCTCCAACTGTCAGGCAGCTGTCTTACCGCCCTCCCTGCCACTAAGCATCCTTAAGGACATC
Source organism: Lasiurus cinereus (assembly GCA_011751065.1). Taxonomy (NCBI): domain Eukaryota; kingdom Metazoa; phylum Chordata; class Mammalia; order Chiroptera; family Vespertilionidae; genus Lasiurus; species Lasiurus cinereus. The sequence goes on along the minus strand of JAAGEH010000005.1, from coordinate 19,112,386 downwards.
TGCATCATATTTGGGTGTGGCTGACCCAGATGCAGAGAGCTGTACTTGAAGAAGCTCATGGCACAGTGCAAGGTTAGCCAACCAGAGTTGGCACGGACATTTTCACGCCTCACTTTCTGAAGTCATGGGAACAGGATGGATTACAATTTTGTGGTGGCCTGGCCCGATATTTGACAAGAAATGACCAATTTGGTTGCTTAAAACAACAAAAATTATTATTAAAACTTTGGAAAATTCAGAAAAGCACAAAGAAGGAGATAAAAATCACCCCTTCCACCCAATGTGTGATAAGCTGTTAGCTGTGGATTTATTTGCAACTTTTTCTTTTCTGCCTGTGTGCGATTCATTTGATTATGAACTCCACTTTTCCGTGCAGAGATAAGAAAGAAACAGGCGCAGCAGAGAACTCGTGAACCTCTCTCCCAGGAAGTGTCCACTACTAATTAATGGAAGAGTTGGAAGATGAGGTGGGAGAGGAACTCAAGGAGAAGACTGTCCCAGAGAAGACAGACTGCCTTCCTCTGTAGTCAGTGGTGAGGGGATGCTGGCTGAAATGACTCTTTTTAGATGATGGCCATTGTGATGAGCTGGGAACAAAGCTCACCCAAGAGCCATAATTCCTTCTCTCCTGGAATCCTACCGAATGGGAGGTGGAAAGCTTCATCCTGCTTTCACAGGAGATGAGGGAGCAGACTTTCCAACATGCTGGAAATCATTGTTAGACACCTCACCCCCCAACCTATCTAGAGAGGCTATTTCTCTGTGTTGCCTAAATAATAAAGCTTTTTTATTTTCTTCATTGTCAGCCTCACCCTGGCAGTTTGTGCATCACTTACAGAAACCTGTGCATCGTGATGGTCCTTAAGGACTCAACTTGCCAGAGAAACTTCATTCCAGAGCCTGAGCATTTCACTGCCTTCTATCTAAAAGATGCCTCAGGCAGAAAAGAGCTTAATTCACCAGCCTGACATCTGAGTTCTGGGTTGCCACTCTCATCGGTGTTGGCTTTCTTTCTAGCACCAGACCGATCCAGAAAGCAAAGCACGGTTATGGAGCAGAGTGGAAAACTCAGGTTTGGGAAGAAGAGGTTTATCCAAGGTTCACTTAGATCTCGTGGCTGTTAATGGTAACTGAACTTGGTCCTATCACTTGCTTCCCTATAATGAACCATGGGATTTGGATATACTATTCTATTTATGAGGAAGTTGGAAACTTTTCAGGAAGTAAAGTTTTGGAAAAATCATCTTTTGAACAGTGGCTAAGAAAGCGACTTTCATGGAGCAGAGAGAGCTGTCTGAACCCATAAGGATCCCCAGAAGGGTTTTTCTGGCCAAATGGCTCCCATGTCTGTGCCTGCTGTCTTTGTAGGATTGAGAAGTAGTTTAATGTTGCCATAGAAATTCTATGAACCAGAGAGAGGATGAGAGCAGGGCCACCGTATCCCTAAACTTTGCCTCTCTCTCTCCCAGAGCATCTAGAAATACGGTTGAGTCTTTTTTGGGGAAGGACTCACTGTTGGCCCATTAAGTCTGTGTCTCCTGCCTGTACCTTGTCTGTCCCCCTCCCTATGTTCCCCACATGCCTCAGAGCAAAAATTGGATTGTATTGTGAATGTAAAATTTATAAAATTTGAGTCTTTCTATTGTGCTATAATGTGTATTTTAGGGTAAATTGCTCCATTCTCAATAAAATAATTTTGGGTGTGTGGACTGTGCTTCTTGGATTTGTGATTAGGCCACAGTTAGTAACCTCTAAAATGGGAATCCATATGGATTAGGTGAAGAGTGTGTGGAGATCACCTGCCACGCCCCTGTGTCTAATAGCCGAGGAAGTACAGACCCTGAGGTAGTGAATAGCCGGATGAAATCCTTTGACTTTCAGCCTAGTGCTTCTTCCATTGAGCTGGCTGCCAAGTTCCCTCTCCTGTGATTATGAATCTATGCTGTGTTTGTGTTTTTTTTAAAATATATTTTATTGACCTTTTAAAGAGAGGAAGGGAGAGGGATAGAGAGTTAGAAACATCAATGAGAGAGAACATCGATCAGCTGCTTCCTGCACACCCCCCACTGAGGTGGTGCCTGAAATAAAGGTACATGCCCTTGACCGGAATCGAACCTGGGACCCTTAGTCATCAGGCAGACGCTCTGTCCACTGAGCCAAACCAGTCAGGGCTATGCTGTGTTTTTTTAACTTGAGACTCCGTCTGTTCCTTGGTGGTTCAGGAGGAGATGAAGCTGCCACTCAAGACCTAAGAGTAGGACTCCCACTTGCAGTGTGTCGTGAGTACTGTTTTCCTACTAGGTGAGCTGGGTAGGAGCTCTCAGTGCATACATAATTACCTGATGTCATCCAGAGCCCAGGAAATCAGTTTCAAATAATTTCACAGGTGCAGCCAAATGGCTCAGTGGTTGAGCATCAACCTATGAACCAGAAGGTCACGGTTCAATTTTCAGTCAGGGTGCGTGTGGGCTCGATCCCCAGTGGGGGTTGTGCAGGAGGCAGCCAATCAATGCTTTCCCCTCATCATTGATGTTTCTATCTCTTCCTCTCTGAAATCAATAAAAAAAAAAATTAAAAAAAACGCCAAGTAATTTCACAGAAGGTTGTACATAGGGTCACTTACTGAGCCTAAGAGAAATTTTGAAAGAAAAATGGAAGGCAGAGGAGAAGGAGAAGGGAACTAAGATTTGCAAACACATGCTATGTGAGATACAGTACTGAACCTTTGTGAGCTCATGATCTCATTCACCCTTATAGCAATTCTCCAGGATGGGCATTGTTATTTCTACATTGGAGATAAGGAAACTGAAGCTCAGCTAAGAATCTTTGTTTTGGCCTAGGAGGCAGTTAACAGAAGAATTGGAGAAACTACCTTTTTGGAGGTTAGGTTCTGAGAAAAGAATCTTAATATGTTTTGAATCCATTGTTTTACCAATTTCCTTGATTTTGAGAGACTTTTTGGGTAAAACCTGTTCACTGTGCTAAAAATCAGTGCTTGAGTTACATGCTTTGGGAAATGCTTGACTAGGGTGGTTCCCAAGTGCCTTTGCAGTTCCGGGGTCAATGAGACCTTGGTTCCAGTATGGGCAGGACCTCATGCTGCTTTGTGAGCTCAGTTCTGGGCAGAAGGACTTCCAACAAGACCTAAGCGATGCCCAGATGCTGGGGCCCTGCTGACTGCTCATGGCAAGTTGCCAAGGCAAACAAAACAGCTGTCTCAGCCAGCCCAGGCCTTGGGGTCCTCAGAAGCACAGGTAGAAAGTGAAACCCTCAGTGCTTCAAACTCACCTCTGAGCTGTTGCAAGCTATAGGCTCTAGGGTAACGGGAGAAGTGCCAGTGTGCAAGGGGGAGAATCGGGAACACTAGGTCTTGAGCATCATGTCTGTTTTAGAGCGTCGCTTAAAGATGGTAGAGGATGCTTCTACTTCTGTGAGATCAGGTGGTCAACATCTTGCTTTGGCATCTCTGTGCACCTCTCTCCCCAACCCCTGCCCCACCATTTTCTCTCATTGCAAGGAGGAGTGAGGGAATGAACAAATGCTGGATGCGTTTGGAAAAACCAAACCACAGTGGTGTTTAACGTGAGAAAGCCCTGGCGTTCAGTCTTCTTTCTGAGGTTTTGTAGCCTCTCTTGCTGAGAAAAAGCTACCTGCTGTTTCATGGAGGCAAAGTGCTTGATGGTAACAGAATCCTATCCAGGATACATTATATGTAGTCATTGTGTCTTCTCAGGCTCCTCTAGACCCAACCGGACCTGTTCACAGTGCCTCCAGGCCCCAAGCTCCTTGCTTAGGTTTGAGATGGAGAATATAGAACCTTACCCATTCCATCTAGGTGGGGGAAGAAGTATAAATAGACAACAGCTCTCTTCAAATAATTTTTCCCATACATTTCTCTCCTCCAAATCCAAGCCCTTTTTATATCCTTCATTTAGCTGGAGATTCAAGAAAAGAAGGTATGGTTTGGGGTCCATTTTACATTCTCTGTGGTGTTTCATCTGCTAGCCAAAGAATTAAACTCTCAATGAAACGGAAACAAGAAGAGTCCAACGCTGGTGTCTTATGTAACATTCCTAGACTCTGGGGAGCTGAAACTTCCATCTTTGACAGAGTACAGTCAGTCAACCCAAGCACAGTCACTTCTAAGGAAGGGCTGCCTTGCTGGCTTCAGAAAGCAGTTCTGTCAGCCACAGGCTATCATTTCCTCTGGGGGAAACTGGAACCTCTGCTCTTCCTTATTATGTGAAGTTGTGCTGAAGTGCTTTCTCTCACCTAAATTTCTGTTTTGTTAAAAGTTTCTTACCTCTGTCAGGTCCTAAGGGCATTGGTTAGGCTGTCCCTCTGGGACTTCTCATTCCTTCATGTAGATCCAATGTATACCTTATCCTGCAGTCACAATAAATCAGTACTTCATTCTAGTAGATATATATATATATATATATATATATATATATATATATTTGTAGATTCATTAGGATTTTCTATGCATATATCATGTCATCTGCAAATAAATACAAATTTTCTTCTTTCTAATATATATGACATCTTTTCCTTGTCTTATTGTACTACCTAGATTTTCCTGTACAAAAAGTGAAGAGAAGTGGTGAGCATGGATTTTAGAGGTTGTATTATTTAGTTTTAAAGTTCTCTATTGGTTCAGAGTTTGGGCATTCTAATAAATGGGTAGTGGTAGTTTGTTTGAATTTGCAATTGTGGTGACAAATGATATGGAACATCTTTTTATATACCTATTTGCCATCTGTGTATCTTCTTTGGTGAGGTGTTTGATAAGGTCTTTGGCCCATTTTTTTTTATCAGGATGTTTGTTTTCTTAGTGTTGAGTTTTAAGAGTGATTTCTAATAATCCTTCATTAAGATGTGTCTTTGACAAATATTTTCTTCCAGCTTGTGGTTTATCTTTTCATTCTCTGTACATTATCTTTCACAGAGCAAAAGTTGTTTTAAATAATTTTGTCCCATTTTTGTGATTTTTACCTTTAAGAGCAATTGTCTGAACTTTCTTTGCCACATTATCCTTCCTCTAATTATTTATTACTAATTCGTCCACAGGGGAGGAGGTTGTCCTTCAGCCCAGCCTGCACCCTCTCCAATCTGGGACTTCTCTCCAATTGGGATCGGGCCTAAACGAGCAGTCAGATATCCCTCTCACAATCCAGGACTCCTGGCTCCCTGCCTGCCTTCCTGATTGCCTCTAACTGCTTCTGCCTGCCAGCCTGATCACCCCCTAACCACTCCTCTGCTAGCCTAATTGATGCCTCACTACTCCCCTGCCAGCCTGTTTGCCCCTAACTGCGCTCCCCTGTGACCTGGTCACCCCTACCTGCCCTCCCCTGCTTGCCTGATTGCCCACAACTGCCCTCCCTTGCAGGCCTGGTCCCTGCCAACTGCCCTCCCCTGCTGGCCATCTTGTGGTGACCATCTTGTGTCCACATAGGGGCAGGATCTTTGACCATATGGGGGCAGTCATCTTGTGTGTTGGAGTGATAGGCAATCTGCATATTACTCTTTTATTAGATAGGATAAAGGCCTGGTGCATGGGTGGGGGCCAGCTGGTTTGCCCTGAATGATGGCCCAGATCAGGTTGGGGGTTCCCTTGGGGCATGGGGTGGCCTGGGCAAGGGGCCTGTGGTGGTTTGCAGGCCGGCCACTCCCCCCCCCGCAACCCCAGCGACCCAAGCAGAGGCCCTGCTATCTGGGGTTTATTTATCTTCTACAATTAAAACTTTGTAGCCTGGAATGGAGCCAAGCCTTCTGCTTGCTTTGTGGCGCAGCAATTTTGTTGTCTTAAGCGAAGGTCTGTGGCCAGGGTGTGTGGAAAGCTTGGCTTCCTCCATCACTGGGGGCAACCCAAGACTCCCTCCTGCTCTCTCTGTGGTCGTAGCCATTTTGGTTGGGTTAATTTGCATACTTGCTCTGATTGGCTGGTGGGCATGGCTGGTGGGCGTGGCTTGTGGGTGTAGCAGAGATAGTCAATTTGCATATTACTCTTTTATTAAATAAGATAATATCTATTTCTTTACTGAAATTATCAACCTGCTCATTCATTATAAGCATATTTTCCTATAAAATATTTGAACAGTTATATTAGTAGCTGTTTTAAAGTTCCTTATATGCCTATTTGCAACATCTAGGTCATTTTAGAATTGTTTTCTATTGTTTTATTTTTCTCTAGAGTATGATTCATATTTTTCAGTTTCTTTGCCTGTCTAGTGATTTTTCCACTGATTATGTACTGGATATTATGATGGTATGCTGAAGAGACTTTGGATTTTATGTTTCTCTGTGATCAGAGAAAGATTTTTCTTTGTTTTGGCCTACGAGGCAGTTAACCTTGATACCCCAGTGGTGGGCAGCTGAAATCTCTTCTCAATTTCCCTAACTTCACTTGCTATTCATTAGCTGGGCCCTCTGGGGCCTTCAGAGCACATGCATAGCTCAGTGATCAGGCAAGGATATAGTTTATACTAAGACTTTGGGGTTCACTGCTTCTGCACCTTTGTCTTCCCCACAATTTCTCCCCTATCACTTCACAAGCCCTGGGTTTTGGCCACTTTGAGCTTTGTGCACATTGAGGAATGTCTGCAGACAAAAAACCTCCAGCTCTACAATCACACAAATTGTAAAGTTGTTTTAAAAATCTTTATTGTTGAAAGTATTACATATGACACCCCTCCCCACTACATTGACCTCTTCTTGTAATGTTGTATTTTAAAAATGGACTCTATCTAGTTTCCACACACTTTTTGTCCCTTTCCAGAGCCTGCATATAGTTGTTCCAGGTTTTTAGTTGTTAGTACAGAGAGATTAATCTGACCAAATTATTCTGCTATTACCACTCAGGATGAGTTTTAAGGTAGTTTTTCAGTTTATGCTTTCCATACCCATTAGTAGTGTAAATTTGCCCCCACATTCAGATATAGGGCTGGCTTAGAGTTCCAGTTTCTTGTGGGTCCACCCATGGTTCAGGATGAGTGGGAGGTGTCTATATCACTCCCCCTGGCTTGTTAGTCTTCTAGTTCTACTTTCACCATTCATGCTTTTTCAGACTTTCCCCTTTGACTCCTTCCCCCTATGAATGGGTTTCCTACTCCCAGAGGCAGTATAATCTCAGCATCAGAAATGGATATTCAATCCTGATATCCCCACTGGCAATTGTGATATCGACTCCTACTTACCAGATTAACTGTCAGTTTACTCCTTGTTTATAGAATTTAGATTTTTTCCACTTCTTAGTATTAAGCATTTCTATATGTTTGTAGTCATGGAGCACCCTGCATCAGCCCAGTCCTGCATTCTGAACAAAAGTCCAGTAATTCACTTTGCATAAGGATTTCTTAAATTATTTTTTAAAGTTTAACTTCATCCTAGCCAGTTCAACTCAGTGGTTAGAGCGTTGGCCTGCAGACTGAAAGGTCCTGGGTTTGATTCTGGTCAAGGACACATGCCCGGTTGCGGGCTCAATCCCCAGTAGGGGGCATACAGGAGACTGCCAATCAATGATTCTCTCTTATTGATGTTTCCAGCTCTCTCTCCCTCTCCCTTCTTATCTGGTCAATAAAAATGTCTTTAAGAGAAAGTTTAGCTTCTATTATGCATTAACTATCTGAGAATGGTATGCAATTTAGTCAACTTAAAAGCTTACTTAAGAGTCACCATACACCAAAAATTATGTATTCATTTCAGACATTATTAATACTACAAAGAAAATTGTAATATTATGAACAAATGAAAACATTCAGAAAATGTTGAATAAATATTTCTTGATCCAGGCATTCTAAATGCTAGAAATATATTAATGAATTCTCACTGCAAAGACTAAACTATGAAGTGTTACTATCTCTTTTATAAATGAGGAAACAGAGACTCAAAGTGAGGCTGACATAACCTTTCCAAGTTTACACAGTTGGTAAACAGTCTGAACTGGATGTCAAACCCAAGTCTTCCTAGCTCCAATGGTCATGCTTTTGACTACTATTCTATGCAGCTCTGAATCTTGCCAAGAATTAGCTAGCAGCCATCTTTAAGCCCTAAAGTAATGGCTCAAGGAGGAGGCAGACTTACAGAATAGTTTAATACCTAGCTATTGTATTCTTGGGGGTGCTAAATGAATTTGGAGCCTCCTTGCACTAAACCAGGAAACCCTACATTTGTTGTTTACATAATCATTTAAAATCAATCTATAGTAGCACAGTATTAGTCTGCTAGGGCTGCCATAAAAATATACCATAGACAGGTGGATTAAACAACAGACATTTATTTTCTGACTGGAGGTCCGGTGCATAAAATTTTGACTGGGGTGCATAGTGTCCTTTAGCCCGGCCTGTACTCTCTCCAATCCAGGATCCTTCAGGGGATGTCCGACTGCCGTTTGGGGATCAGGCATTATTAAAACTGGCAGTCAGATATCCCTCTTGCAATCTTGAACCACTGGCTCCTAACTGCTGACCTGGTTGCCTATCTGATCGCTTCTAACTATTCTGCCTGCCTGCCTGATCCCCCTAACTGCTCTACCCTGCTGGCTTGCTTCCCTTAACTGCCATTCCCTGCCAGCCTGATTGCCCCGCCACCATGGCTTTGTTCAGAAGGACATCTGGAAGGTCATCCAGAAGATGTCCAGTCTAATTATTAGTATAGATAGTTCTGGAGACTACAAGTCCAAGATCAGGGTGCTATCAGGGTTAGTTTCTAATGCAGCCCCCTTTCTGGCACATAATCATTCTTCTGAATACATGAGATAGACGTGGAGGGTGGAGAGAGAGAGGAGTTCTCTGATGTCTCTTCCTTTGCTTATATGGACACCAACCCTTATGGATTAGCACTCTACCCTTATAACTTCATTTGACCTAATTGTCTTCCTAAGGGCTCTATCTCCAAATACAGTCCCATTTGGGGTTGGAGCTTCAACATATGAATTTGGGGGGACACAATTCAATCCATAACAGGTATCATAAATAATTTGCTCTAACTTCCTTTTCTTGTTCTGTTGCATTTATACCAGCTATTTTAACTACTCCTTATGAAAATGATCAAAGTAACTTTCTACACTTACTTCTAAAAGGAAGTAACTATGATTGCCCAGAGATTAGAAGCTCAGGTTATATTAAAGGGGCATATTAGCAAGGACTCAAGAATTTAATGTGAACAAGACCAATTCATAAAAAAAAATTGTAAAGGGAATTTGAGGCACTTATTGCAATGAGTATCCAGTTGGCCCTAATTTGTTTATTAAGTAGAAGATAAAACTTGAGTGGAAAAATGGAAACTTAATTAACTTAGATTGTGAACCTGTCTATAGGAAACACATGACTTTTGACTAAAATGTGATTTGGAGGGCAATTAGGTGCCAATATAAATATCTGTCATTCTGGAGGATTTGTCAAAGTCCTGGGAATACCCTTGAAAATGTCAAGGATCCATTGTCCTGTGTCAATGAAACCTGAACAGTTTGTCCTTTTTTTTTCTTTTGAAGGAAAAATACTGAAAATTCAGGATATATTGTTTGGTGCATATTTGTCATTGAAACCACATGGTGCTAGAAATAGATCTGGGGATGTGTAGGATTGAAGGTTGCCCTCAAACTTCAGCATGAGGGGAAAAAAAGTACAGCAGTTTAAAAAAAATGCAAAGAAGAGTGAACTGGTAGCTTAGAAAACATGTTAGATTTTCTTTCTTTCTATTCTATTCAAAGAAAAACGATTTTTTGAGCCCCAGTACCTTGGCAAGGAATAATTTTTATCTTGCTACCCATTCCCATTTTATTTTTACTAGCTGGAGCATGATCTTGGAAGTCAGAATGAATCACTGCTGCCAATGATGAGTCCAAAGGATCGCGGAGCTGTTTTTGATGAATAACACTTTAATTTCAAATTATTCTATGTCTTTCTGAATAAACCACATAAGAAGCAATGAGTTTAAAAGATAAAAAGAAGCAATTAGCTTTTGAAAGAAGGGAGAAGCTTTCAGAGTAGTCCCAGTGTGAGGCTTTAAAATGGACTATTACCTAAGGAAGGCTGAGAGATTGCTCTTCCCTGAGATGCTCAACTGGGGAGTGGGGCTCAGTGAGGAGTCTTTTGCTGGGTATTTGTCTGATCCTAGGACTTTGAAGCCAAATGGAGCAGGAGGGTGCAGTGGTTAATGTCTATCTCTATGAGGACTAGACAGACTGGGGCACAAGTCCATTTTGGCCATGAGTGTTCTTGGACAACTAGATGAACTCTGAGCCTCAATTTCGTTATCTGTAAAATGAAGCGGTTGTAATGATTAAATAATGCGTGTAATGTGCTTACACGTTGGTAATTGTTCTGTAAATGGCAGCTCTTATTTCCTACGAGAGTTCCCTCATAGCTCAGAAAGGAAGGATGAAATGAATTCACATCAATGGAACAACAGCTGTGGTTTGTGCTGTGCTACCACGATTCTCTCCTTTCATGCACTCACTTCCTAGTAGTAATTCCCACAACTTCCCTGAGACTTGATTCTTTGAATTCTTTACTCTCCTCTTGAGGCTTTTGTTTTGGTGTATGGTTCAAACAAACTGATCACACATTTGAAAGTCATTGCCTTGGAGCACACTCTGGGTTCCAGGGGGCTTTAATTCCATTCTGAGGCTGCCTTGGATGTGGATGGACATTACCCTCTTTATATTATCTTAGCTCTTAAAACTAGCTCTCAGCACTTGGGAGCTATTATCCTTTTTTTTTTTTTTAAATAAACTTGCTCCCACATCAGAAGAAAAACCATCTCTCCCTCCTCCATTGTATGACCCTCTCCTGAGCAGTCAACTCCGCCTGGATGACCACAGGAGAAAGGAATGGAGCTCTTTTGTCCCACTCATGGGCATGTTTATGTGTGCTGTTATGTGTTGGAAACGTTAGAACTTCATAGGGTCTCATGAAGTAATTATGCCTCTAGCTCAAGGGTTCTTTTTACAGAAGCAAATACTTTTTTCTGAAATTTCATTTTTGGTATACAGGAATGAGTGGATTTTGTATCCTGCAACTTTACTCTATTTGTTTATTGTTTCTAGTAATTTCCGGTGGATTCTTTAGGAATTTCTATATACAGAATCACGTCATCTGCAAAAAGTGACACTTTTACTTCTTCCTTTCCAATTTGGATCCCTTTTATTTCTTTCTCTTGCTTAATTGCCCTGGCTAGGACTTCTAGTACTATCTTATATAATAAAAGGCTAATATGTCCCCTTGACTGGGAGTTCTGCTAGGAGTTTGACCAGGGGTTGGGACTGGCCTACCAACCTTCTGTGGCCCCTCTTCCCAGCCGGCCCCGAACCTGATTGGTCGCTCCCACCTGGATTGGGGCAGGCCAACTGGATCCTTGCACGAATTTGTGTACTGAGCCTCTGGTGTTGAATAAGAGTGGTGAGAGTGGACATCCTTGTCTTATTCCTGATTTTAGAAGAAAAGCTTTCAGTTTTTCACCATTGAGTATGATATTAACTGAGAGCTTGTCACACATGGCCTTTATTTTATTGAGTATTTTAATCATAAATGGATGTTGTATCTTATCAAATGCCTTTTCTGCATTTATTATTCTTTGTTTTGTTAATGTGCTATATTATATTGATTGATTTGCATATGTTGAACCATCACTGTGCCCCTGGAATGAATCCCACTTGATAGTGATGTATTATTTTTAAAATGTGTTGTTGTATCCGATTTGCTATTATTTTGTTTAGGTTTTTATTTATTTATTTTTTATTTTTAAAAAATATATTTTATTAATTTTTTTACAGAGAAGAAGGGAGAGAGACAGAGAGTAAGAAACATCAATGTGAGAGAAACATCAATCAGGTGCCTCCTGCACACCTCTCACTGAGGATATGCCTGCAACCAAGGTACATACCCTTGACCAGAATCAAACCTGGTACCTTCCAGTCCACAGGCTGATGCCCTATCTACCAAGCCAAACTGGTTAGGGCTTGTTTAGGTTTTTACATCTGTATTCATCAGATAAAAAATTTTTCTTTCTTTTTGTGTTATCCTTGAGAGGTTTTGGTACCAGGTTTATTTTGGCTTCATAAAATATGTTAGGAAGTATTGCCTCTTCTTCAATATTTTAGAAATTTGAGAAGAATTGGTATCAAATCTTTGAATGGTTGGTAGAATTCACTAATGGCCCTGAACTTTTTGGGGGGATAGAGATAGGGGAGGTTTTTGAAGGTTGTTTCAGTGTCCTCACTGTTGATCAGTCTATTTCCAATTTTTCATGATTCAGTCTAGGAAGGTTGTATATTTCTAGGAACTTACCCATTTTTTCTAGGTTATTTGGTGGCATATAGTCTTTCTTAGTATTGTAATATGATCTTTTGCATTTGTGTGATGTCCGTAGTGACTTCTCTGATTTATAATTTTGTTTATATGAATCTTTTCTCTTTTTTCCTTAGTGAGTCTATCCAGGAGTTTGTCAATTTTATTAATCTTTCAAAGAACCAGTGCTTCATTGTATTAATTTTTTGTATAGTCTTTTTGTTCTCTATTTCATTCAATTCTGCTCTAGTTTTGATTGTTTCCTTTCCTCTGCTGACCTTGAGCTGCTTTTGTCCTTCTTTTTCTAGTTCTTTAACATGTAATGTTAGGTTGCTTACCTGAGATTTTTCTTGTTTCTTGAGATAGGCCTGAAATGATATAAACTTCTCTCTTTTGCTGCATCCCATAAGTTTTAATATGCTGTATTGGTATTCTCATTTGTCTCTTTATATCTTTTGATCTCACCTTTCACTTCTTTGACCAGTCATTTTTTAGTTACATGTGGTTTATTTGTGGGTTGTTGTTTTTTAAACTTTCTTTTGCGGTTGGTTTATACTTTTAAAGTATTGTGATCAGAGAATATGCATGATATGATTTCAGTCTTCTTAAATTTGAGGCTAGTTTTGTGACCCAACATATGGTCTGTCCTTCAGAATGTTCCATGTGCACTGGAGAAGAATGTTTAATCCAATGTTCTGGGATGAAAGACTCTGTCAACTATATCCATTTGATCTATGTATCATTTAAGGCTAATATTTCTTTATTGATTTTCTATTTGGATGATCTATTTAGAAGTGTCAATGGAGTATTTAGGTCTCCTACTCTGGTTATGTTTTGTCAGTTCTCTCTTAAGTCTGCTTTACATATTTCAGAGCTCGCTGACTGGGTATATATATATTGAGAAGTGATAAGTCTTCTTGATGTAGTGTCCTCTTTATCATAAAACATTTTTCCTTTGTTATCTTGAAATATACTTTGTCAGGTATAAGTATGGTTACTCCTGTTTTTCTGTGGATGCTGTTTACTTGGAGAATCATTTTTCACCTTTCACTTTGAGTCTATCTTTGTCTTTGCGGCTTAGATGTGTCTAGTGAAGGCAGCATATGGTTGAGTTTTGTTTGTTTGTTTTAGCCAGTATGCTACTCGGTGACTTTTTATTGGTGAATTCAATCCATTTACATTTAGAGTAATTAATATTATTATTACTAGAGGCCTGGTGCATGAAATTCATGCACGGAGGTGGTGTGGGGAGGAGGGAGAAAGGGGCGGTGTGTCCCTCAGCCCAGCCTGTACCATCTTTCCAATCTGTGACATTCCTCTTACAATGCAGGACTTCTGGCTCCCAACTGCTCGCCTGCCTGCCTTCCTGATTGCCCCTAACCACTTCTGCGTGCCAGCCTGATCACCGCCTAACCACTCCCTGCCAGTTTGATTGATGCCTAACTGATCCCCTGCCAACCTGATTGCCCCAACTGCTCTCCCTTGCAGGCCTGGTCCCCCCCAACTGCCCTTCCCTGAAGGCCCAGTCACCCCCAACTTCCTTTCTCTGCCAGCCTGGTCACCCCTAACTGCCCTCCCCTGCTGGCCAACTTTTTGTGTTCATATGGGGGGCAGGATCTTTGAACACATGGGGACAGCCATCTTGTGTGTTGGATTGATGGTCAATCTGCATATTACTCTTTTATTAGATAGGATAGAGGACTGGTGCATGGGTGGGGGCCAGCTGGTTTACTTTGAAGGGTGTCTCAGATCAGGGTGGAATTCCCTTGGGGTGTGGGGTGGCCTGGGCAAGGGGCCTGTGGTGGTTTGCATGCTGGCCATGCCCCCTGGTGACCCAAGCAAAGGCCCTGGTATCTGGGATTTATTTATTTATCTTCTGTAATCGAAACTTTGTAGCTGCTTGCTCTGTGGTCACAGCCATTTCTATTGGGATTTATTTATCTTCTATAATTGAAACTTTGTAGCCTTAAATGGAGGCCAAGGCAGGCCAGGGTATGTGGAAAGCTTGGCTTCCTCCATTGCCAGGGGCAACCCTAGCTTCCTGATCTCTCCAGCTCCATGGCTGCCACCATTTTTGTTGGGACTTATTTATCTTCTATAATTGAAACTTTGTAACTTGGAGTACAGGCCTGGGCCGGCAAGGGTGTGTGGAAAGCTTGGCTTCCTCCATCGCTGGGGAAGCCCAAGCCTCCCTCCTGCTCTCTTCATGGCCACAGCCATCTTGGTTGGGTTAATTTGCATACTTGCTCCTGATTGGCTTGTGGGTATGGCTTGTGGGTGTAATGGAGTGATGGTTAATTTGCATTTACTCTTTTATTAGATAGGGTTATTATTATTATTTAAGAATGGTACAAAAGAAGTTTACTTTAAAAATAACTCCAAAAGTTTAAAACTTGATTTTCCTCCAAAGTCCAAATAATTGTGGTCTAACCATAAGAGTAAAGGCTTCATTAACTCAATCCTTTGATAAGAATTACTTCATGTAAAACTGTATATTTCAGGATGTGTGCAAGAGACATGTATATACATCACACATGTAAGCACATATACCCACAAAGACAGACACACAACTGAGTTTTTGTTGTCCTGAGCATTTCAGATCCATGTTCTTAAATCTGCTACCTGTCCATCATGTTTGGCAAGTTACTTCTTTGGAAACAACATTTTCTTCAAAGAAGCCCTGGTTGACAACATTCCCTGCTGAGAAGCATCTAGCCACCACGAAGAAGGGCTATCACTTGTAGATGCCTTTCCTACACCTATTTTCTTTGTATTCTTCCATACCATGGCTGTGAAGTGTCCAGTCCCTGAGGTGAAGCCAGGATGCTGGGAGTTGTAGTTCTTAATTACACTATACCATCTATCAGCATCTCCTTTCCTGGCTGATCCGTAGGATGCCCAGGACAGGTTCTGCCCTTCCCCCCGCACTAGCCCCGACTGGACTCTGGGCTATGCTTGAGGATCCTGGTGCTGGTCAGCGCCTCCGAATACTGCTGAGCCTCCCAGTTGTGCTTCTTGCGGAGCACAAGCTTCAGTGGAGGGACGCCAGGACTTGTTGTGGGCCCTCAGGAGGTGTTATTAAACTCTTTGGAAGATGACCTGCCCATGGCTGGCTCGGCCTGCTCCTGGGCTCCTGCTCTTTCTCTAGAGTAAATTATTTATGCATGAGGACATATATATATCCTCTGTGTTTCGTCCCTGTCCTGGTCACTGGGCTCAGCCACACCTTGTATTGCTCACTCCTGCCGTGATGCTCACTAAATCTCTTTGCTCTTCTCGGCTGAAGGGAGTGCCATCTACAACCTGATTCATCCCCTCTCCAGGTTGCAGGACTAAATCTATGGCTCTTTTAAGCTCTTCTTCCTTCTCACCTCCCTGATTTGTTAGCACTTGTCCACCTTTAGAAGTTTCAATTCGTTCAGCAGGGGATCCTTTTTTAAAAATTATAGCTATTCAAATTATTGAAACTTCAACGGGAGAAATTGGGAGGGGGGCGCAGTGGTCACTCACGCCACTATTCCTCTGATATTATTCCAAATTATCTTTATAAAAACTTATTCCCAACACAAGAGTTTTATATGGTCCTACAGGAAAAAAAAAAAAAAGGAGGGTGGATTTAGAACAATATTACTCTCTGCTTGTGTTCTGTATTATAACAAGTGATGTTGTAGATTAGATGAGTCACATTTTCCCCAAGGCCAAACAGCTCTTAAAGTTGTTTATGTAATTACCTTCCTTTGTTACATCCTGTATTTGCTCTTATTGGCAGTGTTTTATGGCCTTCCTGGTAGGAAATTGTTTCCAGTGTTGAATTTACTCTGGTAGATGCCAGGAAGTTGGGATAGTTGGAGAAGCAAAGCATTCATCTGAATGCTCTGGAAAGCAGACTCTTAAGTAGCCACACTATCAGAAGTCTCTGTGCTGGCCTCTTGGGTTTGTTATGGGATGGGGCTGTTTTGTGGTTGGATCAGGGAAAATGTGGACTTGCTATAATGTTTCAGAAGATTGTATCATGAGAAGGGTTTGATAAAACTTTTGTGTTGTGTGTGTGAGTGTGTGTGTGTGTGTGCGTATGTAAAAGTTTCCTGCTTTTAAGGTGGACCTGAGAATTTTCATAGCATATTCCCAAGTGGTTTGTGGCTATCTAAAAAATAGAAAATCCTGGTCTGTAAACCCAACACAATGTTTGCTTTCCCACACTCCGTTTTACAGATTAAAAATATAAGGCCCAGGAACTAGCAAAGGTGTATGGGTCACTCAGCTAGCACTAAAAATTACGTATGAATAATAATAATGTACTAGCAAAAGTGTGCACTGTGCAGGCTCCCTAAGACCCCGAATGACCCCCTCTGTGGATCCCGAGTAGGTGGGGCAACTTGAGTTTACTAGCCTGGTGTGTGTATATATGTGGCGGGGGGGTGAGGGGGGTGCGGTAGGATTGCATAAAGCAGACACAGGCTAATGAGAACCTTTATGAGCTAACATGGATAAAACATTTGGGACACTCCTGACATATACAAGTGCTCAAAAAGTATTTTCTCTTCTTTCTTTCCCTCCCCCCTCTTCTTCCCTGTCCTGCCTGAGGCAATCCAAAATGAGTGAGGAACTGGAGCACAGAGGCCAGGCAAAGACAGCTGGCCACCATGGCTCTCCAGCAGTGGTTCTCAACTGCTAGCAGAGTTGCCTAAGACCATTGGAAAACACAGATATTTACATTATGATTCATAACAGTAGCAAAATTACAGTTATGAGGTAGCAACGAAAATAATTTTATGGTTGGGGGTCACCACAATGTGAGGAACTGTATGAAAGGGTTACAGCATTAGAAAGGTTGAGAACCATTGGTCTAGGATGTGGGAACATAAATTCTGCCTTCTGTGGGTGGCCCCAGAATAGTGCAGGAAGGACAGACCAAGCAAGGTGGTTAAGTGCTGAAGGACTGACTACACATACACAATGGCCAGACCATATATTATGGGAGAACTCTTCAGCAACCAGTCCAGCAATTGAAATACAATCTCTGCAGCAATTGTCCTGGAATGGTCAGGACTTGGACAATGACTGCTGGCTTCCTAATTTTTTTTGCCCCTACTTTCAATTCAGAACCAAGCATAACAAGTAAAATGTGCTCTCCCAAATCAATTACCTAATATGCTCCATTTCACTTCTCTGGTTTCCAGTCTCCCCTTCCAACACTCTAATCAGGGCATGCCTGAAGCTATCTCCATACTTTTTTTTTTTTTAATTATAAAGCTTTTCTATTCCCTGCTTGCCTTTGAGTCTCTGCCAAATGGCAAGTGATGGTGGCTCATTCCCTTATTATAGCAAACTCTAAATAGTTTGGTTTTTTCTTCTCATTTAGGTGGTGTTCATTTATTTTTATAGCACCCTCTTGCTCCATGTACATGTGTTTTGCTGTCTACTACTGGACATCTATTAGGCCAAGCTATTCTAGATGTCCCTGCATTGTCAAGTTTCTGAAAGAGTTTGTGTAGAGTTATGTTATTTCTTCTTTAAATTTTTCAGCAGTGAAATTATTTGGACCTAAAGTTTCCTTTGTGGGAATGTTTTTATACTACAAATTTATTTTTTGATAGATATAAGGCTACTCAGATGATCTTTTTCTCCTTGAATTTTGGTAATTTTTGTCTTTCAAGGAATTTTATTATTAGTATTTCAGAGAGGAAGAGAGAAGGAGAGATAGAAACATCAATGATGATAGTGAATCATTGATCAGCTGCCTCCCGCACATCCCCACTGGGGATTGAGCCCAAAACCAGGGCAACCCCTGACAGGAATCCAACCTGGGACCCTTCAGTCCGCATGCTGACACTCTATCCACTGAGTCAAACCAATGAGGACAGAATTTGTTTATTTCATCTAAGTTGTTGAATTTATTGGCATAAGGGTGTTTATAATATTTCTTTAATATCCTCTTAATATTTGTAGACTCTAGAGTGATGTTGTTTCTCATTCCTGATAGTGGGAATTTATATCTTCTTAATTATTTTTCCTGATCAGTCTGGCTAGAGAATTATCAGCTTTATTGATTATCTGTAAGATACTGCCTTTAATTTCACTGATTTTCTTTTTTAAAATTTAATATATTTTTATTGATTTCAGAGAGGAAGTGAGAAGGGGAGAGAGATAGAAACATCAATGATGGGAGAGAATCATTGATTGGCTGCCCCCTGCATGCCCCCTGCTGGGGATCAAACCCACAACCCGGGCATGTGCCCTTGACCAAATCAAACCCGGGACTCTTCAGTCCACAGGTAGACACTCTATCCACTGAGCCAAACAGCTAGGGCTTCACTGATTTTCCTTATTGCTTATCTATTTTCTATTTTGTTGCTTTATGCTTTGGTCTTTATTACTTCCTTTCTCCTGCTTATTCTGGGTTCACTTTGATCTTTAAAATTAAATTTTTTTATTTACTTACCTCTTTTTAAAGTTAAAACACAAGTCAAATTTATTAAAGTTGTCCACAGTCAGCAGTGGAATCTTCTTGCTGGTCTTGCCATTGCTGGAGCTATAGTACTCTATGGCTGCCACACTATTCATGCTGCCTTTCACCTGGCTAAAAACCACATGCTTGCCATCCAACCACTCAGGCTTGGCAAATGAAAAACGGGGAACCATTTGTGTTGGGTCCAGCATTTGCCATGGACAAGATGCCATGACTTGAATGCTTCAAGATGAAGTTCTCATCATCAAATTTCCCATGGATCGAATTGCCACCCATGCCATTGTGGCATGTGAAGTCACCACCCTGGCACATAAATCCTGGAATAATTGTGTGAAAACAGGAATCTTTTTAAAAATATATATTTTTATTGCTTTCAGAGATGAAGGGAGAGGGGGAGAGAGAGATAGAAACATTAGAAACATCGATGAGAGAAAATCATTGATAGGCTACCTCCTGCACACCCCCTGCTGGGGATTGAGCCCACAACCCGGGCATGTCCCCTTGACTAAAATTGAACCCGGGACTCTTCAGTCCATAGAACCAAACCAGGTAGGATGAAAGCAGGAATCTTTATAACCAAATTTTTTCTCCCTAGTGCTCAGAGCATAAAAGTTTTCTGCTGCCTTTGGAACTTTGTCTGAAAAAAATTCTCAAAGGAGATATGGTCCAAGGGCTTGCCACGGACATTGATGTTGAAGAATATAATAAAGTTCACAATGGCAGGACCAGGTGGCTCTAGGGCAGTGGTTCTCAACCTTCCTAATGCCATGACCCTTGAATACAGTTCCTCATGTTGTAGTGACCCCCAACCATAAAATTATTTTTGTTGTTACTTCATAACTGTAATTTTGCTACTGTTATGAATTGTAATGTAAATATCTGTGTTTTCCAATGGTTTTAGGCGACCTTGCTAGCGGTTATTAATCTGTGAGCCATTCTTGAAGAAGTCATTAAAATAAAATGAGGTCACATGGGTGGACACTAATCAAGTATGATTGATATCTTCATAAGAAGAAGAAAGGCCTCTCTCTTTGCTTTATAGATGGCCTCCTTCTCACTGTCCTTACAGGGTCATTCCTCAAAGTGTACCTGTGTTCTAATTTCCCATTTACTTTTACAAACTGTGGACCAATTTACATCCCCACCAAGGAATGCCCTTCATCCCTAGCATATTCTTTATCATATTCTTTTATCATAGCCAATCTAATTGATTAAAAAAGTTTCTCATTGTTTTAATTTCCATTTTTCTTACCCATGGAATCAAACTTTTGTTTACACTTATTGATCATATTTTTTCAATTCTCTTTATTCATTTGAGCTCCTGCTATGCATCAGTATGTGTTCTATGTGCTGGGGATAGAGCAATAAGTAAGAGATATGAGTCTCTCCCTTTATGAAACTTGCTCTCTAATGGGAGTGGGAGGAAATAGAGCAGGATATACACATACATACACATAATTTCAGATGATAATACAAGATCTAGAAAAATAAGGCAAGATGATATCATGGAGTACAACTTGGGATGAGAACTTCTCTATAATGGGTAATTGCAGAAGGCAACTCTGAAGATGTGATTCTTGAATTAACATCCAAATGATGAGAAAGCTAGTTGTGCAAAATTATGGGGTAAAAACATCACAGGCATAGGAAACAGCAAATGCTAATGTTCTAAGGCAGGAATGAGTTTAGTTTATTTGAGAACTAAAAGAAAGCCCATGTCTTGAGAGTGGTAAGCAGGAAAGGAAAATCTTGGTAGCTGAGGTCAGAAGAGTGACAGTGACATAAATGGAATCTATAAGGCCATGGTAAGGAGTTTAGACTTTATTACCTATGTAAATCCTTTGCTCATACTTTAATTGGGGCAGTCCTATATTTACTATTGATTTTTTAAAAATCTTGTATTAAGAATATTACTATATGTATGTATTGGAGGTATTTCCCCCTATTTTAACATCTTCTTTTAACTTTATAGTGTTTTTTAAAATCCCTTTTTTTTTGTTTTTATTTCTTGCTTTAAAAAAAATACTGGTAAGTGTATTTTTTTTTTTTTACTTTATAAATACTGACTTTAAAAAGTTCTTACCAAAATTATGAACTATTCAGCCACATTTTCATCTCACGCATTACTCTCACAAATCATCAATTTTTCAGTTCTTGAAAAAATTATTAAATCATGTGTAAGACAAATGTGAAGTAAAGTAAGCACAGCCCAATAAAGGCTAGATTCTTCCTCTCTGAAGCTGGAGTCAGAGCGCGGGACCCCAGCAGCTTCACCCTCAGTGGCTGCTGTGGGATTGGAAGCCTGTCTCTGCAGACAGATCCAGAGCTCAGAAAAGGCTGAAATGAATTTAAAATGTTTGCTTTTTTTATTGCTGCTGCCAAGTCTTAACCTCTCTCTTCATAAACTCTACTGGCCCTGAAAAGAATCTTGTCTCTGTTTTTTTGTTGTATTTTTAATCTCACCCTGGGGTCGATTTTGATCTTGGAAAGTTTACAATAACCATTTAACTCAGAATATCCAAGCTGTCTGGGCTGGGCATTTGGAAAGCCAAAGGTGGGGAGCAGCTGCCCAGGCCCCACACTTGGGCCAGAACACTCCCACCAGCCCAATTGTTTCATCTCCCACACTCCCTGTAGGTGGCAAAACACTAATGTTGATTCAGTGGTTTATATTTGAAGCATTTTAATTTTGAAATTGCTTCCCCCTCTCTCTTCTCCTATCTTACCTCATTGCCCAGGTCAATCTTTGCATTCCTACACTAGATCAGTCACCCACCTTGAACTCATCCTGTCAGCCCTTCTTTTCTCTTTTAACTTTACCTCCACTAGCATTTTCCATTTATCTTATAAACATGCCCCCTGATTTTCAAAGTGGTCCCTCATGCTGCCTTCTTCTTTGAAGTATCTATCTCATCAAATTAGCCACCTACCCCACCCCCTCTGAGACCCTTATATTTCTCCCTCCTAACAATTGTCACATTTGTAGCTATTTTATTAACTTACCTTTCCATTGTGTGCCCTTTTACTCTATAAGCTCTCTGAGGTCAGGAACCGTGCTTATTTCATTCATTATTATATCTGTGGAAATAAAGACCAACCAAATGAGAACATGCAAAGGCTATTCAGAACTTGCACCTATCAGAGGCTGTTAGCATGAGGAAGCTGTAAGTGGACAAACTAGAAATGAGGTATTGCATTAGATTCATTAGAGATGAATATTTGCCTTTCTCCAGTTGGTCCTAATTTGGAAACAGGGTCCCAACAATGGAGAAGCTGGCCATTATTAAACAAGTCCTGGCCATTTGGGGTTGATTTTTAGAAGAGTTATTTGCTTCTTGGACTGGTTGACTTCTTGGTCTTGTTATTGTAGATAGTAGGTTGAGTTCCTACAGATTATGGGGAAGAGCCTTATTTTTATACAGTCTAGTCATTTTTCATTTTTTCATTTTGTTTGTCAGTTCTGAGGACCAGCACAATGTCTAGGACAGAGTAAGAACTCCGTAGGTATTTATGGATTGATATATGGATGGCAACTCAGAATTTGACATTGTCCATCTGGGATACAGTTCTTTTTATTTCTATTCTACCCTAGCTTCTGCTTCTCTGTCTCTTCACCAGCTCCACTTCCCCTGTCACCTCCTAATTATAGGTAAGTTAGAGACTTCATAATCTCTTCATTTCCCTCTGTAATTTTTCTTAGAAAACTCTTCTACTTTTACACTCTAAATAGCACTTCTAGGAAATGATTCCAAAGTTCTTATTTCTAGTCCTGACCTCTTTCTCACAGATGGAAATCTCCAGGCTGACATCCCACCAGCATATCCACGCCCATCAGCAGCCTCTCCTCCAAGGAGGTCCTCTCTTTTCCTCCATATTTTTCTGTTTGGTTAATTTGTAGCATAAGTACTACTAAAAGTGATTTCTGATTATGTAGGAGGGTAAATCTGAGCAAAACAAAGGGAAGGATTGAAAATTAAAAACGGGTGATTGGTTTTGTTGGCAGGAATACTGCCTCCTTGAGATGTGAGATCAGACTGGACAGTCAAGCTGTCACAAGAGCTGGAGCTGGGGAATGTGATCCAATCCAAAAGACCTTGGTCACCAAAATAATCTCCAAAACTGGGTCCCCCATAGCAGAAGCGATGGGACAGTAGGCAGTACCAAAGGAAGCTCTCATTTTTGTGGCAGGAGGAAATTGGGGGATTAGGGAAAGGAGTGGCCAGAAATACGGTGAAGGAGGAGTAGGAGGGATAATCAGCAGAGGTGATCTGGGAACAAGATTCCAGTGCATGAAGACTATAGCAGCTTCTGCCCTCAGGTAAAAGATCTTACTGAAGAATGTGACTCAGAAAGGGGTCATAAAGCAAGGGATGCATACAAAAGAGGGCCATTTTATTTTTTTCACCTGCTACTCCACACTTCCCAGCATTCTCTGAGGAAGAATAGGAACAGGGTTTGATGTTCCCATAGTGGAAAAGTGCTTGGGTTGCATCCAGTAGAAGGAATGCCCTCCACCCCCTAACTACTATCTCTTGCCCCCAACCAGGACCTGGTACATATGCCAAATGTAGGCTGGAGAAAGGACCTCTTCCAAATGGGAGCTTTGGAGTTGAGGTGTCCAAGGTTGTTGTGCCCTTATGATAGTTCTCTCTCTTCCCCACTTTTTAAAATTTTTATTAATTTTTTATACATATCTCCCCATTGCCCCCCTCCCTCCTAGAAATACCGCAAACCCCCAGTGTCTACGTTCATTGGTTATGATTATATGCATGCATACAAGTCCTTTGATTGATCTCTTACCTAGCTCACCTAACTTTAATCTTCCTGCTGTAATTTCACAGTCTGTTTGAAGCTTTACTGTCTCTGTATCTATCCTTTTGTTCATCAGTTTATAATGTTCTTTATTATCCATAAATGAGTGAGATCATGTGATGCTTCTCCTTCATTGACTGGCTTATTTCACTAAGCATAACGTTCTCCAGTTCCAACCAGGTTGCTACAAATGGTAAGAATTCCTTCTTTTTAATGGCAGCATAAAATTCCATTGTGTAGATGTACCACAGTTTTCTGATCCACTCATCTGCTGACGGGCACCTAGGCTGTTTCCAAATTGTAGCTATTATAAATTGTGCTACTATGAACATAGGGGTGCATAAATCCTTTTTGATTGGTGTTTGTAATTTCTTAGGATAAATTCCTAAGAGTGGGATTACAGGGTCAAATGGGAGATCCATTTTTAGTTTTTTGAGGAAACTCCATACTGTTCTCCACAGTGGCTGCACCAGTCTGCATTCCCACCAACAGTGCACAAGGGTTTCTTTTTATCCGCATCCTCGCCAACACTTGTCGTTTGTTGATTTGTTGATGATTGCCATTCTGACAGGTGTAAGATGGTATCACATTGTCGTTTTGATTTGCATCTCTCGGATGATTAATGACTTTGAACATGTTTTTTATGTGTCTCTTGGCCTTCCTTCTGTCGTCTTTCGAAAAGGTTCTATTTAGGTCCGTTGCCCATTTTTTTATTGGATCATTTATCTTCCTTTTATTAAGTTGTATAAGTTGGTTGTAGATTTTGGAGATTAAACCTTTATCAGTGATAACATTTGCAAATATGTTCTCCCCTACAGTGATCTTGTTTTGTTGATTTCTTTTGCTGGGCAAAAGCTTTTTATTTTGATGTAGTCCCATTTCTTTATTTTTTCTTTAGCTTCCATTGCCTTTGGAGTAGTATCAGTGAAGAAGTTCTTTTGGCATATGTCTGAGATTGTGCTGCCTGTGGATTCCTCTAGTATTTTTATGGTTTCCCTTCTAATGTTTAAGTCCTGTATCCATTTTGAGTTTATTTTTGTATTTGGTGTAAGTTGGTGGTCCAGTTTCATTTTTTTGCATGTATCTGTCCAATTTTCCCAACACCATTTATTGAAGAGGCTATCTTGGCTCCATTGAATGTTCATGCCTCCTTTGTCAAATATTAGTTGAGCATAGTGGTTTGGGTGGATATCTGTGTTCTCTATTCTATTCCATTGATCTATATGTCTGTTCTTGTGCCAGTACCAGGCTGTTTTGAGAACAGTTGCTTTGTAGTATAGCTTGAAGTCTGGTATTGAGATCCCACCTACTTTATTCTTCTTTCTCAGAATTACTGTAGCTATTCGTGGTCTTTTTTTGTTCCAGATGAATCTATGAAGAATTCTTTCTAAGTCTGTGAAATATGTCATTGGTATTTTAATGGATAGTGCATTGAATCTGTAGATTGCTTTGGGTAGTATGGACATTTTAATGATGTTGATTCTCCCAATCCATGAGCATGGTATGCTCTTCCATTTGTTAACATCTTCCTCTATCTCTTTTTTCAGTGTCCTGTAGTTTTCTGCATAAAGGTCTTTTACCTCTTTAGTTAGGTTTATTCCTAGGTATCTTAATTTTTTGGGGGTGATGGTAAACGGGATTGCTTTTTGAGTCTCTCTTTCTGTAATTTCACTATTAGTGTACAGAAATGCCACAGATTTCTTGGCATTAACTTTGTATCCTGCTATATTGCCAAATTCATTTATTAAGTCAATTAGTTTTGGGATGAAGTCCTTTGGGTTTTTTATGTACAATATCATGTCATCTGCAAATAAGGACAGCTTTACTTCTTCTTTTTCAATTTGGATGCCTTTTATTTCTTCTTCTTGTCTAATTGCAATGGCTAATACTTCCAGTACTATGTCCAACAGGAGAGGTGAGAGTGGGCATCCCTGTCTTGTTCCTGTTCTTAGGGGAAATGGTTTTAGTTTTTGCCCATTGAGTATGTTAGCTGTGGGTTTATCATATATGGCTTTTATGATGTTGAGATATGCTCCTTCTATTCCCACTTTGCTGAGAGTTTTTATCAAGAAAGGGTGTTGGATTTTGTTAAATGCTTTTTCTGCATCAATTGATATGACTGTGATTTTTATCTCTCAATTTGTTTATGTGATGTATCACATTTATTGATTTGTGGATATTGTACCATCCCTGCATTCCTGGGATGAATCCTGCTTGGTCATGGTGTATGATCTTTCTGATGTACTGCTGGATCCGATTTGCTAGAATTTTGTTGATTTTGGCATCTATGTTCATGAGAGATATTGGCCTATAATTCTCTTTCATTGTGTTGTCTTTATCTGGTTTTGGTATTAGGGTGATGCTGGCTTCATAGAAGGTGTTTGGAAGTGTTCCTTCTTCTTGAATGTTTTTGAATAGTCTGAGGAGGATAGGTTTTAATTCTTCTTTGAATGTTTGGTAAAACTCTCCTGTGTAGCCATCTGGTCCCGGGCTTGTATTTGCTGAAAGCTTTTTGATGACTGCTTCAATTTCTTCCATAGTTATTGGACTATTGAGATGTTTGGCTTCCTCCTCATTGAATTTTGGAAGGTTGTATTTTTCTAGGAAAATGTCCATTTCTTGCAGGTTGTCCAATTTGTTGGAATAGAGTTGTTCATAGTATTTTTTAAGAATCCTTTTATTTCCACAGGGTCTGTTGTTATTTCTCCTCTTTCATTTCTGATTTTGTTTATTTGGGTCTTCTCTCTTTGCTTCTTGGTGAACCTGGCTAGGGGTCCATCAATCTTGTTTATCCTTTCAAAGAACCAGCTCTTTGTTTTGTTGATCTTTTGAATTATTTTTTTGGTCTCCAAGTTGTTTATCTCCGCTCTGATCTTCACTATTTCCTTCCTTCTGAGTACACTGGGCTATTCTTGTTGTTCTTGTTCTAGTTCTTTGACTTGTAGATTTAGGTAATTTATTACCATTGTTTCCTGTTTTTTGCAGTAGGCTTGTAGGGCTATGAACTTCCCTCTCAAGACTGCTTTCACTGTGTCCCATAAATTTTGGATTGTTGTGTTGTCATTGTCATTTGTTGCCATGATGTTTTTTATTTCTTCCTTGATCTCTCTGGTTACCCAGTCATTGTTTAATAGCATGCTGTTTAGTCTCCATGTGTTGGATTTCTTTCTATTGTTTTTATTATAGTTGAATTCCAGTTTTATGCCACTGTGGTCTGAGAAAATGCTTGATATGATTTCTATCTTCTTGAATTTGAAGAGACTTTTCTTATGACCCAACATATGGTCTATCTTTGAAAATGACCCATGTGCACTGGAGAAGAATGTATATTCTGTGGCTTTGGGGTGAAATGTTCTGAAGATGTCAATTAATTCCATCTGGTCTAGTGAGTCATTTAGGATTGATATTTCTTTACTGATTTTTTGTTTAGAGGATTTGTCCAATGGTGACAGTGGGGTATTAAAGTCTCCTACTATGATTGTATTGCTGTCATTCTCTCCCTTAATATCCTCCAAGCGTTTTTTTATGTATTTAGGTGCTCCTATATTGGGTGCATATATGTTTACCAGAGTTGTTTCTTCTTGTTGGATTGTTCCCTTTAGTATTATGAAGTGGCCTTCTTTATCTCTTATTATGTCCTTCACTTTGATATCTAATTTGTCAGATGTAAGTATTGCAACCCCAGCTTTTTTTTTCATTTCCATTTGCCTGAAATACCATCTTCCATCCCTTCACCCTCAATCTGTGTGCATCTCTTTTCCTGAGGTGGGTTTCTTGCAGACAGCAGATATATGGATCATGTTTTCTTATCCAATCGGTTACCCTATGTCTTTTGATTGGAGCATTTAATCCGTTTACATTTAAAGTCATTATTGATAAGTACTTATCTGTTGCCATTTTTAGTCCTTACCCGGGTTCCTTCTTCGCTTCCTCTTTCTTTTTATTATAGCAGACCCTTTAACATTTCTTGTATTGCTGGTTTGGTGGTAATATATTCCCTTAGTCCATTTTTGTCTGTGAAGCTTCTGATTTCACCTTCAATTTTGATTAAAAGCCTTGCAGGGTACAGTATTCTTGGATTCAGACCCTTCCTTTGCATGACTTTGTATATTTCATTCCATTCCCTTCTGGCCTGATGAGTTTCTGTTGAGAAGTCAGTAGCTAGTCTTATGGGGGTTCCTTTGTAGGTAACTTTCTGTTTCTCTCTGGCTGCTTTTAAGATTCTTACTTTGTCGTGTTTGCCAATTTAATTATAATATGCCTCGGTGTCGGTTTGTTGGGGTTCATTTTGCTTGGGACTCTGTGAGCTTCTTGGATTTATGTGAGTTTTTTCTTTCCTACATTGAGGAAATTTTCTGTCATTATTTCTTCAAACACGTTCTCTAATCCTTGTTCAGTTTCCACTCTTTCTGGAACCCTAATTATGCAGATGTTGTTTTGTTTCATGTTATCCCAAAGTTCCCTTAGGCTCTTCTTGCTTTTTAACTTTTTTTTCTAGAAGCTGCTGTACTTGGGTATTTTTTCCTACCGTGTTTTCTAGCTCACTGATGCGGTCCTCTGCTTCTTCTCGTCTACTTTTTGATGCTTTCTATTGAGTTCTTTAAAGCAGTGATGTCATTTTTTATTTCTTCTTGCATTTCTTCTTGCTGCTTCTTCATCTCCTCTTGGGTCTTCTTCATTTCCTCTTGGCTCTTACTCAGATTGTCGATTTTGTCTTCCATTCTTTTCATCCACCTTATGATCATTTCTCTGAACTCTTTCTCTGGCAGGCTTATTTCTGCTTCTGTTTCGTTTATTTCCTTTTCTGGTGAAACCTGCCTTTCTGTCTTATGTGGGCTGTTTCTTTTTCTGCCCATGGTCTTTCTTCTTCGGGTGTCTGATTATGTAGTTCTCTCTCCTACGTTGATTGAAAGGCACAAACTACAACACGACCAGGTACATCACACAAGGCACAGAGTAGAGATGTATTCAACATGTTAATAGTCACAGATAAGGTGACCACCAATGAAAGACAAATTAGGGGTAAATAGAGAAAGAAGAAGAGGAAAATGAGGAAAAAGGAAAAGAAAGAAATGCCAAAATCAAATTGGGAGAGTGAGAAAATAAAAAAATAAATAAATGAACAAAAAAATAAAATAAAATAAATTAAGAAAATAAAAAGGAGAAGAAGGAGAAGAAAGAGGAAGAGAAAAAAATCAGAGAGAAAAGAAAGTGTATAAGAGAAAAGGGGAATAAACTATAGATGTCAGGAGAAAACTCCAATAGAACAGTCACTAATCCCAGTAAAGGCCAGCAACCAGTACCTAGAGATTAATACAAACTGCAAATAGCAACTGGTATGGAGGTAGGTGAGGGAAAAGAGAGGTAAAAAACAAAGCAGGCAAAAACAAAATAAAACCAGTAGATTAAACTAAAACAATCTCACAAAAAATTTCAAAAAATCGATATAATCACTTTTCAGGCAAATAGCCACAAAAGGACATGGAGAAAAAACAACTTTTTGGCTAGTGAAGACAAGAAGAGAGAGGTTTGTATGGACTTGTAGTAGGGGATTTGAAATTAGATATATAAATGGGGTGAAATTTTAACCAGGTAAAGAGAAAGAATAGGGGGAATCTAAAGTTGGAAAAGGGAAAGAGAAACAGGACAACAAAATGGGGAAAGTGTTCGCATAAAGGTAGAGTTGAGTTTGAGTAAAATTATGCTAAAGAAAAGATGAAAATAGAATGTAGAACTCTAATCCCGAAATAAAATAGAGAAAACAAAATGACACTTGTTTTTTTCAAAAAAGGTAAAGTACTAGTAGTAATTAATAATACTAGTTTAAAACAAAAATGTAATAATGAAAAAGGTAAAATCAATTGAGGCAGAGAGAAAAAAATAGTCTTTTAATTAAAATATGTAAAAATGAAAAATAAAAAATTTAAAAAAATTTAAAAAAAAGAAAAAAAATAGGATGGTCATTCACTTCCACTATTATTCTGCTGGGCACTCCTGTTTCCCAGTAGGGAAGGTATTGCAGTTCCCTGTGTTCCCCTGTTGGTGTTTTAATCTTTTTATTCTTTTTTGGTTATGCGAGAGTCAATTTGTGTGTCATCCACAGGGTGGCAGTGTTTTGGAATTGATCTCTGAAACAAAGCACAGGACCTCTCTAGGCTGTGCTCAGATCCTGCTCCTCTGTGGTTCTCAAAGCCAGTTTGTGGGGATTTTGCAGCCGGGACACTGTAGTAACTCCCAGGCTGTCTCTCTGCCCCAGAAAAAAATGAGTCGTTTTCCAGAGCTCCCCTCTGTCAACAGCTCGGAGAGTCTGCCTCCACACTTAGGGATCATATCCTGCCTACCTCCTCGGACCTCTCCAAAGGCAGCTTTCCCGCAGCCCGTCTCCTAGGCAAAATCCAACCTTTCCGTGCGCCCTGTGGACCTCCGAATCCGCCGCCTGCACCTCCGAGCCACCCGGAGAGCCGTGGCTCTGGGTCCCCGGCCGTTCGGTGGGTGCCTCCGCCAGCCGCAGCCTTCAGACCTCCGCAGACATCCACCTCCCTCTTATCTCAGGCGAAATCTGACCTTTCCGTGTGCTCTGTGGATCTCTGATTCCACCGCGTGTCTGTGCCGACTGAAGAGCGGAGTTCTGGGTCCCCGGGTCCCCGACTGCTTGATGGGTGCCCCAGCTGCAGGCTTCAGACTGCAGCAGACATCCACCTCCCTCTGCAAGATGGCGCGGTCTCCGTGTTCTCGCTGGTGGCTCCGGCAGACAAAATACCCGTGGCAGTGGGGCTGCCTGGCCAGGAGAGCCCCGTCCAGCAGTCCCCCACCTTCTCCTGGAGGATTACTGACTCCCAACTTGCCAACAAACACTCCCAGTGCGACTCTCAGCCGCTCTCTCTCCCTCTGCCCAGCGACAAAGCTCCAGACGCGTCTACTTCGCCGCCATTCTCTCTCCCCTCTTCCCCACATTTTATCTTATACTTACAACAGGTCTTCAAATAATGTTGTCTTGTTCAACATCCTATATAATAAAAGCCTGATATGCAAATCAGCCAAACAGTGGAACTACCAGTTGCTATGATGTGCAATGACTACCAGGGAGCAGATGCTCAATGCAGGCGCTGCTCCCAGCCCTCAGGCCCCAGGCCAGCCAAGGCAGATGCCGGCAGGTCTCCCCCCTTCTCTCCCCCTCCCCCACCCCCAATAGCCCTGCTGCTTGCGCCACAGATTGGCCCTGATTGCCTTGCAGGCCTAGGGATCCCACCCATGCATGAATTTTGTGCACCAGGCCTCTAGTTTTGTTATGTTGATGACACACACACAAAAAACAATTCACCTCAGGGCCACTGCCTGTGGGCATTCTCTGAGGAGTCTGGTTTTCTCCCTTATCCCACACATAAACCCATTAGGTGAATCAGCATGTCTAAGTCATCCCAGTCTGAGTGTGTGTAGGTGTGAGTGTGCCCTGGGATGGCAGGGCAGCCTATCCAGGGTGGGTTCCTGCTGGTGCCCTGAGCTGCCAGATAGGCTCTGGTCATCCCGGACCCCGAATAAGCAGACTTGGAAAATAATAATCTTGTTTTTATAAATCTTTCTTAAATGTATATATAGCTCACATTTATTTCAATGTTTAATGTTAGAAATGTCTTGGGTCTTTATTGAGAATTTTAGTAATGTTTTTGTAACCAGAAGTATATTGAAGGAACTTAATTCTTATATCAATTAGCCTAGGACAGTGGTTAGCAAACTCATTAGTCAACAGAGCCAAATATCAACAATACAATGATTGAAACTTCTTTTGAGAGTCAAAATTTTTAAACTTAAACTTCTTCTAACACCACTCTTCAAAATAGACTCACCCAAACCATGGTAATTTGTGGAAGAGCCACACTCAAGGGGCTAAAAAGCCGCATGTGGCTCGTGAGCTGCAGTTTGTGGACCACTGGCTTAGGGTAAATTTCCTATGCTATAAACCTTTTTGCTTCAAGTCACAATTTCTAAGAAGCCAACAATGACATTAAATGAGGACTTACTATATTTTGTGGCTCTGTATTCAAAGCTATGGTTCCAATTTCTATGGGCTCTGTTTCTGAATCTGTCCTTTTCTAGTCTGTCTCCCCTCAGTCTGACTTCCTCCTAGGGTATTCCTCACAATTAGGTTTCTATCTCCTGTGTTTCTATTTTATTTCCCTCCTGCAAATTCATCCTACACATTGTCCTCAGCCTTTGTGTCTCCAGTTTGGCCCTCTTTTAATCTGCTCTTCAGATAACAATGACATCTTTTAAAAAATCTGCAGCTGCTGGTTAGAGTAGGTAGAATGAGTACCTGGGATCCCACTACAATATTTATTTCTAAGAGTTCCTTTACTAAAAGAGTGTAAACACCAGTGAGCAAGAGAATTCAATAAATATTTTGAAGGTAGAAAGTGTATAAAAACACACCGAAGGGAACAGAGGTGGTCAGAGGAAGTGGAAGAGGCAGCTGCAGCAGAAGAAGGCTAAGTTAGGCATGGAGGACAGAGAGAGAACGTGTACAGGTGCCTCTTCTGCCCATGTCTACAGCTCAGGCAACCCAACTTGAACCCATAGGTAGGGGGAACTCAGAAGAGGTCTTCTCTAAAAACATTAAATTCTGGATAGTGCTAGAGTTTCACATGTGGTTAAATGCATGGTGCTGGCACCTCAGAAAGAATCATATTTGTTCCAGTATTTGAGGGCTCTACACTCCAATGTAGTTCCTGGCGACTCAGCCTTGAGAGACTATGTATTCAATGGTCTGATATATATATATATATATACATGTATATATATATATATATATCAGACCATTGAATACATAGTATATATATGTACATATGTATATACATATATATGTATAATTCTTACCCATTATCTAAACATCGATGAGAGACATCGATCAGCCACCTCCTGCATGCCCCACAGTGGAGATGTGCCCGCAAACAAGGTACATGCCCCCAACTGGAATCGAACCTGGGACCTTTCAGTCCGAAAGCCGACGCTCTGTCCTCTAAGCCAAATGGGTCTCGGCCAGCCTGCTATCTAAAGGTCAGACTTACAGGAAGTTAGGCCAGTTATCTCTAGCAATCGGCCCAAGAAGCAAAACAATAACCCTGCTAACAATTAGTCCCAAATAGCCAAGACTTGATTAATAACTGACAGCTGCCCTAATTTTTAATCTTTGCTTCCAACTGAGGACCAACTAGAGAAAGCCAAAAATATACCTTTAATCAATCACATTGGTTGTCTGCTCCTGGTTAACCTGTCTACATCTTCCCCATGCCAACAGCCACACAAAAAAGCTTTCTTCCTTACTCTGCCAAGTCTCTGCCAAAACACACATACTGGTAGCTGACTTTCTTGTTAGGGAAACTCTGAGTAAGCAGCTTTTGCTTGTTCTCATTTGGTTGGTCTTCATTTATTTCCATAATCTGAAGCCAAGTCTTCTAGCCAACAAGCCCTTCAGAACTCCCCATCAGCTTTGCTAGTCAAGGGAGAGAACCCACATATATAACCATGGAGGACTCCTATAGCAACTAAATAGGAAAATCAACCCAGTCCTCACTCATAAATATGGACTCATGGACACAGACACAGAGAAAACCAGCAGCACCTGGAAGAGCAAAATAAACAGAACAGATTGACCTTGGAGGAGACATTCAGAAATTAGAAACAAGCTTTAAAACAAAAAATCTAATTAAATCTTCAGTGAGATTTTAGAAGATATTACAGTCATAACAATGAAAACAATAGATTATAAAGAACAATAAAGGAATGAAAAATAAAAAGGCTCCTGGAAATTAAAAGTGGATTGCCCAAATTAAAAAGATAGGAAATTAAGTTGAGAAACTAACAGAATAGAGAGAGAGAAAAAATCAAGCCATCTTTTGCAACTTTTGCATAGCTAAGTCCAGATATGTTTAAGAGTGGGTGCCTCTGGGCAGGGGCCCTGGGCCCAAAGGGCTGGCTGGCTGAGGCTCTGTTTCTCTGTGTTAGAGATCCTTTGACATAAGTATTTTAGTCATGAGCATGGATCACTCTGATTAAAAAAATAATTTTAACTGCAAATCTGAAAGTTTCATTTCACTACTTAAAATCCATCACCCCTTCCAACCACAGATGGGGAGCGAGCTCTTTCCTGACCATGACTGGCTTTGAGCCAGCCTTTTTTTCCTTTGCCCCATTTAACCACTTACCGGGATGTTTGGTATAAGCCTTATGAGCTGGGATGGTGGGGTCAGGCTTACTTGGTTTCAAACTTACATATGCTTGTCCTAATTTGGAAAATGGGTGTGCAGGATTGTATCTCAAGGCTTTTGTGAGGCTCCAATGAGCTAATAGTGGATGTTAGGAGCATTAGCAGAACCCAGGCTCACAGTAAGTCATCAATAAGTAACGGTTATTAAGGCTCCCAGACTACTCTTGTTTTGTCTCGATTTTAAC
Organism: Lasiurus cinereus; assembly: GCA_011751065.1. Taxonomy (NCBI): domain Eukaryota; kingdom Metazoa; phylum Chordata; class Mammalia; order Chiroptera; family Vespertilionidae; genus Lasiurus; species Lasiurus cinereus. Next base: position 19,078,372 of record JAAGEH010000005.1, on the reverse strand, counting down.
CATCCTTTGAGTATTTTAAAAATATTTTTACTGATTGCAGAGATGAAGGAAGTGAGAAAGAAGAGATAGAAACATCAATGATGATGAATCCATCGGCTGCCTCCTGCATGCCCCATATTGGGGAATGAGCCTGCAATCCAGAATGTGCCCTGAACAGGAATTGAACAGTGACCTCCTGGTTCATAGGTCAGCACTCAATCACTGACCCACACCAGCCAGGCTATTTTTTTTATATTTATACCTAAGAATACTAAAGAAAGTGATTAAATGCTCAGCTTTCTTACCAAGCATGCAACGTCAGACACTTCATATAGTGCTTAAGAAATTTTGCTTACATATGTTTTTGAAGCCACAATTTATTAAAAGCAGCTAAAGGTTATGCTTCATCCAATTCATGCCGTGGGGACACAGGTGGTTTTGTCTAACATCTTTCTGTTCTCAACAAAGTGACTCTTCTTCAGTGGGGTTTAAGCATCACCCCCTTGTGAGGCCTTCCCTAGACCCCATCCCTCATTCTTGCAGACTTCCAGAGAATTGCTTTGCCACTAGCACTGCTGTCTGTCCCCTCCTCCAGACTCTGAGCACTCATTTGGAAAGGCACTCTCTTGCTGGTTTTCGGACCCCAGTGCCCTCTGCCACAGGGCTTGCTCTATGGAGGAGCATGTGCAAGGTGAGTGTGGGAGGAATGGAGGTGGAATATAACTGATGAGCGGGGCTTGCTAGTGCCTGGCAGGAATGAGTCATTGTTAGAAAAGCCAACCAACTCAGGTACTCTCCCTTCATCAAAGAGAAGATTAAGAGAGAGACAACACCTATGCTGGGAAGCTACTGTGCTTCAGGCTCCAGGTGGTTATAAGCAGGCAGTCGGCTGCCAGTCCACTTACAAAGGGGACATGAAGGTTGCCCCGAGCACCTGCTCTGCGGTCTTGTTCTTTGGGATATGGAACTGCCTGAAAAGCACAGATTATATCCTCACAGACAATGGCACTAGCTTTTCCATTTCCTTTTTATAAGTGAAAAGCATCTGGTCCAACTACCTCATACCTCTCAGCAGAGAGGGGAGCCCAGACAGTCTTAAATGAAGATGAGAGGGCTTGCCAAAAGTCAGAAAGGAAAGCTGGATCAGAATTCAGGCTTCCAAGAGTCCAGGCTGTGCTGAGGGAAAGCTGAAAGCAGTTGAGGCAGCTGCTTCAATCTTGGTGTCCAGAATAGAGCCTGTGGTCAGTGTGGCCCCATCCTCACCCTGGTTTTAGGCCTTTTGTACAGTGCCTCACTTATTGAAAAAAGGGGGTGTTGAAAGCACTCCCACCAGAGCAGTGTAGGGGTATAATGAGAGGGCCCAGTGTGCGTTAAAGAAGTTGGTCGTCATTCTAGATAAGTAACAGCCAATTTCAGCACAGCAAGCAAACGGGCCCCCTCTTGGTGCAGTTGACTCCCCGAGCATAGAGCTTGGATAGGAACTTTTCCTCACAAGAGAGGAAAGTTCAGCTGCTGTGCTAGTGGAGGCATTATCGTGGAAGGGAAGCCCAGGCTGTCCCCACGGGCTCGGCCAGGGAAAGGGTGGTTGGTGTTCACTGGATGTGAAGGGCCCACCACCAGTCTTAAGGCAGGATGGGTGTGTGACCTTGTCAGTCCCAACCCCTGGCTGCCTTCCAGGCAGGGGAAGGCAGAGCAGAGCAGTGGAGGGATCTAGAATTAATGTGCAAAGCTCAAACACTGGCTCCTGCAGCCTCAGTTCCCCCCAGTTCCTCAGGCTGTGTTGCTCTGTGGAAGCTGCCAGGGCCTGGCCTGGCCATAGCCAGGGGAGTGTGGGAGAGAGAAGTAGTTGCTTTCAGGAAAGAAACAGCAGGGACAGAGAGAAGGCCATGAGAGTATAAGAGAGTTCCCAGGATGGGGCAGGGCTAGCAAAGAACTGGGCTACGGCCAGGTTGGGGTTGCACTGAGAGGGCTCGAACCACTTCTGCAGACACCGCCCACTGTTCCTACGCTCAGGGCTGGCCTTGAAGGAGTTGCTCCAAATCTTCTCACACAAGTCAGCCGGGGTGGGGAAGTAATAGGGGAAAGGACGGCAGCGGGCCCTTGCAGGACATCGGCTCTCCCCTGTAGAGATTAAGACGGGGACAGCTTACCTCTCACTATTCCCAACTTCACATCCCCATCCTTGCCTTGGGGGAATATAGAAGGCTGGCACCTGCCCCACCAAGTCAGGTGCCTCCAGGGCCCTGCAGCCCCGCTCCCCAGGCTCTGTCAAGCACCACTCACCTCGACTCCAGTCCCAACCACTGAGCCAGTTGGATTTGCAAGTGAAGGATGTGCGGCAGTCTGCCCACCACTGCACGCAGTCCTCCTGGCAGAGTGGTACATCCAAAATTCGCTCTTCCTGTTCACATGGGGCCACCTGGATGAGTAGCCAGAGACAAGAAATGAATAGTTGAAATCTAAAAACTGTCGGTGGCTACAATGGTACTGTTGTGCCAGGTACTATCTGAACATAGCCTCCTGTGAAGTCTTTTTTTTTTTTAATATATTTTATTGATTTTTTTTTTTACAGAGAGGAAGGGAGAGGGATAGAGTTAGAAACATCGATGAGAGAGAGACATCGATCAGCCGCCTCCTGCATGCCCCCTACTGGGAATGTGCCCGCATCCAGGATACATGCCCTTGACTGGAATCAAACCTGGGACCTTTCAGTCCACAGGCTGATGCTCTATCCACTGAGCCAAACCTGTTTCGGCTCCTGTGAAGTCTTTGAGGAGTATTTTACCAATGAGAACAACGAGGCTAAGAGATTAAACAGTTTGTCCCAGGCTACACAGCTTCTGTCCCTACAGACAGAAGATGGGACTCAAATAGTCCCTCATCCTACTGTTCTCCTCTGACCCATCTCCTGACAGGACCATTCTTTCGAGGCAGCTTCCTTCCATCCCTTTCCCAACAGTGGCTTCTGACTCTGCTCTTGTCCACAGGGGACAGCAGTTGCTGTTCCTGCTCGTGTCCTGGGACTCGGGCCCTCAGGAGCAGGGCCTTGCACAGATGTGCCTCCCGTCTCCTCAGCCCAATCTTCCCACCTGCTGGATCCAAGGCCCCAGGTTTGGGGAGCACTGGTGGAAACACTTGGCCTGGATGAAGTGCTTCTGACATTCGGGCAGCATCAGGCCACAGTGAACCATGCTGAAGTTGTAGAGCAGGGCTGCATCCAAGTGGGCTTCCCAGCTTGTGTTGGTCGTGCAGCAGGCATTGTTCTTCCAGGGGCTGCACTGAAGGTGGAAGAAGCAGCAAAGGGAGTTTTGGGGTGGTGGGGGGTAAAGGCAGGGGGTTGATGATTATCTAAGGTAGAAAGGAAAATGTGTCCCCTAGAAGAGGACCTGGGCAGGTATAATGCCTTTAGGCCAGCACTCCCTGTATAGAAGGAATGCTAATAATCTGTCAATATTGATAACCAAGGACACCTACCCAATGACCTCCCTGCCACAGGGAGACTGCCACAGTCCCTTAGAAGATGGACTTCCGGGGTCTCAGCTCCTGAGGGGCAGCAGAGGAACCCCATGAGACCCCGGGGGAATGTGGAGTTGTACCAAGTGGGAGGACACTGTTGCTGAGAAGGGCTCAGTAAATGCCATGTAGATGCCAGCTCTGCTCCCCCTCCCACCTTCCTGTCAATTGCCTTTAGGAGCTTTGGGAGGAAACACTTAAGTCAAATGTTTCCCCGGGGCCTGTTGGTAGGAAGGCTAGAGAAAGAGGACCATGTTTGTTTGAATCTATGCTGAGCCAATGATGGGCCTCTGGAATCCCCATCTGCCCCTGTTCCCCAAGTGGCCAGGCAGCTCAGAGACAGGAACTTTCAGTCACTCAGCAATTATGGTCTCCATAGGTCATAGTGTCTTTCCAGTGGGCTTTGCCCAAATTCCAAACGAAGGAACCAAACAAGTCAGGGTCGATGAGGGCTCAGAAACCATTTTGGCATTTGTACCTCTTCCCTGATTGGCGGAAGCAGCCCTCCCTGACCCCTGAACCAGGTCTGGCCTCTATACCTCATCGTAGAGCTGGTCCTCTGACCCAGGCTCCGGCTTGTGGTGCTTGGTCTTCAGGCAGACATTGAGCCGCTTGTCCCCGGCCCAGATGGGCGTGACTATCCACAGCCCTAACAAGATCTGCCACCACCACTCCATGGCCACTGCAAAGAGAAGACCCACCCGCTCATGTGACAGAGAGGGCATCTACTCCATTCTCTCCCCTATCCTAGGGGTAAGGGTGAGCTTCAAGGCTCTCTCAAGAGACCATGTGCTCTGCCTTCTCCTAGAACCATCGTGTCAGGCAGCATCGTGTCAGGCAAATGGAAAAAGCCTTAGAGGTCTGACACCCATGCCCAACAACTGCGCACACATGGAAGCTAAAGCCCAGAGAGGGGACAAGCTCAGCCTGAGGTGCAGGAACTGGCAGTGGACCCATCATGGTGAACTTGAAAAGCTTTGGCCTCGCCCGGGTTTAGATTCTCAAATATTCCTGGTAGAGACCCCCACCCCACCTTCCAGACCTGAACCTAAGGCTGCTCTCTCTCCTCAGCACCAGTTTCAAGCATGGAGTGTTTTTAAAGAAGCAGGTAAAAAGAGGAAAGATACTGCCCTTCTAGTTTTGTTTCGTTTTCATACTTACTTTCACAGCAGGAGCCGCTCCCTCCCACTTCCAGAGATTGTAAAGCTGAGGAGACTCCGCTGCCTGCCCATTTATTACCCATTCCAGTTCCTACTGTCCAGGTGCAGATGGGGAACTCCAGGTGGCTCCAGTTAAGATATCAGCATGATCTTACCTAGTGTAGGGCCCTCCTGTGGCTGGGTGCTCGGGGTTTCTGAGGAAGAGCTCTGCCTTCCCAGAGAAACAGAGGCGCCACAGAATGAGATTCTGGGCTCTATAGTCAGCAGCTGAATTCTGACTCAGCTCTGCTACTTGCTAGCTGGACGCCGTCGAGAAAATGAGTTCAACTCTACAGGTGTTAGTTTTCATGTCTATAAAGGAGGCTGTTATAATGAGATTTTTGGGAAAAAGAAGTGAAAAAGAAAGTTCATGAAAATGATTTGGCATCATGCCTGACAAAGAGTAAATCTTAATGATTTTTATTCCTACCTTGTTTTCCTCAGAAGCCTTTCTTTCTTTGCCCTATTCCACCTGCCCCTTCATATGCATAGTAGTTACCTGGGATAGACCACCGGGGTTGTAACAGTAATGGTGACCTCTCCCAGCCCTAAGGTTCCTGTTGGAGAGCAGACCCAGCAGCACAGAGAAACAAAGTGGGGCTTTGGGAATGTAAATGTATGACTAAAGCCAAAACAAACAAAACCCAAAAAGTCCCTCCACAACCCATGTAATGGTAGCGGGCAGTGACTATCGTCCTATGAAGTTTAGCAGGTCATCAATAATGTTTCATTAAACACTTTTATTATAACATTGGTAAGGTGCTGTAGGAACTTAACTCTGGTTTATATCAATTAGCCTGTTGTAATTGGTTTCTTTACCTGTCATTTTGTGTACTTTGCAATTTCCAAGGACCTATCGATAATGTTATTGTATATGGTCTGGTTTACTCCTTCCAACTACCCCTAAAGTGAATACTCTTCCTGTTTTAAAGTAGGAGGGGGGTTGAGGTGGGGGGAGAAGCAAGCTCAGCCAAGTAGCGGCAGAGCTAGAATCTGAACTCAGATAAACACAACTCCATATTTGATGCACAAGAACCAGGCGAGAGGGAGATCTCTGGCTCTGGAAGAGTAGATGCTGTCTGGGTCTCAGGTGAAGTCTGTTTTTAAAGAGAGGCCCTAGCTCATGTGGCTCAGCTGTTTGGGCATCGTTCCTTGCACCAAAAAGGTGCAAGTTTGATTGCCAGTCAGGCCAGCTGCCCAAAGTTGCAAGCTTGATCCCAGGTGGGGAGAATGCAAGAGGCAGCCAATTGATGTTTGGCTCTCACATCAGTGGTTCCTTCTCTCTCCCTTACTTCCTCTCTCCCCAAAAATCAATAAAAAATATTTAATCAGATTGTATGTTGGGAAGCATGTGTTGGCTTTATTCTGGGAACAGTGATAGCTATTGTTAGGGTTTTGGGCCAGTGATGTGGTCTGTGAAAGAAGTCACAACTAAAAAGAGAGAGAGAGGAAGTTTGTTTTACTTTCCCCAAAGGGAAAGGGCCTGTGCATTGCCAATCAACAGAAGGGCAAAGAATAGTAGTGGCTCACCCTTTTGAAGCCCTGGCTGCTGCTGATAGGTGACAAGGAAAAGAGGTTGACTTGGGAGCTGAAATTGAACAGACTTCAGGGGAGTTACTTCGTTAATTCTTCAGGAGAGAGTCTGGGCAAGGGCAGATGTCCTAGAGAAGTGTCTTAGTATTTTTTCCAAAGCTGTTAAAACATTCTTAGAGCAAAAGTTATGAAGAATTCAAAAGAGGCTTGTTTGAAGGGAAAGGAAACTGTCTATTAATTATCTCTGAGTTGTAAAAATAGCAGGGAGAAGGGGTATGCAAGAATGTAGTCTTGAAGGTAGCTTATCTTGTCCCTCAGCTTGAACAGAGGGGCTGTTTGAACCAGAGGAGCTAACAATCTAGGGGTTTAATTACCAGGTGCTTCTCATAAATTGTGAAAGACCACAGCAAAGAAAAAGAAAGGCCTTTTTTTCTCCTTCTGTCTTTACAATTATCAAGCCAGGCTCTCATGTCCTTGTCTTAAACAGGTAGGAGTCTCCATTGGTGGGTCTGATGTCAGGTGGTAATGGTTCTCCTACAGCATGGCTTTCTTCCCAGGAGCACCCATTCTGCAGGGGAAATCAGGTGTGCACACCCTGTTCAAGTCCTCACAAATATAGGTAACCCCTGGACAACCTGGGGGTGATTAAGGGAGCTGACACCACAACCCCCCAGTCAAAAATCCACATATAATTTTGACTCCCCCACAATTTAACTATAGTCATCCCTTTACATCCTTGGGTATAACCAACCGCCAATGGAACACAGTTTTTCCGTGTGTTTGGGAATCTGCAGTTGGGAATGTGAAAATACTCCCAATGATCTGTGTTTGGCTGAATCCAAGATGGGAAGGGCTAACTGTATTTATAGGATAAAACCTGTGTATACGTGGACCTAGGCAGTCCAAACATGAGTCGTCTATGGGTCATCTATACTCAGGAAACTCTAAGGCTTGATGTTAAGTTTCAGATGGCTGTGGATGTGCGTGGAAGCAATTACTGGGCTGGGAAACAGGTCCTCTGGTAAACATCCCTCACATGGAGGGGAGAAGAATGGGAGGGATTTGCTAATGGTTTCTAGAACAAGGTGTTGGAACTAAGATTATGGAGCTTGCCTCTCAGATGTCATCAGGGTGACACATCCCCCGCAGAGAGGCTGGGTATGGTACTTGAGGAAAACTCATTTGTGCCTCATTGTGATTGAGTCTTGCAGAGAAATCAGTTTTCTGACTGAAATTTGATAGAACAAGGCTGGCTGTGGATGAAGCTGTTGATCCCAAACAATTTTGTTGTAAAAATGAACCCACAGGGCAACCTGCTTGGGTTCCTTCCCTCCTGCAGCAGGGAGCTTTTCTGTAATAAAACTTTACTTTTTCCAAAACAAAAAACAAAAAAAAAACCCCACAAAAACAAAACACAGAATTGTCAGGAGCAGAGCTACAGCTGTATCCAGAGGGCATTGGGGGACGGGGAGGCAGGTGGCGCAGCAGCAGAAGCAGGGCAGCCTCCCTGGTTTGAGACCACAGCACATGACTGTCCCTCTGTTCTCTGCTCAGGAGGTTGCCCGACGTGCTGCAGCCCATTGAGCTTGAGAACAAACAGACCGGAAGAGCGAAGAAGGAGTGCCAGTAGTAGTCTGGTTAGAGTCTGAAGTCAGAACCCAGCTGAGGAAGGGTGATTCAGAGTGTTTGTTTTTTATTAATTCTCACCCGAGGATATATTTTTTCCACTGATTTTTTTTTTTTTAGAGACAGTAGAAGGGAAAGAGGGGGAGGCAGAGAGAGTGAGAAACATCCACGGGAAGGAAACACATTGATTGGTTTCCTCCTGTAACTGACCAACTGGGTCTAGGGATCAAACCTGCAACCCAGGCACATGCCCTTGAGCAGAAATCGAATCCTCCACCCTTTGATGTATGGTCCCTGACACTCTAACCGCTGAGCAACACTGGCCAGAGTGCTGATTCAGAGTTCTTAGGGGACCACATGAGTCCTTTTCGTCCCCAAATCTATTGATCATCCATAGCTCAACTTGTAATTGGTTTGTATTGAGAGCAGGTGAAACAGGAGTATTGTTTATCCCCACCTGTTCCTTCCCTCCATATCTATCCCATCACCAAAGTGGTTGATTTACATTACTAAATATCTCTTGAGTTCAAATTCTTTTATCCCCGATTCTCCACTACCGTCTGGACCATAATCATCTCTTGTCTTAATTAGGCAATAACCTCCTAACTGCCTGCCTTGCCCCCTTCTAATGCTTTATCCAAACAGCAGCCAGAACTATTTTATTTCAGAGTACAGTGGTACCTCGAGATACGAGTTTAATTCGTTCTGTAACCTTGCTCCTATATAAAGTTGCTCGTATCTCAAAGCAAATTTCCCCATTGAAATCAATTGAAATGCCGTTAATCTGTTCCCGCCCTCAAAATGCCACCCCAGTTGTTCTTGTTACGTGTTTTTGAATAAGAAAAATGTATTGATAAATGACAAATATTGTATAAAAACAAATAAAAGAGAATGTAAAGGAATAAACTGGTTTTATAAAGTATATTTACCTACTCATTACACTCTTAATGCTAGTTTATCCCTAAACTGAATGTAACTTAACTAATCTTCACTGAACTTAATTGCTACTGGTGTTTGCATTTTTGGCCGATTTCAAAAAAAAACGTGTCCAATGAGGTTTGCCTCTTCCTCCCTTTCAGAATGTTTCTGAAATGGGTGAGGCAAGTTTCATTGAACAGCTCCGATGCATGACCAGTAGCAACTTTTTCGGGGTGTTTCTTTTCCACGAAGTGTGACACTCTCTCCCACGTTCCTAAGATCTCCTTTATCTCACTTGTAGAGATCTCCTCCACCTCTGGCTCCTCCTCGAAACCAATTTCTTGGAGAACCTCCTCACGTCTCTCTCATCCACCTCCAGGCCCATGGATTTTCCCAGAGACACTATCTCCTCCTCCACTGGCACCTCGGGTTTGACTCCTTCGAAGGTCCTTTCGGCCTCAGGCCACAGCTTCTTCCATGCAGAGGTCAAAATCCTCATCGTAACACCCAGCCAGACCTGATCAATAATTCTGAGGCATATCACGATGTTAAAGTGGTTCTTCCAGAACTCTCGAAGGGTGATGTTTGTGTTCTCTGTCACCTCAAAGCAGCGCTGGAACAGGTGCTTGATGTACAGCTTTTTAAAATTAGAAATCACCTCCTGATCCATGGGCTGCAGGATAGGAGTGGTGTTGGGAGGTAGGTAGACAACCTTTATAAACTTGAACTCTTTGAGGAGTTCATCTTCCAGGTTCGGTGGGTGAGCAGGAGCATTGTCGAGGACCAGGAGAGCTTGCATGATTAGGTTGTTTTCCTGTAGATATTTCTTAACAGAAGGGACGAAAACCAGGTTTACCCACTCCACAAAGAACTGCCTGGTGACCCATGCCTTCAGGTTTGCCCTCCACATAACTTGCAGTTTATCTTTTAAAATCTTATGTGACTTAAAGACTCTGGGGTTTTCCGAATGGTATATGAGCAGAGGCTTGATCTTGCAGTCGCCACTCCCATTGGTGCACAGTGCCAGAGTTAGCCTATCCTTCATGGGTTTGTGGCCTGGCATCGCCTTCTCCTCTGCCGTTATATAAGTCCTATTCGGCATCTTCTTCCAGAAAAGCCCTGTCTTGTCACAGTTGAAGACTTGCTGGGGGATATATCCTTTGGCTTCTATCAGTTCGGAAAAAGTTTTGAGGTAATCCTCAGCTGCCTTCACATCCGAACTTGCTGCCTCACCATGCTTGACGATGGAGTGAATGCCAGACCTTTTCCTGAAGTTATCAAACCAGCCTCTACTGGCTTTAAATGAGTCTTTCGATGCTTCATCCGTGGAAGTGTGCGGGGTCTGCTCCAGCAAATCACTGTAAATCGCTAGCACTTTCTCCCATATGATGCCCTGTGTTAATGTATCTCCTTTAAGCTGCGTCACCCACACCATCAGTAGATTCTCCATCTTTTCATGGAGAGAGCTAAGGAGCTTAGAAATTATTGTAACGCTCTTAGCTGGTGTTATACCCTTTATCGACTCCTTCTGTTTAAGCATAGTGCATATCGTTGAAGTACTATGCCCGTATTGCCTCACCAAGTCAGCCACTCGCACACCATGCTCATATTTTTCTATGATTTCACACTTTAATTCAGTAGACATCATCCTCTTCTGAGCACTGACCTTTCCACTCGCTTTCTTCCGACCCATGGTTATAAAAAGAAATGTGATAAAGTATGTAAATGCACAAAAGATGCTTCGACAACGAGGTAAACAAGCACACTGACTGAGGCGTGGGAAACTATGAGACGCTCGAGTCGAGATAAACTGGTGGGTCGTGTGCAGCCGGCCGATCCTTGCGATTACTCGTATCTCAAATGTTGCTCGTATTTCAAAGCAAAAAGTCACTCGCTGGATGGCTCGTATCTCAAAAATCTACGTTAGGGCACTCGTATCTCGAGGTACCACTGTATTTGATCATGAAAATTTTCAAACATAAGGAAAGTTCAGAGAAATTTACAATGGACCCACAACTTAGATGTTACCATTTCCATTTTATTTTGTTACACCTCTAGCTGTGCATCAATATTCTTATTTTTCAAGCATTTCACAGGAGATTGCAGACATCGGCAAGCTTCCTCCTAAGCATGGGTATCATTAACTAGAGTCAGCATTTGTAGGACTTTTTCTTTCAGAAGGATCTTTTTAAAAGGCAGAGATGGTTATGATATTCCCATGCTTAAGACCCTTCTAGGGCACAACAGAAGGCAGTCAATCAATGATTCTCTCTTATCCTTGATGTTTCTCTCTCTCTCTCTCTCTCTCCCTTCCTCTCTGAAATAAAAAATAAATTTAGAAAAAAGACCCTTCTGGGCTTACAATAAATCCCAAATCCTTAACATGGCACACAGACCCTGTTTAATCTGGTTCTTATGTAATTTTCTAGCCCCATCTGTCATCCTTTCAACTGCACGACTATGCAGCAGGCACTCCTTACCTTATCCTGCTCTCTTAATTAGCTCCTCTGTGGGGATGTTTTCTCAAAGCTCACCCTTTGTGAATGGGAATTCCTACTTGTCCCTCAGCTCAAAGAATGAAGAACTTCTCAGGGAAACTTTCCTTGTCCCCAAGTATTAGTGAGATGTTCTCTTAGGGTCTTCCATGCTTCTGTCCTGGACCTTGCCACCCGTTGCTGTGAATTCGTGCCTCCAGGCTCACACCTGCCTTAGAATGGTAACCATAATGCTATCCTTGGTGAGAGAAAGCGACAGGGTCCCAAACTGCAGCTAACGTGAACTGCCTTTAATACTTTCATCATTCTGGGATGGCTCTTGCTCCAGACCTTAGCACATGCTTTTCCCTTTCAACTGAGACCTCTCCACTACTGTCAGCACTCTTAGTACCTTCCCTTAGTTGATGCCTTATTTTAAATTAAATCTTTATTATTCAGATTATTACATTTGTTTCTCTTTTTTCCCCTGCATAGCACCCCTCCACCCAGCTCCCACCCCTCCCTCCACCCTTACCTCCCTCCCATTGATCTCATCCATAGGTGTATGATTTTTGTCCAGTCTCTCCCTGTACACCCCTCACCCCTTTCCCCCTGAGAATTATCAGTCCACTCCCTTTCTGTGCTCCTGATTCTATTATATTCACCAGTTTGTTCTGTTGATCAAATTTTTAATTCCCTTAATGTTTAGATTCACTTGTTGATAGATATGTATTTGTTGTTCACAATTTTTTGGCTTTTACCTTTTTCTTCTTCCTCTTCTAAAAGAGTACCTTTCAGCATTTCATTTAATACTGGTTTGGAGTTGATGAACTCCTTTAGCTTTTTCTTCTCTGTGAAACTCTTTATCTGCCCTTCAATTTTGAATGATAGCTTTGCTGGATAGATTATTCTTGGTTGTAGGTTCTTGCTATTCATCACGTTGAATATTTCTTGCCACTCCCGTCTGGCCTGCATAGTTTCTGTTGAGAAATCAGCTGACAGTCGTATGGGTGCTCCCTTGTAGGTAATGAACTGTTTTTCTCTTGCTGCTTTTAATATTCTCTCTTTGTCTTTTGCTCTTGGTATTTTAATGATGATGTGTCTTGTTGTGGTCCTCTTTGGATTCCTTTTATTTGGGGTTCTGTGTGCTTCCTGGACTTGTAAGTCTATTTTTTTTTACCAGATGTGGGAAGTTTTCAGTCATTATTTCTTTAAATAGGTTTTCAGTCTCTTGCTCTCTCTCTTCTTCTGGCACCCCCACAATTCTGATGTTGGTACGCTTGAAGCTGTCCCAGAAGCTCCTTACATTCACTTCACATTTTTGGATTCTTTTCTCTTCTTGCTTTTCCAGTTGAGTGTTTTCTGCTTTATATTTCAAATTTTTCACCTGATTCTTGCCTTCTTCTAGTCTGCTGTTAGGACTCTGTATAATATTTTTAATTTCAGTCAGTGTCTCTAGTTGGTCCTTTTTCATCTCCTCTTGGGACTCGCTAAATTTATTCATCATCTCTAGCATCTCTAGTTGGTCCTTTTGCATCTCCTCTTGGGACTTGATAAATTTATCCATCTTTTCTAGCATATTCTTGAAAAACCTTACAAGCGTGGTTTTGAACTCTATATCCAGTCGTTTTTTTTCCTCCATTTCTTTTGTTTGTGATCCCTTCCCTTGTCTCGGCATTTTCACTATGCTGGGGAAACTTCTGTGTTGAATTCAGCCTTATGATACCAGACTTATTTTTTAGGTCTCAATTTGGAGTGGTCCACATTCAAGGAGGCTGAAGCCTAGGTTGGGTGTCCCTCCTGGTGCACTCACAGCCCTTGGATTACCGAAGAAGCCTCTGTTGAGCTTGGGATGGGTGGAGTCTCAGGGCTTAAGGGACCGCCTTGCCTTCCAGTTGGCCCCGCCCTCCACGGCCCCTGAGTGTCACGTGACTGGGTAATCGCTGGAGCGGTCCTTGTGCACGCACGCCCGCAGTGCCTCTAGACGGCTGCCTTTCCAGCTCCCCTGCACACCAGGACCACACGAGTCTAGGTCTCCAGGGTTTTGCCCGAAACAGGGGCTTAGTGGAGTCAGAAGTGGCACAGTTGGGAGGGGCTGTCTCCCGCCCACTCGCGAAAGCCAGTGGCACAATCAGCAATCTGTCCTCTGCGCAGTGCTGTGCGCGCCACCACCAGTCCTCTGATCTTTTGCGACTCCCCTAAATTTCCGTGCACCTCTCCCTTTTCACAGTCCAAACTCCCCCCATATGAGTTTCAACTGGATCTGAGGTTTAGTGTTGTAAGATAAGGGGTTCAATGTCGTTGGGAATCTCCGTTTCCCTCCCGCCAGAGAAAGCCAGCCAGGTACTCTGGTACCCGCTCTCTCAGCGGGAGCGTCTCTGTACCTCAGCTTTTTGCAGCTCCTCTGGGTTTCTGTGAGCCCCTCTCTTTCCTTCTAGTTGTAGAATTTCCACTCAGCCAGCTTTCCTGTGGTTCTGGATGATGTCGGTTCTGTCTTTTAGTTGTAGTTTTGAAATTGTTGTGTGAGGCAGCAGTGTAGGTGTTTACCTCTGCCGCCATCTTGGATTCTGGTGCCTTATTTTTTAGGTCTCAATTTGGAGTGGTCCACATTCAAGGAGGCTGAAGCCTAGGTTGGGTGTCCCTCCTGGTGCACTCACAGCCCTTGGATTACCCACATCATGACGCCAGACTACCCTGGAATTGCTTGCTGATTGAAAGCTCCTGAAGCAGTGGAGACCATGTCTGCCAGTTTCACAGCCATCACTGCAGTGCCTGCCTGGTACACGGTAGGCTCCCAGGGGTACTTATGTGAACTAGCAATTTATTTTTGATAAGAAAGATTCTCTCCTGTGGTGCATTTTTACTAAGAAGCAAATCAGGAGAAATTCTGGGAACCCCCAGCGTTTTGGGGTAGTCAGTCATAAGAGTTACTGTGTATGTGATGTACAGGTTCATGGGTTTTCACCTTTTTTAAAGAATTGTTTTTCTGTTCTTCATTTGCCTCGTATTTATTACTATAAGACCTATGCCTGGAGGGCCTTGATTTTCCCATCTTACCAACGTCCCACAGCTCTATTAGCCATGAGTTTGGCAAAAGTGGTTTGGTGAATTGTTTCTTAGGCATGTACACAATTTCAAGTTTAAAGAATGGCATTGGGTCAGTTTATATTTAAATATACATCTTCATAGATTTGTTTCAGTCTTTATGTCTTTGTCTTGCAATGGAAATGTCCGAGAAAATGCACAGAGGGATTGGAAGGTTCAGAACATTTTGAAGTTTATAGAAAATGGTGGAAAGTAAATAGTTCTGAGGTGGCAAATATTTAACTCCTTATGCCCTTTTGTCCACAAATGAAAAGATAGAAAGGGAGTTTATTTCACTTAGCATAATCCTCTCCAGGTCCATCTATGCTGTTGCAAAAGGTAAGAATCTCATTTTTTGTACCATATTGTAGTATTCCATTGTGTAGATGTACACAGTTGTCTAACTCACTCATCTACTGATGGGCATTTAGGCTGTTTTCAAATCTTAGCTATTGTAAATTGTGCTGCTATGAGCATAGGGGTGCATATATCCTTACTGATTGGTGTTTCTGTTTTCTTGGGATATATTCCTAGAAATGGGATTACTAGATCAAATGGGAGTTCCATTTTTAGTTTTTTGAGGAAACTCCATACTATTCTCCACAGTGGCTGCACCAGTCTGCATTCCCACCAGTAGTGCACCAGAGTTCCTTTTTCTCCACATCTTCACCAGCACTTGTTTGTTGATTTGTTGATGATTGCCATTCTGACAGGTGTGAAGTGGTACCTCATTGTTGTTTTGATTTGCATTTCTCTGATGATTAGTGACTTTGAGCATGTTTTATATGTCTCTTGGCATTCTGAATGTCCTCTTCAAAAAATGTCTATTTAGGTCCTTTGCCCATTTTTTGATTGGATTGTTTATCTTCCTTGTGTTAAGTTGTATGAGTTTCCTGTAAATGTAGAAGATGATCTCACTCATTTGTGGAATATAAAGAATATTATAAACTGTTGAACAAAAATAGAGGCAAAGAAGCATTGAAGAGACTGTCAAACTACACTGGGAAGGCAGGGGAGTGTTGTGGGGGGGTGAGTAAGGATCAACTTAAGGATTTGTATGCATGCATATAAGCACAATCAATAGACACAAGACACTGTGGTGGGGAAGAGGCGGAGGGCAAGTTTAGGGGAGGAGGTGGGAGAGGGGTAAGGGAAGCTGGGGGGAGGTCAGTGGGGAAAAATAGGAGACATATGTAATACTATTTGTAATACCTTAACCAATAAAATAAAATTTTAAAAAAGATAGAGAGGGGGAAATACATTTTCAAGAATCAATGGATAATGCAATGATTAAGTAGCTGCCATTTCTAGAAAAGTGAATTTTTGTGATTTTTTTTCAGTGACCTTTCTTGTAAATCAACTAGAGACCCAGTGCATGAAATTTATGCATGAGGTGGAGTGTATGTGTCCCTCAGCCCAGCCTGTACCCTCTGTAATCTGGGACCCCTCAAGGGATGTCTGACTGCCCATTTATGTCCCATCCCAGTAGGATTGGGACTAAACAGGCAGTCGGACATCCCTCTCACAATCCAGGACTGCTGGCTCCCAACTACTCACCTGCCTGCCTTCCTGATTGCCCCTAACCACTTCTGCCTGCCATCCTGATCACCCCCTAATCATTCCCCTGCCAGCCTGATTGATGCCTAACTGCTCGCCTGCCAGGCCTGGTCACCCCTAACTGCCCTCCCCTGCAGGCCTGATCCCTCCCAGCTCCTCTCCAAGGCAGGCCTGTTCCCCCGCAACTGCTTTTCTCTATAGGCTCAGTCACCCCCAACTTCGCTTTGTTGGCCTGGTCTCCCCAGCTGCCCTCCCCTGCAGGGTTGATTGCCCCCAGCTGCCCTCCTTTGTAGGCCTGGTCCCTCCCAACTGCCCTCTCCTGCTGTGATCGCCCACAACTACCTTCCCTGCAGACCTGGTTCCTCTCCTGCTGGCCATCTTGTGGTGGCCTCTGGTGTCCATATGGGGGCAGGATCTTTGACCACATAGGAGCAACCATCTTGTGTGTTGGAGTGATGGTCAATGTGCATATTACTCTTTTATTAGATAGGATAGAGGTCTAGTGCATGGGTGGAGGTGGGCTGGTTTGCCCTGAAGGGTGTCCCAGATCAGGGTGGGGATTTCCTTGGGGCATGGGGCAGCCTAGGCGAGGGGCCTTTGGTAGTTTGCAGGACAGTCACAGCCCCTGGCGACCCAAGTGGAGGCCCTGGTATCTTGGATTTATCTTCTATAATCGAAACTTTGTAGCCTTGAGTGGAGGCTAGGGCAGGCCAGGGTGGGTGGGAAGCTTGGCTTCTTCCATCGCTGGAGAAACCAAAGCCTCCTACTCACTCCATGGCCGCAGACATTTTTGTTGGGGTTTATTTATCTTCTATAATTGAAATTTTGTAGCCTTGAGTGAAAGCCAAGGAAGGCCAGGAAGCTTGGCTTTCTTCATCACCGGGGAAACCCAAGCCTCCTTTCTTCTGCCCCCTTTTCGTTAGAATTTATTTATCTTCTATAATCGAAACTTTGTAGCCTCTAGTGGAATCCATGGCTCGCCAGGGTGTGCAGAAAGCTTGGCTTCCTCCATGAAACCCAAGCCTCCTGCTCTCTCTGTGGCCGCAGCCATCTTGGTTAGGTTAGTTTGCATATTCTCTCCTGATTTGCTGGTGGGCGTGGCTTGTGGATGTAGCGGAGGTATGATCAATTTGCTTATTATTCTTTTATTAGATAGGATAAGACATAATATGCAAAACCCTTAAATGTTTTATGTTTACTTAATACTTGATTATCTGGGAAATGTCAATTGTTGTGAATATTCGATGACTCCAGTTTGTGAGACTAGAGTTTAACTTGATGACAATCTCTTCACAAAAGATGTTTTCTTTTACCTATTTTTTATCTATTTTTCTATCTATCATCAATCTAATTTTCCGTTCTTGGAAACTTTATTACATTTTAATGCCTCTTGGTCATAAAGCTATCTGTTTCTCAAATTCTGTCACTAAATTAAAAGCCAGCTAACTCTCTGGAGAGGAAAGCTTTTTCTAGGGCAGTGTTTCTCTAGAGTTTGTATAAAGAACTCCTGCATCAGAATAATCTCAGACAGTTGTTAAAATGAAGGTTCCTTACCTGTCCCTCAGATTTTGATTCAGTTGGCCTGGCACAGGGCCTAGGAATGTTCATTTTTAAAATAAGCTCCACCAGCTGATTCTTAGGCTCATGAAAGTTTAGAGAACCATCCTGATGAAGGATGTGAATTAGTGAAGATTTACATTCTCCTCACTTCATGGTCCTCTTATCTTCTCCTTCCCAGTGGATGCTGTTATTATTGGTAAGTGTTTGAATGAAATACTTTAATATTTTGATATCGTTTTATTACTACACATGCTTCCCTGGTGAAAATCCAAAAGTTTTCTCTCTTTGAATCTACATTCATGGACCTTGGTTTCTCAGTAGGTGAAGCAAGGGAGGGGACTAGACCCTGTTTCCCTTTCCTTGTCTCATTCTGTCCTCACCTTGTGATGAACATCTGTCACTCCACCTACTTACATCCCCACTGCTTCTGGATTGGGTTTGGTCATTCCCTTCTTCAGGAGACACTCCTCCCTTTTCTCCCTACATGTGGAGGATCTGCCCTGTTCTTTTGGGAACCACTCCACTCCATAGTTTTTGGTTTACAGGGATGGAACCTGACCTAAACTAGGTAAATGAGATCCTTCTCTAAGTTTTTGGACATGAGATAAAATTTATCAGGTTAATCTCTGCCATAGCATGAAACTAATAAAATGAACTAATTTTTAAAAGTTCACATTGCCAGCCAGGTAGAAAATTTAATTTTCAGTGAGGAAGAGTAGAGCAAAGCACTGCTATCAGGTGGGAAGAAAAGGTCCTGACAGCATTTTGTTCCCTGGCTTTAGCTATTCCCCATGTTATTGGTGGTGAAAGGCCCTCATCACTATCTGTTGCTCACGGGAGTGAAATTCTTGTGATATCCTGAGAAAAGGAATGTTCTGAGACTTGCATGGGAGAATAAGTGATTTTTTATTTCTGTGGAATTAAACCCCTGAGTTTCCAAGGTCGTATTTCCCCTCATCCCACCAAGAAAGAAATGTAGCTGTGGCTTCAATAGAGCTAGAATCAGTCAGTGTCTAGAGTTTCCATTCCATGTTGGGACAGTCCAGTTCAGCATCAGGCTGGCTTAGCTTGTGTTCTCTGCTGCAGTCCATTAGCCCATTGCATGTGGGATCCACAAGGCCACATGGCTAAGCAGGCAACATGGGGGAATGCAAGGAAGCAAAAACAAGAGAGCCCCACGAGCCAAAAGCCAAAAAAGAGAATTCCTTTGTTTTGGGGATTATGTATTCCCAAATTTTCATGGGCTTGCAGTGGCCATGCCCATTCTGGCCAATGATCTTGATTCCCACATATGACTGATAGGCACCTTCCCCAGACATCCCAACTTCACTGTGAAGTGGTCTGTCTCCCCTTTGTTGAATTCCTTCCTTTAATTGTATGAAAGGAATAGGATAGAGATTCCCTGGGGAGTGTGAAATTGCAGCTTCCTGGTGAAGCTGCCCAGATGTCAATGCCTATAATTGTGGCCTCCCTTTTGCTTCTTTTCTATTATGAATAACTAGCTAATTACAATGATATCACCAAGTCCCTGCAGCACAACCATGTTCTAACTCTTTCATTCAAGTTGAATTTCTGCCATTTGTGGGAAAAGGATTCTTAGCATACAGATTGTCTTTTTCTCTCCATGATAGTATGATTGCCTCCTCTCATAAGACTTGGAATACAAACTACCACTGGTGAGAGAAGAACAAAAAATTGACTTAAATGGTAGCATAAGTGGCCCAGTTTGAGGGTCACTTGTATTGATCTCAGAAAGGTAAGATTGTTCTTGGTTAAAGCTTTTTTTTTGGTTTGTTTAGAGCATCAGGAAGCTTGAGATGAAGAGAAAGAAATGGGTGTCATCTGTACTAAAAATATTTCTTGCTAAAGGAAGATTTCATTTAACAATTATTTACAGACAACAGTACCATGTCCTCCATCCTGGACTGAATTCCCATCCTTCTCATGATGTAGCATTTTTGTAGCTAAACTGCCTTCTCTTGGTGTGGCGTCAGAAGTCTTTAATCCCAAAATTAATGAAAATAGTTCAAATTTTATTCAGTATCTTCATGAAACAAAATGTTCAAAAAAAACCCCAAAACTTTCCTTTTGTCTCTTCCTTCTTCTCTATCACTTGGTATCTTCCCATATGGCAGTATCTCTCAAACTGAAGTCTTCCATCATTCTGAAGTCTCACAAACTTGTGAACTCATTCTATGCTTGCTTTATCTTCTTTTTTTCCCATCCTATAATGTTGTCTCTTCTCTATAACTCTCTGTCAATTCAGAAGTAAAGATGTTAGGCCCACTCAGCTTTTCTGGTTATTCTCATTATCCACCATTCTGATTTGAATAAAAATGTTCCAGGAGCCAACCAGCAAAAGAGAACTGCCCTCAGTGGGTGGATTGTGGAGAGGGGGTGGACATTCAGTCACTGATTTTCTGTCTGCATCCCTTGCCCTGTGACCTAACTCTGACCCAGGCCTCGATTTGAGTTCACGACTGTTGAGAACAGGCTTTTCTGCCTGTTCAATGTTTATTTCAGTGGTTAATATG
This sequence comes from Lasiurus cinereus, assembly GCA_011751065.1. Lineage (NCBI taxonomy): Eukaryota > Metazoa > Chordata > Mammalia > Chiroptera > Vespertilionidae > Lasiurus > Lasiurus cinereus. Next base: position 19,058,395 of record JAAGEH010000005.1, on the reverse strand, counting down.
AAAAGTGTTTGGTGTCTTAATTTAGAAGTTTGGTGATGTTTTGTGACCAGAAATATGCTGTAGGAACTTAACTCTTGTTTATATTAATTAGCGTAGGGTAAATTGGGTTCCTTATATGTCAGTTTGCTTAAAGTCGCAGTTTCTAAGAACCTATTGTCAGAGTCAAGTAAGGATTTACTTAATTAGTAATAATATATTTCATACTTGATATGTATTAAGAGAGTAAATCTCATGTTCTCATCATACATACACACACACACACACACACAAGTATCTGAGAGGTGATAATGTGTTAATTACTTTGGCTGTGGTAATCATTTCATAATGTATGCATGTCAAAACATCATGTTGTACATCTTAAATATGTACAATTTTTATTTGTAGATTTAAGAAAGGTGTGTGCAAAAGAGAGAAAAAGTAGAAGAGGCACCTAGGAGGTAAACCCTTCATGGGTTGCTGTCACTCTTACCATTTAGCAGAGGGATTATATTTCATCCATGGGTATTTTCCTGCTCTCTATCTAGAGATATAGTAGATACACAATCATGATTGTAGAATGAGTGAATAAATGAATGGATGGAGAACTGAGTGAATGAATACATGGGTGATCAGTGAATAAACAAATAAGTGAATCATTGATAATAGAATGGACCAAACAACTATGTCCCTTTCCATAGCCTTTGATACTCAGGTTGCTACACTTTGTCCAAACACATAGGTCTAGTCCCTCTCAAATTAAGATTGTTGGTCACTGTACACCACCCCCAACTTCCTCCCACACACACCAAAAGAGGATTCTCACTTTGGCTGTGCTTTCTGGACTTTGTGATTCTGTCAAAAGTACTTTGTGACCCATAGCTTGGCCCCTTCACTTCCTTTTTCCAGGAAGAAACAGCAGACACCCATCTGTCTGTCCTAGAGAAAGCTGATCTTATCAGCAGGTCCTGGCAAGAAACAAAAATGGTGCCATGTGACTCTGCTTTCCAGAAAGACTGGGACATTCACAAGTAACAGGACTGAATTTTCTTAAAAGCAGCCCTTGTACTCAATTTTCATGATGGAGAAAATTTCCTTGTGAGGCTCTACTGCAGGGTTGCCTAAGACCATCAGAAAACACAGTTATTTACATTATAATTCATAACAGTAGCAAAATTACAGTTATGAAGTAGTAACAAAAATAATTTTATGTTTGGGGGTCACCACAACATGAGGAACTGTATTAAAGGGTCGTGGCATTAGAAAGGTTAAGAACCACTGCTCTAGAGAGTTAGACTAGCTGCTAGGTGTTTCTGTTTGGTCCTGACTCTAAGATAAGCCCTGTTTTGGGGACACGGTATTAAATTCAGTGATATAAGCCTAAACCAGTTTGGCTTAGTGGATAGAGCGTCGGTCTGCAGACTGAAAGGTCCCAGATTCGATTCCGGTCAAGGGCATGTACTTGGCTGTGGGCACATCCCCAGTAGGGGGTGTGCAGGAGGCAGCTGATCGATGTCTCTCTCTCTCTTCGATGTTTCTAACCCTCTATCCCTGTCTCTTCATCTCTGTAAAAATCAATAAAATATATTAAAAAAAAATAAATTCAGTGGCATAAGTACAATGAGCTGCGACAGCATGAAAGGTGTAATTTCAGAACTCTCTCAGGGTTGACCTGATACAGGGGCTTCCTTTCAGTTTTCCTAAAGCACTGGAGGTAGAAGGAGGCCATGCTTGCAATTTGGTTGGACCAAGTAGGTACTCCAATTCAGCTGAATATAGAATACAGTGAATGTGGGTTATAGTAACTGTGACAATGTATTGCTATACCTTTTCTCTTTAATTTTGGTTTTAATCCTCACCTGAAGATGGAGGGGAAAGTGGTGAGGAAGAGGGAGAAAGAGATAAAGTGGTGAGAGAGACATTGATAGGTTGCCTCCCACATGCAACCCAGGGCCAGGAATCAAACCCACAACTGAGATACGTGCCCTTTACTGGAAATCAAACCGACTACCCTTCCATACACAGGTCAATGCTCTAACCATTGAACAACACTATACCTTTCTTTATTTCTTTCAATCATATAGGAAGCAGAGGCAACCCAGCACAAGGAGTGAAAGAAGTTATCAACAACTTTATATCAAGACACTATGTCGCTGAAACCGGTTTGGCTCAGTGGATAGAGTGTTGGCCCTCAGACTGAAAGGTCCCAGGTTCGATTTTGGCCAGTAGGGGGCGTACAGGAGGCAGTTGATCAATGTCTCTCTCTCATCGATGTTTCTAACTCTCTATCCCTCTCCCTTCCTATCTGTAAAAAATCAACAAAATATATTAAAAAAAAAGACACTATGTCAACAGTCAAATACTTCACCACCACATAATTCAATGGCACTTACTGTTATTTATAAAATTTGCAGATGGCGCAAAGCTAAGATGTAGAGCTACCCATGTGACTGACAAGCCTCATCAAACATGACCTTGATGCATTGAATCCAACAAAACAAAATGTAAGAGAGGTCAATGTGAAGCCCTACAGTTAGATCCAAACCATCAACTCTACTACCAAGGATGCTATAGATTATAGCAATTCAGAGAGCTGGCTTGGGAAAAGATACACCTAATCTGAATCCTACTTTCACCATTTGAAATACTGGGCAAATTGTTAAGCCTCCATGAGCCTCAGATTTTCTCACATTTAGTTATGCTAGCCTTGAAGAATTATTTAAGGATTATATAAATTAACTGGATGCCAGTGCATGAATTCATGCATGGGTGGGGTCCCTTGGTATGACCAGCATCAGTGCTGATTGGGGCTGATCAGGGCTGTCTTGCCCAGTTATCCCTCCCTGAAGGAGGTTGGCCAGCCAGGGGGAGGGACTGTGGGAGGTCGGCTGTGGGAGTACATTGACCACCAGGGGACAGCTCCTACATTGAGTGTCTTGCCCCTGGTGGTCAATGTGCATCATAGCAACCAGTTGACTGGTCGTTCAGTTGACCGATCTTAATCGTCACTTAGATCGTCACTTAGGCTTATATAGATGCTTATTACATGCCTGGAACTTTTATTTCTCAGTGAATTGGTTTCTTCCTCTTGCCAAGCTCCAAAGGAGTTCACACTCTTTTTTGTAATCTCTGCATTAGGAACAAGGTGAAGAGAAACAGGAGCCCACCCATGTCAGGATTATTTTGCTTTACTTCTTCCTAGTACAGTGGTACCTCGAGATACAAGTGCCCTAACATACGAGATTTTTGAGATACGAGCCATCAAGCGAGCGATTTTTGCTTTGAAATATGAGCAACAGTTGAGATACTAGTAATCACGCAGATCGGCCGGCTGCACACGACCCACCAGTTTACCGAGACTCGAGCGTCTCATAGTTTCCCACGCCTCAAGGTTACGGAATGAATTAAACTCGTATCTCGAGGTACCACTGTATTGACCTGACTTAGTGCTTTAACTCCAGGCCATGGTTCAGCCTATGGGCTATTCTGACCTTTTCTTTATCTCTCTTTCCATGACATGCTTCCTAATGTGTCCTTGGTACCTGTAGGGTCTCTCCCTGTAAAGAAAACTGAGATGAGGCAGCCAGCACTTGGGACTAATGCTAACACCACTTCAGTGATTCTTTGCAAGTTTCTTGTCAAACTTGTTTTAACACACATCCAATAGATCCCTGTCTGCAGCAAAAGATAGCACACATTGGTGATGGTGGACTGCCCCTAGGCAGGGAGAACAGAATGGGTAGAAAATATAATTATAAGACACTTAGGCAATTTTGTCATTTCTGTAAATGTAATGATAGGAAATATACACAATTGAAATCCGTAATCATAGTGTGATAGTATCTTTCTCTAAAAACCTCTTACTCAATACTGCATGAAAATATTCATCACAGTTACCTTATCCCAAAGGTTGCACGTAGTGAGGGCCCCAGGGTCTAGAAGACAGTGCTTGGCATTGGATGTTGGATGTCTGGCTGTGGCTTGGCCATCGACAGTCTGGGTGACCTTAAGTCCATTCACCTTTCTAGGGCTCAGATTTCTCATCTGGAAACTAGAAATCCTCTGACCTACCCACCAGTATTTCCAAGTGGTTCATTAAGGTTAAATGAGTGAATGTGTGTACAGGGCTGGTACCATGAATAGCTTCCTTTATGGATCCCAGCACTTTCATTAATAAATTAAAGATAATGAGGGCTCAGGAACTCACTGCTGCTGAAAATGAAGATACTACAAATCTGAAGTGTTCTTGGAGTTCAACACAGGGAATTCAGCTTGCACATGCCCATCCGCAGCAAACGTTTGATGCCGGTGATGATGAGATGACAGAATCTGGGGGAGCTTGTTGTGGCACCCCAAGAAGTGTGAGCTTTGTGAAGTGTTCCCTAGTAGCTCCTTGGATGTGTGCTTCTTTGCATTTATGCCCAGGGGACCTAAGATCTAAAAGTGAAGTTGTGGACTTGGCCACAATTTACTGTGCTGCCCTTAACCAAGTGAAAGCCGTCCTCCGGGTTTTGATTTTATGGAAAAAAAGCAGCAGATCTGTAGGTCTGTAGGAGCTCAGGCCTGAGGTTCCAGCAGAGGAAACATAGGCACAAAAGGAAAGGAAATTTCTGAAGCCCTGGGAACCCCATCAAGTCTGGAAAAAAGCTTGTCCATCATATCTGGCCTTGTATCTGGCACTAATTTTGTACTTAATAAATATTTATGCATGAAAGAATGACAAAGAGCAAGTCCTGAGCTGGTGGGGACACACTGAGAAACAGTACAGCTGAGTTCTGCTCTCAGTGTTAGAGGTTTGTAAATACTATATTTAATTGCACGTAGGGCATGGCCAACTATCTTGGCAATTTATGTTTTCTTGATAATAATGGCTATACTTTATTAAACATGACTTAAAAGTCTGGTGCTTTGCTAAGCACTTTACAAATATTATTAAATTTAAAACTTACTACAACTCTGTGTCAAACCAACCCCATTGGTTACCTACTCTTTAACTAGGGCTACTTCTTTAGTAAAATGGTTCTAAGACTTAATTCCCATGTGTGTGTTGGGTGAGGGGTTCTCCATACCACCATTAACTCTCCAGGGCAGTAGTTGGCAAACTGCAGCTCGTGAGCCACATGTGACTTTTTGGCCCCTTGAATGTGGCTCTTCCACAAAATACCACAGCCTGGGTGAGTCTAATTTGAAGAAGTGACATTGGAAGAAGTTTAAGTTTAAAAAAATTTGGCTCTCAAAAGAAATTTCAATCGTTGTACTGTTGATATTTGGCTCTGTTGACTAATGATTTTGCCGACCCCTGTTCCAGGGAAATCTACTGGTGTCCCACGGAACTTTCTACAGGGTTTAGGGAGCCCTGCACAAGGACAGAGAAAACATCAGATTCCACAGGTTCAGTCCTATAAAACCGCCTCCCCCCACTTCACATGCCAGTCACAAGCCCAGGTTACTGTGCTTCTGACCAATTGCCTACAGATTGGAAGTTCCCACATCTTCCTCACTCCAGTTGCCTCCCTGGTTGTTCACTGACTGACTGGCTGTAAGTGAGAGGTTTCTGTGACCCCCTCTTTGGGTTTGAGTAATTTGCTAGAGCAGCTCACAGAATTCAGAGAAACATTTGACTGAATGGATTACTGGGTTACTAAAAAGGGATATACCGGTAGCTCAGAAATCGCCAAATGCGACAGATGCATGGAACAAGAGATAGGGTGAGGAATTTCCATTCCCTCTCCAGGAGCACTGCTTACCTCAAATCTCTGTACATTCATCAACCTGGAAACTCTCCAATCCCTGTCCTCTTGGGGTTTTGTAGAGGCTGGGGTCTGGAAAGGAGGTCACTGAAAGTTCCAGTCCTCTGATCACATGGTTGGCTCCTTTGGCAATAAGTCCCCCATTTTGGGTGCTTTCCAAAAGTCTCTTCATGAACATAACAAAAGAATCTTTATCACTCTCAACGCTTAGGAAATTTGTAAGGTTTTGGAGCTCTGTGCCAGCAACAAGATGAAGACCAAATATGTATTTCTTATACTAAATCATAGTATTACACTTGATAGCTACGTAAATCCTGACTTTTTTTTTTTTCCTGAACTGCAATGTATGAACTCTGGTCTCCAGTGATCGGCAAACTCATTAATCAACAGAGCCAAATATCAACAGTACAACGATTGAAATTTCTTTTGAGAGCCAAATTTTTTAAATTTAACTTCTAATGCCACTTCTTCAAAATAGACTTGTCCAGGCCATGGTATTTTGTGGAAGAGCTATACTCAAGGGGCCAAAGAGCTGCATGTGGCTCATGAGCCACGGTTTGCCGACCACTGTCTAACCAAATATGAACAACCCTATTCTCCAATTTGCCAGCTCCTGCAGTCCAAGTTGCCATATGCTCCAGTTCTGGCTAACAGGATTTAGGAAGTCCAGTACAAGGACTACTGAGAAGCCTTCTATTTTCCTGTTTAAAAGGAAATATGTGGCTGCTTTGAATAGAAACGTGATTATCTGGAGTGACGGTAGACATTTTAAAAGCATGAGGCAATAAGATGAGGGAGAGGCACCAAGAATCAGGGAGGGATGAGGGATGATTGACCAATGCATTTAGTCACCACTTCCAGAGCTCTTATTTAGTTGGAAAAACTGTATCTTTTTTGGTTTAAGCAATGTGGGTCAGGTTTCTTTACTTGTAAACAAATAATGCAAAGCATGTGCTATAGTATCCTATCATTTTCATTTTTGGGGTGAGAAGAAAAAGTAACTAGTTCAAGGTTACCCTCCTGGTAAATTGTGGTACAAAATTCAAATCTAGTTCTATTCAGACTTAAAACCTGTCTTCTCAACCACTAGGCTACATTTAAATTGTCCGTGTTGTTATATAAAGTATGTTTTTCAGTGAGAACTCTAAAGAACAGAGTAACACAAGAGCAGAGCAGAGAAGAGGAAACATCAGGCTTCCCAGGGCCTTTGCTCTGCTGGGGCCCGGCCTTGCTGCATCTGGAACACTGAGTTCCAGTAAGAGGTTCAATTGGCACTGCAGATTTATTTGCTATTACGTCTGGGAGTTGCTTTAGTAGCTAAAAGAGATAGGGGTGAAGTCAGAGAGGGAGCAGCTGGCATTGAGGTTTTGATGTATAAGCTCTGCTGGGTTGGGATGGGAATATGCAGACAGGCTGGGGAGTTGGTCCAGGTGCTGGATTGAGACCCAGCTTCAATGCTAACTTACTGGGCCTTGGACACCCCCTGCAGAGTTGGGGAGCATGGCAAATCAAGGCAGGTAGGACTGGAGCTAGAGACTGCCACAGGTTCACAGCATGCGTGTCATGTAAATAGAAAAAAGGAGAGTGTGCCTGAAAACCATCCCCCACATGAGGAGAGGCTACGGGCCTGCCTGAGGGCTGTGGAGGCACCCTGCAGGCCCAGCACTTTCCACTGGGAGATGAGGAGTAGGGGAGAAAAAATTTATCCTCTTTCTTTCTTTGGCTGGTTTAATAATTAAATTGACACAAGATAGATTAACAAGAGAAAGATGAATTTCATTTTGTATGTACAGGATCCCCTTAAAAAATATGAGACTCAAGTCCTGGCCAGTGTTCTCAGTGGTTAAAGCATCAGTCCACACATGGAAGGGTCATGGGTTCAATTCTTGGTCAAGGGCACGTACCTGGGTTGCAGGTTGGATCTCCAGGCCTGTGTTGGGGTGTGTGGGGGAAGCAACAAATCAATGTGTCTCTCTCACATCCATGTTTCTCTCTCTATTCCCCTCACCCTCCTTCCCTTCCACTCTCTCTAAAAACCAACGGAAAAAATATCCCCAGATGAGGATTAACAACAACCAAAAAAACAAACAAAAAAAACAGCTCACAAAAATGAAAACAAATAAATATGAGACTCAAGAGACCAGAGCAGGCAGCTTTTAAACCTTTTAGACAAAGAAACAATACATTTGTTGAGAATTCATGAGACAAAGACATTTGGGCTTGGGGTAGTGAGTTAGAAGGAAGCAACAAGGTTTGGTTCCCTATCTTGTGAAAAGAATGTCTCTCTTCCTCCTGGTACAGGAAGGGCACCTGTCACATGGCAGATTTATTTCCTGCTTTCAGGGGGGATAAAGGAGGATCAGAGTGTTCTCTTTGCACTGGCTGTTTCCCAGGTAATTTTCATTCAGAATAATATGCCAAAGTGGCATAATTCCTGTGTGGAAACCCCTTTCACATCCCACGTGGTTCAGGGTTCAGGTTCAGGATTCAGGTTCTGGAAGAGGCTGCACACAAATGAAAGAGACTAGAAAAGTATTAATTTGGTGATATTGGGTGCCAGGCAGGAGCCCACCTCTAGGGAGAGGCCTGCGCCTCGCTCTGGCCTTGCAATCCCTTTTATTAAGGTTTGGGATCCACCCATAGCCAGTAATAGCCAATCAGCAAGGATTTACATAAGATTGACAGGTGGAAGTTACTTCAGCTACCAATGTCTCAATCAGAGGACAGTGGGCGGCTTCCAACATTCCTGGTGCCAGATTCTGTTCCCTTTCAGAGGGCAAGGATCCTTTCATGCAATCCTAGCTGTGTCTAGGCCAGTGGTCGGCAAACTTATTAGTCAACAGAGCAGCAAACCATGGCTCATCATGAGCTGCATGTGGCTCACGAGCCGAAGTTTGCCGACTACTGGTCTAGGCGCTAGACAGCAAAGATAACCAAGTGTCTGTACAATATGCCAGACTCTTAATTAGGCAGCTTAGAGGCATTCTTTTGTGGGTGGGTAGGAAGAGATCAACCAAAGAACTTGTATGCATATATGTATAACCCATGGACACAGGCAATAGGGTGGTGAAGGCCTGGGGAGAGGGGAGAGGTGAACTATAAGGGGTCAATGTGAGAAAAAAAGGGGACATATGTAATACTTTCAACAATAATGATTTAAAAAAATTCTCACTACAAGTCAATGAGGTAGTTAATATTCTCAAGTTGTCAATTTTTAAAATCGAGGCTCAAAGAGATTAAGAAACTTTTCCAGACTGCACAGCTAGGAAATTGTGAGGTTTGTTCAGATGATATGGCTCAGTGGTTGAGCATCGACCTATAAATCAGGAAGTCATGGTTTGATTCCCTGTTAGGTTACATGTCCCGGTTGTGGGCTCCATCCCCATAAGAAGTCCTGCAGGAGGCAGCTGGTCCATGATTTTCTCTCATCACTGATGTTTCTATCTCTCCCTCTCCTTTTCTCTTCCTCTCTGAAATCAATTAAAACTTTTTTTTTTTAATTGTGAGGTTGGAACTTAAGCCTAAGTCAATCTGTTTCTAAAGCCCATGGCCATTATACTGACTCTCCCAAAGCTGAGGGTGGAAGGAACAGACATTTCTTCTTGCACTGCAGAGAGAAGGCAGTTAATGGCCCGTGGTTCCTCATGTTGAACACCGCAGGGGAGAAGACTGATGGCAGTCCTAGAATTAATAGTGCTTGGCAGTTGTCACCACCTGGAAGAGGAGTTTGAAAAACCGGGGCCAATAGAGGCACCTTGTTTTTATGGGATCGCTATGGCTCTGATTCAGTTGCTCAGGCACAACACATTTTCCCTCCATGTTTCTTCGGTACCCAGGAGATGGGACCCAGGCCTGTGTCTAGGGACAGACTGGGGGTGGTGGCAGAAGGGATCAGTTGAGTGTATCAGCTCTAAGGATGAGAGCAGAGGCTGCCAGGAAACAGGCAGCAAAACAGATGAACAGCGGAGCACAGCTGAGGTTGGGTGTGGGCCTCCAGTGCTTTTTGCTTTGGTGATCAGATTTTTTTTTTTTAATTTAAGAATCTCCATTCCATGTCACCAAGTCCCTGGATGGGCTTGGTTCCTGGATTGCTGGCTGAAGCCCCTCAAGGTAGATGACATGTCCCCCATAGGCAGGCTCCTTGATACCCACCCTTTTCCGAGCAATGCCTGCTACTATGACAGCAGTTTAACTCTTTCACCATAAGGCATTGTTGCATTGTTATCTCGTTTTTCTAACATTTTCTGCCTTCCTGTCCCTCCTGCCCTTCCCTTTGGAAACACTGTGTTCCCTGCCCTGAACTCCTCGCCAGTTCTCCATAGCCCCTATACCTTCTCCCTGCCTCTGGAGCAGCTTGGCGCTGCTTTGTCCTGCTCCGCCCTGCTCACCTCAAAGAGTCCCTTCACCACCCTGAGCTGCCCTATCTCAGTGCCCCTAGTTCTCCCTCAGCACTACCCGCTCCTAAAACTGACCTTCTCCAATCCTCCACCCCTTCGTGATGCTTCTGCTCCCACAGAGTTCTGGAAGTATGGAGGGCCTGGCAGTAGTTTGTGAAAGGAAGATGCAAGGGATTCAAAGGGATCAGGAAAAATGGAACTCTGAATATACCTCTACAAGGATCATTGTTATACACCATTGGTGGATTTCAACAGGCTGTTTGGTTTGGGCTAAAGAGGGGTTAAATTACTTACAATTTTATTTTTTATATACAGACAAATGTTTTCTTAAACAGTTTTCATAATGTTTTAGAAATATATACATATATGGTTTTTTAAAAGTCAGCTAATTTATAGCAATAACTGAAGTAGAAAGAGCAACACAGTGTATTTACAGAAGCTCATTTCATATCATACCACTATTAAAATACCCTGATGTACAATTAAGGAGAAAGTCTATTTATATATTGAGGTGACTGGCTTATTTCACTTAACATAATGTTTTCCAGGTCCATCCATGCTGTCCCAAAGGGTAAAATTTTCTTCCTTTTCACAGCAGAGTAGTATTCCATTATGTAAATACTAGTATACCACAGCTTTTTTATCCACTCATCTATTGATGGGCACTTGGGATGCTTCCAAATCTTAGCTATTGTAAATAACACTGCAGTGAACATAGGGGTATATGAAATAAGCCAGTTAGCGAAAGACAAGTACCATATGATTTCACTGATATGTGGAATTTAATGAGCAAACTGAACTATCAAGCAAAATAGAGATAGACTCATAGAGATCAGGCAGGCAGCTCTGGTGGGGCAGGAAGATTCGGAGGGAGAGGGGTAAAAGGACTGGGCAAAAATGAAAAAGAGAGAGAACTAATGGATATAGATTGCATGAGTGGTGGTTGTTAGGATTTTGGCCTGTGATTTGGGTTGTGAAAAAATTCACAATTAAAAGAAGAGATGCAGAAAATAAGTTTATTTTACTTACTCCAAAGGGAAAAATGGCCAGTGTGTTGCTACTCAATACAAGGGCAAGAGAACAAAGGGCAGCTTTCCCTTTTACGCCCTGGATATTGCTAAGCAATAAGGAGGAGAGGGGAACCTTGGGCCATCCAAAACTGAGCAAATATCAGAGGCATTGTAATTTGTTCTTCAGGAGATAGTCTTGGCAGATGTTCTAGAGAAGTGTCTGGAGAGATAGCCCCTCCCTCCAGTCTTAACAGTATTTTTCCCAAGCCTGTGACAACATGCCTGGAGCAAAAGTTATGAAGAGTTCAGAAGAGACATATTTGAAAGTGGGGGCGAGGAAAGGAACTTTCAATTAACTAGAGATTCCTCAGTGGGAATTATCCCTGAGTTGTGAAAACAGCAGGGAGGAAGGGTATTTAAAAATGTGGCCTTGAAAGTAGCTTATCTTGTCCTGCAGTTTGAACAGAGATACTGTTTGAATCAGAGGGGTTTAATTACTAGGTGCTTCTCAAAGCTTATGGAAGGTTATAGCAGGGGAATAAAAAGGCCTTTTGATGCACTTTGGGGACGTCAGTGCTGCTGGCCTGCACATCTGCTCCTTGCTTGCGTGATTAATGGCCCCATAAGGCAGAAATGGAAGCGACAAAAAGGCGGTGGGATAGATGGATGTGTCCTGAGCCTTGTCCCGGAGCAAATAGAGTAAGCGACAGAAATGAGTGGAATTGGCGAAGGAGATGCAGCTGGTGAGACAGATTGCAACCGGGAAGGGCAGAGGTCCCCTGGATAAAGCTGAAATCTAGGATCTAGGCAACAGAGTCTGCCAGGCCTTTGTGCTCAGAGGGTCAGGGAGAAACTACAGGGTGCCAAAACTCGTCCCTGAGGAAAGACAAAGCATCTGACTATGAAAAAAGGGTCCACGGGACTGTGGGAAGTAGGGGATTTTGGACTTTGGAGTCTGGATTTTGGATCTGAGCTCAGAGGCAGCCCTGAGGGGCTGGCCGGACCTCGAAGTACCGGCAAGAGAGTAGCTTGCAGGGACGCAGTCTCTCCTTGCACTGAGGCCTGCATATAGTTTGTAGGACCTTTTGTATACAGACACTTACCCAGGGCTGAGGAGCGGGAGAAGGTGTGGAGTTGTGGAATCTGGGGAGAGTAGGCAGTGGTCCAGGAAAGGTGGTAGCCAGTCTGATGCTTAGTCATACCTGAGTTGCCATTTTCTCCTGAGAGATAGCCCCTCCCTCCAGTCTCCAGGCAACCAATATAGCCACACCCAGATTCCACCCTGAATAATACAAAGAAATCTGAATACTCCCTGAAGTCATAGGAACTGGCCTAAAGAGAAATCTTTATCTCCAGCAACTGGAAACTGAGAAACAGTACAGTACAGATGGCTGGAATCATAAGCCAGCCTAAGGAATGACACTTCACTTTTATTTTCATTATCTCTTTTTCTTTTTCTTCTATATTTTCCTATTTTTGTTTGTTGCTTTATTTTCTATTTCTTTTCACATTTTTCCATCACTATTTTTATTTGCTATTTTTAATTTTTATGCCATTTTTGAAATCAGTTTTTTTATTTTTTTATAAATTTATTAATTTTTTCTTCTCATTCTCATTCTTCTCATCCACTTAATCCCTTTCTACTTTCTTAATACTAAATTGAGGTCCTCCCCATATTCATCCAATTCTTAGTCTTAATTTTCACTATATAAGCTCAGCTTCTACAGATACTGCCCCAATCCTCTTTGCTGGCCCAGGGCCCTGCAACCATGTGAACAGCAGATACATGAGCAGCCCGCTCCTGTCCAAGGAGCAGCAGCCCCATGAGTAACCTGCCACAGGCCTAAGAGCAGCATCTTCACATGGCCTGCTCCTGTCCAAGGAACAGCAGCTGTGTGAGCAACCAGTTCACCCATCTGAGGAACAGCAACCACATGAGCAGCCCACCCACTACTGAGGAGCCACAGATCCACACAGTCGCCCCCCTCTGAGGAGCAGCAGCTGTGTGCAGCCAATACTCTGCACCTGTCCAAAGAGTAGCAGCTGTGCTGCATGAGCAGCCAGCCCCCTTCTAAGGAGCAGCAGCTGTACAACAAGCCAGCCCCTGTCTGAGGAGCAGCAGCTGTGTGAGCAGCCCACCCCCTTCTGAGAAGCAGCAGCCACACAAGCAGTCTGCCCCCATCTGAGAAGCAGCAGCCACATAAGCAGACTCCTCACATTCAAGGAGTAGCAGCCCTGTGCAGTCCACATTGGTCTGAGGAGCAGCACCACATGCAGCCTGCACCTGAGAAGGAGCTGGGTGAATGCCCGGTCCCTGTCCAAGGAGCATCAACAGGATGAGCAGCTCACTCCCACACAAGGAGCAGCAGCCACACGAGCAGTCTGCCCCCTGTCTGAGGAAAAGTAGCTGCAACCTGCACCCGTATGAGGAGCAGCAGCCCTGCAAGCAACCTGCCCCTGTCCAAGGAGCAGCAGCATCATGAGTGACCTGTCTCATCTGAGGAACAGCAGCAGCATGCAGCCAGCCCCCATCTGAAGAACAGCAGCCATGTGAGCAGCTGGCCCCTGTGTAAGGAGCAGTGGACACTAGCAACTCGTCCCCATTTGAGGAACAGCAACCTCATAATCAGCCCACCCCCGTCCAAGAAACAGCAGCAAATAGCACCCACTAGAGGAGCTGCTGCCAACTGAGAAGCAGCTGCTACCATGACTGCCTGAGGAGTAATCGCAGCTAGAGAAGCCATTGCCCTGCACAGCTCGACATCTAGATCAGTTGGTGAGACCAAAAACGGGTAGACAAAGATACCCGCAAAGGAAAGAAAAGGAGGAATCACCAGAAAAGCATCTAAATGAAACAGAAGCATGCAATATGCTAGAAAAAATTTAGAATAGAGTTCATAAACTGGATGGAAGAAAAAATCAACACCTTATGTAAGAATCAAGAAGAAATGGAGGAAGAAAATCAACAACTTATGTAAGAATCAAGAAGAAATGAAGAGTGATATAGCTGCAATAAAAAACGCCATGGAAAATTTCAACTGTAGACTAGGAAAAGTGGAGGACCAAATTAGCAAATTAGAAGACAGGGAAGCAAAACACAGCCAAATTGAATTTCAACTGGAGAAAAAAATTAAAAGACAGGAGAAGAGCTTAAGGGAGCTATGGGACAACATGAAATGAAGCAACATATGAAAAATAGGGGTTCCAGAACAACAGGAAGAGGAATAAGGGTTAAAAGACCTATTTGAAGAAATAATGTCAGAAAAATTCCCTGATGTGGTGAAGAAAAAAGTCACACAAGCACAGAGAGTCCCAAACAGGATGAACCCGAAAAGACCCACACCAAGACACATCATAATTATGATGGCAAATATTCAGGTTAAAGAGATAATCTTAAAGAGAGAATCTGCAAGAGAGAGACAGAAAGTTACATACAAGGGTGCTCCCATTAGATTATCAAATGATTTCTCAACAGAAACACATCAGGCCAGAAAAGAATGGAAGGAAATTTACAAAGTAATGCAAATCAAGGGACTGAATCCAAGAATATTCTATCCAGCAAGGTTATCATTAAAAATTGAAGGGGAAATAAGGAGCTTCACAGACCAAAAAAAAAAAGGGGGGAGTTTATCATTACCAAGCCAGCAATGCAAGAAATGCTAAAGGAACTGGTGTAAAAAGAAGTAAAAAGGTAAGAAGAAACACAGACACAAAAAATAAAAATGGCTACAAATAAGTACCTTTTAATAATAACTTTAAATGTAAACAAACTAAATGCCCCAATAAAAGACATCGAGTGGCTGAATGGATAAAATAACACGACCCATATATATGCTATCTACAAGAGCTCCACCTCAGAAAAAGGGACTCATACAGATTGAAAGTGAAGGGATGGAAAAACATCTTTCAGGAAAATGGAAAGGAAAAAAAAAAAGCTGGAGTATCAGTACTTATATCTGACAAAATAGACTGCAAAGTAAAGGCCATAACAAGAGATAGGAAGGCCACTTCATAATAATAAAGGGATCAATACAACAAGAGGACATAACTCTAATAAGCATATATGCACCCAATGCAGGAGCACCCAAATACATAAAAACAAACAACAACAACAAAAATCTCCTGGAAGATATCAAGGGAGAGATCAACAACAATATAATCATAGTGGGGGGTTTCAATACACCACTGACATCAATGGATAAATCCTCTAGACAAAAAAAAATCAGCGAAGAAAGAGCAATTCTAAATGACTCACTAGATCAGATGGACCTAATTGACATCTTCAGAGCATTTCACCCCAAAGCCACACAATATATGTTCTTCTCAAGTGCACTATTTTCAAAAATAGACCACATATTGGGTCACAAATAAAGTGTCCCCAAATTAAAAAAGATTGAAATCATATCAAGCATTTTCTCAGACCACAATGGCATAATATTAGAAATAAACCACAATAAAAACATTCCAAAAAATTCAGACACTTGGAAGCTGAATAACATGCTATTAAACAATGATTGGGTTATCAATGAGGTCAAAGAAGAAATTAAAAATATCCTGTAGACTAATGACAATAAAAATGCAACAATACAAATGCTATGGGACACAATGAAAGCAGTGCTGAGAGGGAAGTTCATAGCTCTACAGTCCTACCTCAGAAAAGTAAGAAAATATGGTAATGAATCATCTAACTCAACAACTCAAAGAATTATAAAGGGAGCAACAAGAAAAGCCCACAGTGAGCAGAAGGAAGGAAATAATAAAGATCAGAGCAGAAATGAATGACATAGAGACAAAACAAACAAAACAAACAAACAAACAAAAAACAATACAAAAGATCAAAGAAACCAAGAGTTGATTCTTTGAAAGGATAAACAAGATTAATGAACCTCTAGCCAGGCTCACCAAGAAGCAAAGAGAAAGGACCTAAATAAACAAAATTAGAAATGAAAGAAGAGAAATAACAACAGACCCCACAGAAATACAAAGGATTATTAAAAAATTCAAGAACAACTCTATTCTAACAAACTAGACAACCTGGAGGAAATAAACACATTCCTAGAAAAATACAACCTTCCAAAACTTAGGAAGATTTTAAAAATCTCAATAGGCCAATAACTATGGAAGAAATTGAAGCAGTCATCCAAAAGCTTCCAGCAAACAAAAGCTTAGGGCCAGATGGCTTCACAGGGGAGTTTTACCAAATATTCAAGGAAGAACTAAAACCTATTTTCCTCAGACTATTCCAAAAAATTCAAGAGGAAAGAAGACTTCCAAGCATATTCTATGAAGCCAGCATCACCCTAATACCAAAACCAGATAAAAATAATACAATGAAAGAGAATTAAAGACCAATATTCCTCATGAATATAGATGCCAAAATCCTCAACAAAATTCTATCAAATCAGATCCAGCAGTACAACAGAAAGATCATCCACCATCACCAAGTAGGATTTATTCCCAAATCAATAAATGTGATATATCACATAAACAAATTGAGAGATAAAAATCACATAGTCATATCAATTGATGCAGAAAAGTATTTGACAAAATCCGACACCCTTTCTTGACAAAAACTCTCAGCAAAGTGGGAATAGAAGGATCATACCTCAACATAATAAAAGCCATATATGACAAACCCACAGCTAACATCATACTTAGTGGGCAAAAACTAAAACCGTTTCCCCTAAGAACAGGAACAAGACAGGGATGCCCACTCTCACCACTCTGGTTCAACCTAGTGCTGGAAGTACTAGCCATTGGGATCAGACAAGAAGAAGACATAAAAGGTATGCAAATTGGATGGGAAGATAGTGGCATAGGTAAACACCTACACTGCTGCCTTGCACAACAATTTCAGAACTACAACTAAAAGACAAAACAGACATTATCCAGAACTACAGGAAAGCTGGCTGAGTTGAAATTCTACAACTAGAAGGAAAGAGAGGAGCTCACAGAGACCCAGAGGAGCTGCAAAAGGCTGAGGTATGGAGAGGCGCGCATGGAGAGAGCGAGTGCCGGAGAACCTGGATGGCTTTCTCTGGCGGGAGGGAGATGGGGTCTCTCAACAGCATTGAACACCTTATCCTACAATACTAAATCCCAGATCCAGCTGAAACTCATACGGGGGGAGTTTGGACTGTGAAAAGGGAGAGGTGCACGGAAATTTAGGGGAGTCGCAAAAGATCAGAAGTCTGATGGCGCGCACGGCATTGCGCACAGAGGACTGACTGCTGATTGTGCCACTGGCTTTCACAAGTGGGCGGGAGACAGACCCTCCCAACTGTGTCACTTCTAACTGCACTAAACCTCGGTTTTGGGTGAAAACCTGGGGACCCAGACTCATATGGTCCTGGAGTGCAGGGGAGCCAGAGGGGCAGCAGTCTAGAGGCACTGCAAGAGCATGTGCACACACACACACAGGGACCACTCCAGCGATTGCCCAGTCAAGTGAGACTCAGGGGCCGTGGAGGCGGGGTGGACTGGAAGGCAAGGTGGTCCCTTAAGCACTGAGACTCCACCATACCAAGCTCAAAAGAGAGGCTTTTGCGGTTTTGCAAGTCTGGTGTCATAAGGCTGAATCCAACACAGAAGTTCTCCTGCATAGTGAAAATGCCAAGACAAGGGAAGGGATCACAAACAAAAGAAATGGAGGAAAAGAAACGACTGGATATAGAGTTCAAAACCTTGGTTATAAGGTTTTTCAAGCATATCCTAGAAAAGTTGGATAAAGTTAGCGAGACCCAAGAAGAGATGAAAAAGAACCTCCTAGAAATGGAAAAGGACCAACTAGAAATTAAACATACACTGACTGAAATAAAAAATATTATTCAGAGACCTAACAGCAGACTAGGTAGGGGAAGGCAAGAATCAAGTCAAAAATTTAAAATATAAAGAATCAGAAAACACTCAACTGGAAAAGCAAGAAGAAAAAAGAATCCAAAAATGTGAAGGTAGTGTAAGGAGCCTCTGGGACAGCTTCAAGCATACCAACATCAGAATTGTGGGGGTGCCAGAAGAAGAGAGAGAGCAAGATACTGCAAACCTATTTAAAGAAATAATGACTGAAAACTTCCCACATCTGGTAAAAGAAATAGACTTACAAGTCCAGGAAGCACACAGAACCCCATATAAAAGGAATCTAAAGAGGACTATACCGAGAGACATCATAATTAAAATACCAAGAGCAAAAGACAAAGAGAGAATATTAAAAGCAGCAAGAGAAAAACAGTTCATTACCTACAAGGGAGCACCCATACGATTGTCAGATGATTTCTCAATAGAAACAATTCAGGCCAGACGGGAATGGCAAGAAATATTCAACATGATGAATAATTAAGAACCTACAACCAAGAATACGCTATCCAGCAAAGCTATCATTCAGAACTGAAGGGCAGATAAAGAGTTTCACAGAGAAGAAAAAGCTAAAGGAGTTCATCAACTCCAAACCAGTATTATATGAAATGCTGAAAGGTACTCTTTTAGAAGAGGAAGAAGAAAAAGGTAAAAGCCAAAAAATTATGAACAACAAATACATATCTATTAGCAAGTGAATCTAAAAATTAAGTGAATTAAAAATTTGATCAACAGAATAAACTGGTGAATATAATAGAATCAGGAGCACAGAGAGGGAGTGGACTGATAATTCTTAGGGAGAATGGAGTGAGGCTGTACAGGGAGAGACTGGACAAAAATTATATAACTATGGATGAGGTCAACGGGAGGGAGGTAAGGGTAGAGGGAGGGGTGGGAGTTGGGTGGAGGAGAGCTATGGAGGGGAAAAAAAGAGAAACAAATGTAATAATCTGAATAATAAAGATTTAATTTAAAAAAAGGTATGCAAATTGGAAAAGAAGTAAAATTGTCTTTATTTTCAGATGACATGATACTGTACATAGAAAATCCTAAAGACTCCATCCAAAAACTAATAGACTTAATAAATGAATTTGGCACGTGGCAGGATACAAAATTAACATCAAGAAATCTATGGAGGGTAGATAAGAGATCAATCAAAGTAGTTGTATCTATGCATATAAGCATAACAAATGAACATAGACACTGGGGGGTTGGGGTATGCCCGGGAGGAAGGGAGGGGGGCAATGGGGAGATATGTATACATGTAACACAATGAAAAAATAAATAAATAAAATGTATGAATTATTAAAAAAAATCTCTGGAATTTCTATACACCAATAATGAACTTACAGAAAGAGAGACTAAAAAAGCAATCTCATTTACCATCGCACCAAAAAATTTAAGATACCTAGGAATAAACTTAACTAAGGAGGTAAAAGACCTATACGCAGAAAATTACATGACACTGAAAAAAGAGACAGAGGAAGGTGTAAACAGATGGAAGAACATACCATGTTCATGGATTGGTAGAATCAACATCATCAAAATGTCCATACTACCCAAAGCAATCTATAAATTCAATGCACTTCCCATTAAAATACCAACGGCATATTTCACAGACCTAGAAAGAACTTTCTAAAAATTCATCTGGAATAAAAAAAGACCTCAAATAGCTACAGCAATCCTGAGAAAGAAGAACAAAGAGGTGGGATCTCAATACCAGATTTCAAGCTATATTACAAAGCCATTGTTTTCAAAACTGCCTGGTACTGGCATAAGAACAGACATATATATCAATGGAATAGGATAGAGAACCCAGAAATCGACCCAAATCACTATGCTCAATTAATATTTGACAAAGGAGGCATGATCATACAATGGAGTCAAGACAGTCTCTTCAATAAATGGTGTTGGGAAAATTGGACAGATACATGCAAAAAATTGAAACTGGACCACCAATTTACACCATACACTATTTATTGAATAAACTCAAAATGGAGCAAGGATTTAAGATGGGAAACCATAAAAATACTAGAGGAATCCACAGGTAGAAAAATCTCTGACATATGCTGAAGCAATTTCTTCACTGGTACTGTTCATAGGGCAATGGAAATTAAAGACAAAATAAACAAATGGGACTACATCAAAATAAAAAGCTTTCTCATAGCAAAGGAGACCATCAATAAAACAAGAAAGCCCACTGCATGGAAGAACATATTTGCCAATGATATCAGTGATAAGGGTTTAATCTCCATCATTTACAGGGAACTCATGCAGCTTAACAAAAAGAAAATAAACCCAATCAAAAAATAGGCAACTGATCTAAATAGACACTTTTCAAAAGAAGACAGAAGGAAGGCCAAGAGACATATGAAAACCTGCTTAATATCACTAATCATCAGAGAGATGCAAATCAAAACAATAATACGGTACCATCTCACACCTGTCAGAATGGCTATTATCAATAAATCAACAAATGACAAGTGCTGGTGAGGATATGGATAAAAAGGAACTCTTGTGCACTACTGGTGGGAATGCAGACTGGTGCAGCCACTGTGGAGAACAGTATGGAGTGTCCTCAAAAAACTAAGAAAGGAACTGCCATTTGACCCAGTGATCCCACTTCTAGAAATATATCCCAAAAAACTAGAAACACCAATCAGAAAGGATATATGCACCCCTATGTTCATAGCAGCACAGTTCACCATAGTTAAGATTTGGAAACAGCCTAAATGCCCATCAGCAGATGAGTGGATTAAACTGTGGTACATCTACACAATGGAATACTATGCTGCGGTAAAAAATGAGTTCTACCATTTGCAACAGCATGGATGGAGATGGAGAGCACGATGCTAAGTGAAATAGCCAGGCAGAGAAAGATAAATATCACATGATCTCACTCATTTGTGGAATATAATGAACAACATAAACTGAAGAACAAAGTAGATCCAGAGACAGAGAAACATCAATCAAAACATCAAACCTCAGGAAAAGTAGGGGATAATGGGGGTAAAGGAGAGAGATCAACCAAAGGACTTATATGCATGCATATAAGCCTAATCAATGGACAGAGACAACAGGGGAGTGGGGACATGAATGGGAGTTGGGGGTGGGGATGGGAGAATAAGGACACATATATAATACCTGAATCAATAAAGAAATTAAATTAAAAAAAGAAAAAAAGGCCTTTTTCTTATTCTAATAGTGGTAGAGATGGAAGAGAGCAGAGAGGGAATAATGCTGATAGAAAAATAAAAAATAAAGAGAAATAGATATATTGAGATGAATGATTCCAGCTGCACATCCTTTGCTCTGAATTTTGGGTCATAAGACCCTGACATCAAATCTTCCATGCAGCATTTAGGTTTAGTATAAACCACCCTGGTCCTGATAATTAAGAACAGCAATACTGGGCTTATTTTTTAAGTTATTAAAATAACCCTTTTGCTTGGAGAAGTTCAAAGTAGTACAAATTGAGATAAATAAAAAACTAATCCATTAAACTCTGTTGCCTCAATGACAAGTCTACCTAACAGCAAGCACTTTCAACTATTTTTCATTTTACTTCTTGTTTTGGTTATTACTGAAATTGCCAATGAGTCATCCACTATTTCCTGCTGTTGTAAACAATGGTGAATTTTGTCTATTTGTACTCTCTTTCACATTATCTGTGGCCTCCAAGAGGGTGGGAAACTTGCCAGTCACCACTGCAGACGTGCTCAGCATTGTATCTGGATCCAAAGCTATGCTTGGCATGTGGAGGTCATCTCATAAACAACTGTAAAATGAACTGAACAATATTCTCAAATCTGTACTTGTGGTTCAGTAAACTTGACACCATCACCACTGGGCAAGTGGGCACATTAGAGTTGATGCAGTGTTGTCCACCTCTTTTGTCAATTAGTGTATCATTTTTAGAAGGTTGCATACCATTTGAATTCTGTTGTGTACCTATAATTATGTCTCTCATGTTTGGCTACAGATTGACTCCAAAAATAAATGTCACCATCAATATGACAGTTTTGTATTTTTTGTTTACTACTGAACCAAATATACATGAAGCCACGTCAAAGGAGATGTTCAAGCACACAGAGCAAATAAAGTCTCCTCATAGTTCCTGCGCTGCTCTAAGTCATGTCATTTTTTCATTTGCTCCATCTTTGCACTAGGATTTTCTCATATTTGTTTCTTTGTTTTTCCTTGAATTTTTATTCCTTTTTTTCATGTTGAGGGAAACAAATGATCTCCTATTAAATTACTAGATACTTCCAGTTTATAAATACTACCTGTTGCTGGAAATCTATTCTTTACTTTGAGATAGTCATCTTGGAGTCCGTTGACTTCAAATTCTTATTTAGGACAATTATTTTATAAACTGAATGTAGGATTGTCACTAATATGTTTTTTTTTTCATTGTGTCTTTGGAATAATTCTATTTTTCATAGACTGACTCCACCCCAATTCATTCTTTTCTGAAGTTATTTTTTAGCTTCAATTTCCAATTACCAAGTAACTTCTCAAGTCCTCCCCCTTCCCCTGAAAAAACTGTCAGAGATAAAGCTTCAACTCCTTGTCATTCTGAAGTGAATTTAGTCCCTGTGGTGACTGATTAGAGCAGGCATGGGTCTGCTGGAGGGAAGGTACTTTGGGGAGATTGAGTTTGGGAGACTGACCTTGGATTCATCTTCTCTCACAATGAACATTCTGGGACATGCTGGAGTCATAATCACTTACTTGCTCCTGGTGGGCTGGCAAGAAAGTAGCAAAGTGGGGAAGAGGGTTTAATACAAAAACCACACCAAGTAGAGCTTCTTGAATGGAATGATCACTTGAGCTGGGTGATGCAGCAGCAGCTTTGCACCTTCAGGTGGATGTGAAGGCAGAGAATTTGCACTCTGACTGGATGTGCTACTGGCCTGTGTTCTGTGTGGCCATAAGTTGTACCTTCTATCTACAGGGAGGGACCCCTATGCTCTGCTTGTGTCTGCTGCCTCCCTCCAACTATCCTTTGGGAGATCCCTGCCACCAGGTGTACTATCACAGCTTACATTTCCCAACACCTGGGGGTATTGCTAGAATATAGTGTAGTTTCTAACATTGATGCAATATCTGCTGTCGATCTAATATTTGTTTCCTTGTAGTTGAACTACTTTATATGTGCTATATGTTTCTCTGTCTTTCTTTCTTTTTTGCTAATCCTCACTGAAGGATATTTTTTTCCCCATTGATTTGAGAAAGTGGAAGGGATGGGGGAAGGAGAGAGAAAGGAACACCGATGTGAGAGAGCCACATCAATTGGTTACTTCCCCAATGCACCCTGACCAGGACAAGAAACCTGCATCCCACGTACATGCCCTTGACCAAAATCGAACTCTCAGCCTTTTGGTTCTCAGACTGACACTCCAACCATTGAGCAACATCAGAGAGGGTTATATGTTTCTTTCTTTTTTATTTAATAAATCTTTATTGTTCAGACTATTACAATTGTTCCTCTTCCCTGCCCATAGCTCCCCTCCACCTGGCTCCCACCTCTCCCTCTACCCTTACCTTCCCCTGCATTCTCCTCATCAATAGGTGTATGATTTTTGTCCAGTCTTTTCCTGCACCCCCCTCACCCTTTTCCTCCTGAGAATTGACAGTCCACTCCCTTTCTATGCCCCTGATTCTATTATATTCTTCAGTTTATTCTGTTCATCAGATTTTTAATTCACTTTATTTTTAGATTCACTTGTTGATAGATATATATTTGTTATTCATAATTTTTATCTTTACCTTTTTCTTCTTTTTCCTCTTCTTAAAGAGTATCTTTCAGCATTTCATATAATACTGGTTTGGTGTTGATCCTTTAGCTTTTTCTTATCTGTGAAACACTTTATCTGCCTTTCAATTCTGAATGATAGCTTTGCTGGGTAGAGTAATCTTGGTTGTAGGTTCTTGCTCTTCATCACTTTGAATATTTCTTGCCACTCCCATCTGGCCTGCATAGTTTCTGTTGAGAAATCATCTGACAATCCTATGGGTGCTACCTTGTAAGTAATGAACTGTTTTTCTCTTGCTGCTTTTAATATTCTCTCTTTGTCTTTTGCTCTTGGTATTTTAATTATCTTGGTTTGATCCTCTTTGGATTTCTTTTGTTTGGGGTTCTGTGTGCTTCCTGGACTTGTAAGTCTATTTCTTTCACCAGGTAGGGGAAGTTTTCAGTCATTATTTCTTCATATAGGTTTTCAGTATCTTGCCCTCTCTCTTCTTCTGGCACCCCCATAATTCTGATGTTGATACACTTGAAGTTGTCTCCTTACACTATCTTCACATTTTTGGATTTTTTTTTCTTTTCCAGTGGAGTGTTTTCTGCTTCTTTGTATTTCAAATCTTTGACTTGATTCTTGTGTTCCTCTAGTCTGCTGTTAGGACTCTGTATAATATTTTTTATTTCAGTCAGGGTATGTTTAATTTCTAGTTGGTCCTTTTTTTATCTCTAGTTGTTTCTTTTTTTATGTCCTCTTGGGTCTCGCTAAATTTATCCATCTTTTCTAGGAAATTCTTGAAAAACCTTATAACCATGGTTTTGAATTCTATATATATCCAGACATTTTTTTTCTATTTCTTTCCTTTGTGATCTGTTCCTTTGTCTCTGCATTTTTGCTGCTTTCCTGAAGTAGTAAAGTAGCTTTGTGTGCTAGCTGTCCTATATGGCCCAATAGTTCTGCCTCCCCAGATACCTGAGGTAGACTGTCTTGGTGTACCCCTTTGGGTACAGCCTTGTTATAGTTAAGTCTTGATTGTTGTTGGTATCACTGGGGGATATTTTTTCCCCCTTTGATTTGAGAGAGTGGAAGGGATGGGGGAAGAAGAGAGCCAATTGGTTGTGAGGTTCAGCTGTGTCTATGCCGGGAGAACTTCTGTGCTGGAGTCAGCCTTATAATATAAGACTTACAAGACTACAAAAGCCTCTATGTTCAGTTTGGATGGGGCGGAGTCTCAAGGCTGAGCAGACAACCTTGGCTTCCTGTCAGTCCTGCCCTATTTGGTCCCTGGGTCTCAGTGTCTCTCGGTAATTGCTAAAGCCCTCTCTGTGTGCACTAGCCCTGGCGCACCTCCAGGCCTCTGACTTTCTGGCTCCCCCAAGTTTCCGTGCACCCCGGGGATCCATATGAGTCTGGGTCCCCAGGGTCTCATCTGAAGTTGGGGTTCAGTGCAGTCTGACCTGGATTTCAGTGCAGTTGGGAGGTTCTGTCTTCCTTTTGCTAGAGAAAGCCAGCGGCACAATCAGCAGTCAGCCCTCTGATTGCGCACTTGCATCTCCAGACATCTGCCTTTCACGGCTACTCTAAGTTTATGTGCACTCCTCCCTTTTCACAACAGTCCAGACTCCTCCTGTATGAGTCTTGCCTGGAACTGGGGTTCAGTGCAATCAGAACTGGGGTTCAGTGCAGTTGATAGTTTCTGTCTACCTCCCGCTAGAGGAAACCAGTTGGGTACTCCTCCACCTGTTCTCTCTATGCGCATGTTTCTGTACCTCAGCTTTTTGCAGCTCCTCTGAGTCTCCGAGAGCCCCTCTCTTTCCTTCTAGTTGTAGAATTTCTACTCAGCCAGCATTCCTGTGGTTCTGGATATGTCCGTTCTGTCTTTTAGCTGTAGTTTTGAAATTTTTGTGCGAGGCAGCTGTTTAGGTGTTCACTTATGCTGCCATCTTGGTTTTCTCTAAAGTGGTACCTCAAGATACAAGTTTAATTCGTTCTGTAACCTTGAGGCGTGGGAAACTATGAGGCGCTCAAGTTGCGGTAAACTGGTGGGTCGTGTGTAGCCGGGTCGTGATCCGCGCGATTACTCGTATCTCAAATGTTGCTCATATTTCAAAGCAAAAAATTGCTTGCTCAAGGGCTCGTATCTCAAAAACCTCGTATGTTAAGGCACTTGTATCTCGAGGTACCACTGTATATGTTTCTTTATGGCAGTTTTTAGGAGTACTTATCCTTAGTGGAACTTTCATGATGTATTTGACTATGTGTTTTTTTTTTCCCATTCATCTCCTTAGTTTTGGAGAATGCATTTCATTCTGAAGGCTGCTGAGAGAAACTAAAGAGTTAAACAAATGGAGAGATATATCATGTTCATGGTTGATATATATGTTTCTTTTCTTTTTTTTTAAATTAAATCTTTATTATTCAGATTATTACATTTGTTTCTCATTTTTTCCCCTCCATAGCACCCCTCCACCCAATTCCCACCCCTCCCTCTGCCCTTAGCTCCCTCCCATT
>JAAGEH010000005.1:18993657-19022152 GCA_011751065.1 Lasiurus cinereus | reverse complement strand
AATTAATAAAAAGAAAAAAAAAGAGAGAGCAGGAGAGGGGATAGGGTGGTAGGGTAGCAGTGGGAAGAATGATTTACTGTTACTTGGTTGTGTATCTGTCTCTTGACCTAACCATAAACATATGGAGGGCAGGGATATCTTTCTATCAATTGGAAACCAGCTCTTAGGAGAGAGATTGGGGCTGTAGATATAGATCTAGGAACCACCTGCAGAAATATAAGAATTGGAACTGAGTAGATAGATGAGACCTTGGGAAAAAGTGAGAGAAGAGGTCAAGGACAGGGCTTTGGCAAGCTATTCATTCAGCAGACCTTTACTTGAAGTCATTATAGAATCTGAGCAGACAGCCCAGCTCTGCCATTTACTTAGGCAAGCATCTTGAACACTCTATACCTCAGCTTCCTCATCCATAAAATGGATATATTAATAGTGAGAATTTTAAAAGCTAATACATGTAAGACTATTGAATATAGCAGACACACTAAGGGCAATGTGTGCTAGTTATTATATAAGGGTTAGCTTCTGCTCCTCACTGTAGCTATTAGAAGGGCTGAGCACTGAGCTGGATTCTGTTAATACATCTCTTACTGAGCAACCTGAGGGTGGAGAGAGCAGATAAGCAGCCTATTATTGTAGCATGGTCCATGCTACAGTGGAGGCACATGCAAGGCTTTCTCCAGCTTATAAATTATGGATGAGGAATCTACACATTGCGGGAGGTCAGAGAAGCAGTCAATTGTCAGAATCGAATGCATAGATGGTTTCTGTTGCTTACCTGGATTCTCTAACACTCTGTACTTATTCCAAAGAGTATTTTCTCCTGGTGGGAGAGTATACAGATAAGAGTGATATGAAGCTGATCAGGCATCAGGAACATTCCATCAATGTTAGAAAGGCTGGGCATTAATAATTTGAATGTAATCGATTCTTAGAAGGGATGCCATCCCAAATATGGGGTACAGGGACTATTCCTTTGTTCTTTTCTCAGGCCTGTGCTTTTGACCAGGCCCACCCACATTCATGGATTTCCTTAGCAGCCCTGAGGCCTAAAGAGGTTGGAGACCTAGGCCAGCAGTCTGCAAACTCGTTGTCAACAGAGCCAAATATCAACAGTACAAAGACTGAAATTTCTTTTGAGAGCCAAATTTCTTAAACTTCTAACGCCACTTCTTCAAAATAGACTCGCCCAGGCCGTGGTGTTTGTGGAAGAACCATACTCAAGGGGCCAAAGAGCTGCATGTGGCTCTTGAGCCATGGTTTGCCTACCAGGGACCTAGGCTTTCCCCTGGCCTAGGCTGTGAAAGGCCTTGGCCAGTGCCAGGAATTCCAGGCGTCTCCGGAGCTGTGAAGCTGCCTGTCAACTGACCAGTCTTGGAATTCAGCCTTACTTAGAACATAGTTAATCCCTTCTTTTCTCTGATTTCATTTCCTTTTATCCAAACTGCCTTTCACGGTTTCCATAGAGATGGAGGCTTGTGGCTAGGCTGAGATTAACAGGCTCTGTTGCCATATTCTGTTTCTTTCTCACTTTCCAGTTTGATTAAACATTCATAACTCCAGCTTTCTATCTCCCTGGTGTAAGTAAGGGGAAATTCATCACTTTATTAGCAGGTTACATATATCATACACATCTGATTTGTAGCCGGTGCTTTTTAGTTGGTGGCTTGGAGTAAGAAACATGAATTTCCATAGATGCTGATGATAAATGAAGTGTTAGCTGATGGGATCCTGAGCAACAGAGCATGATGCCGTTTCTGCTTCATTCAATAGGTAAGGATGGCTGTGCTAGTTCTGAGTGGCCCTCGTACCACTCCAGATCACACACAGCCTTGCCTTCCCTGGACCGAGTCTGTGTTCTACAGAGTGACAAATTTCCCAAGACATGGAGGTGTGGGCGGGCAGTCTTAGAGAGTGTAGGGAAGTATGGGGGAAAACAGGCTTGGATTAAGCCCAGCAAGCTCAGAGGTGCCATCTAAGCCCATGTGGCTGTCTCCAGAGGCTGGCATAAGAGAATTATTGTGTCTGTGCCTTTTACTTCTGCCATGATTTTTCCAAAGCAAGTTTACTGAGGTCTATTTTCTGCACAGTGAAATTCGTCATTTTTATGTACATCATTCATCATCTTCTGTGAATTTTGACACTAACAGACATGCAGCCATCACCGTAATCAAGATGTAAAACAGTTACATCATCCCCCCAAATTGTCTTGTGCTCCTTGTCCTCCCTCCTCCCACCTCTCACCTCTGGCATTCACTGACTTGTTTTCTGTCTCTTTAGTTTTGCCCTTTTTAGAATGTCATGTGTGATGTGGCCTTTTGAAGCTGACTTCTTTTCTTTAGCATAATGCATTTGTGATTCACCTGTGTTTGAGTGTCTCTAATTCTTATAGTAACTCCTTAAGGTCGGAGTCATCTGAATTTCATAGAAGGGGTTGACAAGGCTCTAGGGGATTCTGTAGGGGAAGAAAGACTTTGCCTCTGCCCTCCTACTCTAGGTCTATGAAGTATACTGACAATAGGCAGATTAGCAGGAGGAATGTATACACATTTATTCATTTTTAATACTCTGTGCACAAGAGTACCACAAACAAATTGAATATCCTCTAAAGTGGTGAGGTTTGAGAGTTTATGTGCCATTTTAATAGGGGAAGGGGTGTAGGCAACTTAGGGGAAAGTAAATGGTTTCTAGGAAAGATGAATGAATGGGCCCTTCAAAGAATAGATGGGAGATACAACAGCTGTGAGAAGATATGCCTCAGTGTGGTGCTGACTGCCAGCCTTCTCTCCTATGATAAGAGACAGTCTTCTCTGGTTGATGAAATCCCAGGGGAAAGAGGATTTATGACAATTAAGATCCTTTTGAGGACTGGTCCTTAGATAGCTAAGAGGGGTTCAGAGGATCTCTCTCTCTCTCTCTCTCTCTCTCTCTCTCTCTCTCTCTCTCTCTTTCCCCTCCCTTCCCCCTTCCTTCCATCCCTTCTTTCCCCCTCCCTCCGTCCCTCTCCCCTTTTGCTGTTTTTCAAGTCTTCAGCTCAAAATAATCAATATAGCAAAATAGCACATTTGAGGTTGGCATGTTCTTAACTCCATTACTAAAGCATACCAGCTCATAATCAAGGGTAGAAATAAAGACCACCCACATAAGAACAAGTAAAGGCTACTTATTCAGAACTTGCTCTATTAAGGGAGTCAACCACCATCACTTGCGTCTTGACAGAGACTCAAAAGCAGGCAGGGGTGTGGGAAAGCTTTATAGTGGGCAGAAGGAAGAATTCAATTGGCAGTTGTTGGAACGGGGAAGCTGGATGCAGGCTAACTAGAAGCAGAGCATTTGTGTGATTGGTTAGGGCAGTGATTGGTAAATTCATTAGTCATCAGAGCCAAATATCAACAGTACAACAATTAAAATTTCTTTTGAGAGCCAAGTTTTTAAAATTTAAACTTCTTCTGATGACACTTCTTCAAAATAGACTCGCTCAGGCCGTGGAATTTGGGGGAGAGCCACACTCAAGGGGCCAAAGAGCCACATGTGGCTCGCGAGCTGCGGTTTGCCGACCACTGGGTTAGGGGAACATATTTAGCTTTCTCTTGTTGGTCCTCAGTTGGAAGTGAGGACAAAGCTTAGGGAAGCTATCAGGTATCGATTAAAACCCAGCCACATGGGACCGATTGCTATAGAGCAGTGGTTCTCAACCTTTTTAATGCTGCGACCCTTTAATATAGTTCCTCATGTTGTAATGACCTCCAACCATAAAATTATTTTCATTGCTACTTTATAACTATAATTTTGCTACTGTTATAAATCGTAATGCAAATATCTATGTTTTTCGATGGTCTTAGACTCTATAGCAGCAGTTCTCAACCTGAGAACTGTTAGCAGAGTCGCCTAAGATCATTGGAAAACACAGATATTTACATTACAATTCATAACAGTAGCAAAATTACAGTTATGAAGTAGCATTGAAAATAATTTTATGGTTGGGGGTCACCACAACATGAAGAACCATATGAAAGGGTGGCGGGATTAGAAAGGTTGAGAACCACTGCTATAGAAGCTGTGATTCAATGTCATGGACTGGCTGCTGCAGGCTATGGCCTTTCCAGGCTGGTTGCTACAGGTTGTGGGTCTGCCTGGAAGGATCAGGGAAGGCTTCACAAAGGAGGTGCCCTTTAGGCTGAGATTTGAAGCAGGAGCAAGAGTTTGCAGGTAGATACATGGGACTGAGAAGGATTGTGTCTGAAGCAGAGAAATAGCAGATGCAAAAGCACAGGGGCCTAAGACAACTTGATGTTTGGGGGACCCAGGAGTAGCTCCAGGCTGCTAAAACATGAAGTGCTATAAGGGGGGAATAAGAGGTAGAGTGTAGGGGATCTGTCCTGCCATGAAAGGTGCTAGAAGCAATGCTGAGGGGTTTCTATTTTTATTTTATGGGTAAAGACAGTTACTGAAGGAGTTTAGTATGGGAGTGACATAAACCAACTCACTATGCTAGAAACATTACTAACAGTGGAGAGGGTAAATTAAATGAGAGCTACATTATGATCAAGGGAATATGTGGGAGGCTAGTGCAATACTCAGAAAAGAGAGGAAGCCTTTAATTATGTCAATGGCAGTGGGGCTGGAGAGAAGGGGGTAAAATCAATAGGCCTGCAGAGTGATTGGGCATGATACGTAAGCCTTAACTAGCAAGATGAGAAATGCCGGAGAACAATGGGGAATTAATTTCATATTGGACTTGTGGAGTTTGCAGAACCACAGTCCAGCAAACCTCGAATCCATCCTCTCCATAGTCCAAACTGTTCATTCTAATGAACATACCTGATCGTGTTACTAAAAATATATTTGAGGATTCTCTTCCTGACCTAATCTACTTTTCTACCATGAACTCATACTTGAGGGCCACCTTGGAGCTCCTCCTTGCCCACATATCCTCATGCACTTTCTAGCAGCTGCACCTTTGTTTATGAGGTCCCTGACGCCCAAGCACCCTTGCTGCCTCCTACTTGGCTGTTGGGGCACTACACATCCCTTAGAACTTAGCACCATTATCTGTGCAGCCATCCTTCACCACCACCCCAAACTTGGATTAAATTCATCATCTGCTTCTTTAAATCAAATTTTCTATATTTATATTTGAGCACTCAAGATAATTGGACTTGAACACTGTCTTTGCATCTTTTCTGCAAATCTAAAATCATTCCAAATAAAACATTTATTTTTTAAAGTTTCATGAAAGTTCTCTTATGCCCCCCCTAAGGTTGAGTGAGAATCACAATCCTAGGGTATCAGAGCACTCTGATTGAACACAAACAGATCTGAGTACCAGTCCTGGCAAGACGATTAGAGGACCTTTAGACATTTATTTAAAGTCTCTAAACATCTATTTCCTTATCTCTAAAAGGGAATGATACATCTCTAGTGTTGCTATGAAAATAAATTAAGAGGGCAAAAATCTAAAATGCTTAATTCATGCCTGGGATTTAGTAAGTGCTCCATAAATGATGATAATAGTGACAGATGCCACTGCTGCTCCCATCACTTCTCTCCTCGGCCATGCAATGGGCACCCGCGACAATGAATATGACTACCTCTTCAAAGTTGTCCTTACCAGAGATTCTGGTGTTGGAAGGAGTAATCTTCTATCTCGATTTACTTGAAATGAGTTTAATCTTGAAAGTAAGAGCACTATTGGGTAGGGTTTGCAACAAGAAGCATCCAGGTTGATGGAAAAACAATAAAGGCACACGGCTGGGCAAGAATGATATCAAACTATAACATCAGCATACTATCATGGAGCTGTATTGGTTGATGACATTGCTAAACATCTCACATATGAAAATTTAGAGTGACGGCTGAAAGAACTGAGAGATCATGCTGATAGTAACATGTTATTATGCTTTTGGGCAATAAGAGTGATTTGCATCATCTCAGGGCAGTTCCTACAAATGAAGCAAGAGCTTTTGCAGAAAAGAATGGTTTGCCATTCATTAAGACATCAGCTCTAGACTCTACAAAGTTAGAAGCTGCTTTTCAGACAATTCTAACAGAGATATACCGCATTGTTTTTCCAGAAGCAAATGTCAGACAGACGTGAAAATGACATGTCTCCAAACAACAATGTGGTTCCTATTCATGTTCTACCAACCACTGCAAATAAGCCAAAGGTGCAGTGCTGTCAGAATATATAAGGCATTTCTCTTCTCCTATAGAAGGCTGTGTATAGTCCATTTCCTAGGTCTGAGATTTAAAAATATTTGTAATTCTTGTGGTCAAAAATAATAAAAAATAATAAAATAAATGATAATAGTAATAAGTATTAACTATTTTTAAAAGCCTCCAAAAAAATAAAGCTAACCCCTCTTCCATAATCCAGCTGGTAAGATGTTTATATGAAGTCTCCAAGAGATTGTAAGAGGAAAAGAGATTGAAGAAGAAGAAGAAGAAGAAGAAGAAGAAGAAGAAGAAGAAGAAGAAGAAGAAGAAGAAGAAGAAGAAGGAGGAAGGAAGAAGGAAGAAGGAAGAAGGAAGAAGGAAGAAGGAAGAAGGAAGAAGGAAGAAGGAAGAAAGAAGAAGAAGAAAGCTTAATGTCAGATAACATGAATAAGCCCCCAGCACAGGGCCTGGAACACAAAAAGTGTTCCATCGATGTTCATTACATCTGCAAATGTAAATCCTAAGGTTGACTAGAAGGCAAGACCTGGAAGGAGCCCATGTTTACAGGGCAAGACCTCAACCAAGGTGTGAAATATTTTATCAGCTTCTCTCCACTCTTAGGTGGAGGCAGGATTTCATCTGGCATCCCACTCCTTGGTCTGTTACAGTAGGTAAGTAGCTGTTGGTAGGAAGGGCAACTTCACAGTCACCTCAGGGACATTTTCTGCCGAAGGGACTGAATCCTCAAGCTGGTGACTTTCCAATCTCCCAAAGGAACAACCTCTCTATTCAGTACATTACTGGAACCACTGACGGGAAATGCCTTCTGCTGGGCACATGCACAGTAGAAGTGAAGATGGTGCAGCGGGAGGTCCCCAGCACAAGCCTGCAAATAATCAGGGAAAAGACTGGTTAACTTGAAAGAAAGCCTGCTCTTTCCCAAGTCAGAGATAATATAATCAAAGTTTAACAAAGGCCCAGAGTTCATGCATTCTCTCTCTGTAGCAGTCATAGGGGCTCAAGTGTGTGCCCAAACACAGTGCCAGCCATAGCTGGAGGGAAACAGAGACTGAGTTAGACTACTGGCACTTCCAATATCAATGCCCAGGCAAGGGCACAGCATCTGTGGACGCTGGTCCTTCTGGCTTGGTGAGGACAAGTATGGGCCTGAGGCCCCAGGGGCTGGACTTCTTTCACAGTGAGACCACCTTGTTGTGATTGACCACCTATGCCCTTCCTTTGTTTTTGCTCCAATAAATCTTGCCATAATGCCACCCTGACTCTTATACCTGTATCCTTAAAATGCTTTCTTATGATAATGTGAAATAATCCTCTTTCCACTACCAATAGTTCCACTGCTATTCAACCACACCGGTTCTGAGAGAAACATGGACTAACTAACTGGAGAGCCACCAATTCTAGGAAGACTGCTCTTTGATACCTTTTCTCAGAAAAGCAACTGTAAGAGATAGAATAGAGCCAATGAGCATGGAAGCTTATTGAAACCACACATGACTGATCAGGCAGGTGATCATCTAAGGCAGAGATGATCAGTTTTGACTTTATATTAGAATCATCTGGGTAGCTCTGAAAAATCCCAACACCCAGATTCAACACCATTAAATCAGGCAGAATCTTGGAGGATGAGAACCAGACATCAGTATGTTTTAAAAGCTCCCCTGAGCATTGTGTAGGTTTAAATAAGGTTAAGAATCACTGCTCTAAGGGCAATCCTTGGCCAGCTGCCCAACAGAATACAAACAGCCCATCCTGAACTTCCTCCTGAGCATTCGTCTCCTCTCTCCCAGGTTGGTGTCTGTTGATCCTCCCCACCCACACTTCACTGCTGGCCACACTCCCACTCAGTACTCCTGTTTGTCGATGCAGACAGCCGGCAACTGAACTGATTTTACCCTAACAGCTCAGCCTGATTCTCAGGTGGGACATGACTCTCACATACACTATAGTCACAACCTTCAGTCTCTAGCTTTGAGCACCAAACAGATTCACCCAGAACTCTATGCTAGTGTATATAATTCCAAAATTACTTTCAGAAAGTCTCACTTCCTTAAAGAGATTTTTAACTCTTCAAAACCTGAATCTTAATCTATTCCCAGAAGGCATTAGTATACTATTCAGCATATAGTGGACAGAGCCACAGTGTCTATCTGTAAAATGGAAATATTTGTAAAGTTATTACAAAATAGAGATATCTATACAATTTGCAGACATACATATTATATCCTATTTCAATGGACATGTTTGGGGTGATGCATGCAAAGTGCCAGAATGCCCTGGAACACCTGCTAGTGTCCAATAAGTGGTAGCTATTATCGGATCAATAGGCAGTGTGTCTTCCAGATTTGTGCTGCTTCTAGATCTTAGCAAGTGACCCATGATCAGGAAATTCAGTCCTCTTCAAGCTATAAGTGGAAGTGCTAAATTATTGGCTTCATTGATTGGCTACCAACTGCAATCTGTGCTCAGGAAATGAACGTTTTGACCAGTGAGTTTTGCAAAGCCAATCATCATGAGAATTTTTTGTCAATATGACCTACCAGAAAACAATAGTGCCTGAGTCATTCAGAGTACTAATGGTTTGACACAGGAACTCCATTAGCCATTTCAGCATGCCTGTGAACATCATGCCAGGCCCATGCTTAACCTACTCTATGAAAAACATGAGTGGCTGGAGTAGGCCCTCTCCACTCTCTTCATTCTGCCTGGCTCTTCTGGGAAAATTGTAAGGACAGCTTGTTCTGCCACTCAGCAGGAGGAAGGACACATGCTTTGTCATCAAAGGAAACAGTGTAGTCAGAGAGAATGTAGAACTTCCCAAGTCCTACCTCAGTGTAGTCATTTTTATTAAGAAGAATAAATAGTTGTCAGATGAGAAAGAATAAGATTATATTAGCCAGAGGACACAGAGATCCAGGAGATATAGTGGCCCCACAAAACCAATGTGGGGCTGTTAATAATCATTAAAATGTGAAAGTAGAGACACAGCAGGCTAACTGAGAAGATTGAGCGGCCCAGGAAAAACTGAGAAGATAGGGCCCTGTCTATGGTGCTGAATCAGCTCCCAGCCAGGTTGACCCCATCTCCTCTTTTACTTGACCATGATCACTGCTACTTTGATCTTTTGCTTTTTCACTGATCTTGACCTCATCTCATTAGGCCATTGCACCCAATCATGGAGAATTTATATATGCCCAGACCAGAACTTTCACCATACCTGAGGATGTCTCTCTCCTCAGTCATGCAGAAATCTACCCCTCCCCCTACTCTTCTGCTGAATCCATGACTTTAAATGTGGTAACTAAAGGCTCATGGTGCAAAGAGCCAAGGGGATTACTGAATTGGAGGAGGGAAGTGCAACTGGGCATGGCTACATGTACTTCTTTGAATGCCAATCTGAGCTTTAATAGAGAGAATGCCAGTCCAGTATGGAGTCTGCTAGTACTAGTCAGGATAGGGTAGGTCATGCTCTGATAACAAACAATCCCCAGATCTCATCTGACCACAGGAAAAGTTCTTGCTAAAGCTGCAGGATCAGGTGGCTCACCAGAGCAAATGTCCTCAATTCGTTGGCTCAACATTTCAGGCTGCTTGATATTTTTGCACCTCCATATAAAAACTTGCTTCCATGTGTTGAAAGTTGTAAAAAGAAAGAGGAAGATCTGGTGAGCTGACCAGTAAGAATGAAGTGTTTTGGTCTAAAAGTGATGCAAATCCCTGTTTTCCTCATTTTATTGGCTATACCTGGCCAATATGAATAACTATGTCTAACTTCAAGGAGGAAGGAAAGGGCAATTCTCTGTTTACCTGAAAATAGAGGAGAACCACGTGTTGGTAATGATTTGTATTGTCTTCTACACTATTGGTACAATGAATTCAAGTAAGACATACCTTATTTACCAGTTCCAGCTCTGCCACTTACAATAACGAGTCTTTCCATTACCCTGAGTCTTATTTCTTCTCTTTGTGTAAAGTGGAAATGACACCTGTCTTTCTGTTGAGATGCAGAGGAATTCATGTAATTACAAGTGTTCTGAAAGCTGTAAACACTGGCTTTTGTTAAAATTAATAGAAGTCCTTATCAAGATTTAATAGAAAAGGGACCTGAGGTTTCTAAACAGAGAAACAACAAAGTACAAAAATAGCCTTAGGGAAACTACTGCTAGCAGCTATGATTAGAAAAGAGATTGATTTTTAATTGGGTCCTTAGTCCTTACTGCCTCACACAACTATTTTTTACATTCATTTTATTCATGAATTTGTTGTGTGTGTGTGTGTTTACTTTTTTATTGCATTTGTGTGTGTTTACTTTTTTATTGCATTTGTGCAGTGACATAGGTTAATTAAATTATATAGATTTCAGATATACAATTCTATAATACATCATCTGTATATTATATTCTGCGTTGACCACCCCAAGTCAAGTCTCCTTCCAACACCATTTATTCCCATTTTCTTTTACCTTCCCCAACCTCTCTTTTCTTCTGATAATCATTTTACTATTCTGTGGATTTTTTTGTTAATCTTTTTATCTTTTTCATCCAGCCTACTCAAGAATTGTTGATAGATTCTTCATGAACATATTTAGAGTTTAGGGGAAAATAAATAGCATTCCTCTTCTTTACATGATTTTGGGAACCAACTAAAAATAGAAAGGAGTGAGGCTCAAGGAGAATAAAATACCAGTTTTGTTCATAATAAAGTTGACATTGGAGAACATGAGTGTATGTGAAGCAGTGGATTTCTTAATTCTAGAACTAGACAAACATGCTTCCTAAAATTATTCCAATGTAATCTAAATGTGATGGGACAAAATGTATGTAAAGAGCCATGGAAGCAGGAAAGGGCAAACCACTTCTCAGATTTTTGGTGCTCTAATAGAATAAAATAACCAGTCTTTCTGATTCCATCTTCTTTGAGCTTGCTCAGTTCCCATAACATGCCTATTAGCACTTCTGACTAGTCCTGCACATAGATATGCTATTCATTAAAGGGATCTAACCTGTAGCCTAGGAATTACTGAAATAGCCTCCCAGCTCAAATTCTATTGGAAGACAGGGCCCTGTCTATGGTGCTGAAGGAAATAAGGAAAGTATCTATAAAATAATGATTGTTTAGCAAAAGGTTTATAGGAACATTGTGACTGGGACCATGGCAATCAGAGTTTGTTGACCAAAAACAAAGAAGTTTCACTATCCCCCTGGAACCCTTACTGACATTCAGATGTCTTGAGTTATCAATCACCTACTAACCCCAAACCCCTACTATACCCCCCACTTCCCTTGACATAAAAGAAGTCTGAATTCTGCATTTTCTCAAGATGGTTCTTTAGGATGCTAGTCTTCCATTTTCTCGGCTTGCTGGCTTTCTGAATAGTCGCTTTTCTTGCCCCAACTCCATGTCAGTTGACTTATTGGCTGTCATTGTGGTGAGCAGGAGCTTTCACTTAATTATAATGCCAATAAAAACAAAATGAATGTAGAATAGAATGCAAGATCACTCTCCATGAGTGTGCACTGCACAACTCTAGCGGGTGTTATGTCTATGTGAAGCCCTCCCACTCACCTGGAGCTGTGGCTGCACATAGTGACACTTGTAGAAATAATGGATATTTTGGGGGCCTAAACTGGTTTGAGGGTCTGATGAGAAACAGGAATATCACTATCCCTAGAAAAGTGCATATTCTCTGGTGAATTCTACAAATAATTTCCAGAGCAATACAATCTGCTGAAGCCCAACTCTGGATAGGTAATTAAGAATTCCTTGAGAAGATGATCTACAAAATACTATATAGCTTTGACATTCTGCAGTTCTGGGGCAACCTTCTGACTAGATTACAGGCTTTGCTTGCCAACAACCTGCAGGAAATGCATGAATGCTAAAGTTAAGAGATCATCCAACCAAAACCCAAGGCATGCATTAGTACAGAGCCCAAATGGCTCAATACTGAAAAGCTCATGAAAAATCTACAGTCGCCATTAAGTTGGCTTTTGAAAGGATGGATTTATTTCTCTCCATTTAAAAATTGCACTTATTTTTATATTTAAAAGGAAAAAGATAGAGACAGACAGAGAAACAATCCCCGTGGTTTCTGTGCTGCTAGCATTTATTTGGAACAGGCTTTGTTGCAGGGGTCATGGGGTTGTATCACCCACTGGCTTGCCATTACTGTTGACTTTCCAGTGGCCACTTTCAGTCACCTCAAAGCCCTGCTCCACTGAAATCATGTGGAGGAGAAAGATAAACAGGGTTATGTGAGGGGCTGACCTTGATGGAGCTTTGAGATCTCCCAGGATGTGTGGGCATCCCCGGGAAGATACAGGTAGATGTATATAAATCTTTCTGCTGCTTTATGTCTAAGAACAGAAGTGCCTCTTTTCTTCCTTTTTTTTCCAGTTA
The DNA here is from genome assembly GCA_011751065.1 of Lasiurus cinereus. Taxonomy (NCBI): domain Eukaryota; kingdom Metazoa; phylum Chordata; class Mammalia; order Chiroptera; family Vespertilionidae; genus Lasiurus; species Lasiurus cinereus. Next base: position 19,009,582 of record JAAGEH010000005.1, on the reverse strand, counting down.
ATCTATCATGAAATGATAATGTAATATTTCAAAGCAGATTTTTTAAAAAAGACTTGACTCTTTTTTAAAAATGTATTTTATTGATTTTTTACAGAGAGGAAGGGAAAGGAATACAGAGTTAGAAACACCAGTGAGAGAGAAACAATAATTCAGCTGTCTCCTGCACACTCCCTATTGGGGATGTACCTGCAACCAAGGTACATGCCCTTGACGGGAATCAAACCTGGGACCTTCAGTCTGCAGACTGATGCTCTATCCACTGAGCCAAACCAGTCAGGGTAAGACTTCACTCTTAATGTGAAGCACATCCCCGTCTTTTTGTGGGAAGAAACTGATTTTCATTTCTCTACAGATGTATGACCACTGAAAAGGCAGACACAGAGGACACATAATCCTTGATGTCCTCAAGAACATTAAAAATATGAGTGATGAGAATGTGGACAACAGGACTAATATTTTCTCCTTCAAAGGACTTTTCTCTTCTGAGAGCCCTGTCCAGGAAATTGAGAAAGCAGGACAACAAGCAGTAACCTGCTGGGAGCGCTCTCAAGGAAATTAAAATCCTCCATCCTTATCAGCTTAGACTGGGCTAAATGGAAATTTTACACCCTATAGAGTGGTTTGAACCAGCCATTCTCAAGCCTCAAAATCATCTGGATATTTGTTAATTTGGTTGGTGAAGATAGTTGATGCCACCCCCCAGAGTTTCTGATTCATTCACTGGATGTGAGGTTGGGACCAAGGATTTGTATTTCCAACAAGCTCCCGATTGATGTTGCTGCTACTGGTCCGAGGTTGCACTTTGAGAACTCTCGTTCAACTGCTCACATTTTTCCATTTCCTATTGTCAATCCAGACCAACAGGAGCTTGAAGAGTTTATACAGAGAATCAGGAACTCTGGTGCCCATTGGGCACTGACGGAGAAAGGCTGTGGTAGAGGAGGTGGTTTGAAGGATAAAATAAGGATCCAGGGCTCTGGGCTCTGGGAACAGGATATTGATTATTGTTGAATAATCAAGTTCACGTTCAGGCCTCTGTTTTCTATGTGTGTGTGTTTGCCTACATAATACTCATTTATCACATCGCATAAAATAAAATAAAGCTGTAAGTAAAAATACATAGCACATCCACAGATTGTGACTATTGGGTAAATTATATTGCAATGCTGGACATAAGGCAATTCCTAGGCAAAAAGAAAAGAGGTACAAGAAGAACGGAGGAGGGTAGGAGACAAGTTTTGACATTTCAAGAAGGAAGGCATTTAGCAGTAATATATATTTGTTGATGAGTGAATGGCTGCAAAGCTATGTAACTTAACAGTGTCAAATTCAAAACTGCCAAAAGAATTAGAATGGGGCAAACCCAGTGCCTTAAAAGATTCTGAGCTCACTGGCTTTGGGATCATGAGAATTAATAACCTCATTGGACCTCTGCTTCTTCACACTGCAAAATGAAGACTCATAGCACAGCATTTTGAATTGACAGGAAGATGGTGGTTTCAGAAAATCCCTAGACTAGAAGAAGTACCTCATGTCATTTCATTTTGGATGACTGCCTTAGACAGCCATTAGAGAGCTTGTGTCCTCCATGCCTTCTAAATGCCCCATCGTGATCCTTATCATTCCCTTAACTGCCAAGTTATGAGCACACCTGGCTCCAGGTTCACACTTAGTACCCCCTCCAACATCAGTCTCTACCTGCCCTGCTCCTGATATGATAGAGACTAACACCTGGCCTGGAGCAGCTCAGTGATTCTGAGGACCAAAGAGATTTAAAATGTCTTTATGTGTGAAACAATTTCCAGTTTCTTCCCCCTGCAGATAATTCCTGATATTTGGCAAGACTGTTCCTGGATGCTGTTTTTATTTTGTGCTGCATATGTCTCAAAAGCTGAGAGATAGCTTATGGTACCGTCTCTCCTGGATTTGTTTCAGAACTGATGAACTTTTTCTTCAGCACATCCTTCTAATGGGTCACAAAGAGTGATTTCTATGGGCGGTTGGGCTTCAGAGCTCTATAAATTCTGGGTGAAGCACAGCAGAGCTTTTGCATTAGATTTTAGCATTTTACTTAAAAATAAATCCTCATCTGAAGATATGTTTTTATTGATTTTGAGGGAGAGAGGAAGGAAAAGAGAGAACATTGATATGAGAGAGAAACATTGCTTGGTTGCCTCCAATACATGCCCTGACCGAGAATCAAACCCACAACCCAGATATGTGCCTTGATGGGGAATCGAACCCCAAAACTTTTGGTATATGGGATGATGCTCCAACCAACTGAGCCGCCCAGCCAGAGCAGTATTTTACTGTTTTAAGAGGCTTGGTTAATTGTGCACATGATTTGCCTGCCTGTAATCCATGTCTCTTTTTCAAGCCAAGCAGTTCATCTCATGAAATTTGCTGACATCTGCAATGAGCCTCAAGGCAAACACTTCTGTCTCCTTGGAAGCTTCATTTCTATACAAAGGGGGAAAAGTACATGAAGCTATCCACAGGCAAAAAAACACTGTTTTTGGTATTGATTTAGGCATACTCAAATCTAAAGTTAGCTTTTTAAGAATATCATGTTCTGCATATAGTATTAAGTAATGAAAATAATGACTGATTTATATGGAGCATCCTCTGGCCTAAGCACTTTACATATATCATCTGATTTAACCATGACATTGGGAACAATAACATCTGGCACATGATGTGGATTTCCATAGACCTCTATGACTTCTGTAAATTATTCAGTGGATCTTCTCAAAAGCTCTGTTATTGTCCGTATGTTATAAGTGAGAAAACTGAGGGTCTAAGAGGTTAAAATAATAGCACAATAGTACACACTTATTATGTGTGAACCCCAATCTATCCAGGCCAAAGCCCATATTCTAGACCTCCCTGGCTGCCTCAGAGGGCAAAACATCATGCCAGGCCCAGCTTAACCAAGCCCTAAACTCTACAACCTTAGCACACTTGGACACAATTGGCTCAGCCAGTTGTGTTCTGGCCCAAGAACAGTCATAGCTCCTAGTAGCTGATGCACAAATAGGGAGAACAATGTCAGACCACTGGGAGTGTTTCATTATAGGTGCCATGATGGCTATTATAGGTGTGGTTCCTGGCGTATTCAATTTGGCCCTTTTATTTTATTTTTTAAAATGTTCTTTATTGATTAAGTTATTACATATGTGTCCTTACCCTCCCTCTTGCCCCCCTACCCCGCTCATGCCCTCACTTCCCTGGTGTCTGTGTCCATTGATTAGGCTTATATGCATGCATACAAGTCCTTTGGTTGATCTCTACCCCTTACTCCCACCCTCCTCTACCTTCCCTCTGAGATTTAACTGTCTGATCAGTATTTCTCTGTCTCTGGATCTGTTTTTCCCCCCATCATTTTATGCTGTTCATTATATTCCACAAATGAGTGAGATAATGTGATAATTATGTTTCTCTGACTGACTTATTTCACTTAGCATAATGCTCTCCAGGCCCATCCATGCTGTTGCAAATTGTAGAAATTCCTTCCTTTTTACAGCAGCATAGTATTCCATTGTGTAGATGTACCACAATTTTTAATCCAGTTATCTGCCGATGGGCACTTAGGCTTTTTCCAAACCTTAGCTACTGTAAATTGTGCTGCTATGAACATAGGGGTGCACATATCCTTTCTGATTGGTGTTTCTAGTTTCTTGGGATATAGTCCTAGAAGTGGGATCAGTGGGTCAAATGAGAGTTCCATTTTTAGTTTTTGGCCCTTACTTTTTAATTGCCACAGAAACATTCTTGTGATACCAGCCCATTGTAGGTCAGGTCAGCCCTCACATTTTTTAAGCCACCCAGCAGGGCAGTAGGTGAGGGGCAGCTTCCTTGGCCCAGCAAATTCTCAGTTTCTTTGTCTAAAAACAAGGGGAGACCTAGCTTATTTGGCTCAGTGGATAGAACCTTGGCCTGCAGATTGAAGGGTCCTGGGTTCAATTCTGGTCAAGGGCACATGCCCAGGTTGCAGGTGGCAGCCAATCAATGATTCTCTCTCATTATTGATGTTTCTATCTCTCTCTTCCTCTCCCATCCTCTCTGAAATCAATAAAAATATTTTTAAAAAATAAAATAAAAAACGAGGGGATTAGACCTTTTTCAAGTTTTCTTTCATTAGGAAAAAAATATGAACACGCTTTGTGTTAACAGAAATAATTGTTATAGGATGCATTTTTCACGTCCAATTTTTCGACCCCTCTCCCCATTACACTGAGATCTACATGTGATACACTTCCAAATTCCCAGCCAATAGCAAGGGTCTGACACATAGTAGACACTCATAGAATATTTGAGGAATATATTAATATATGTTTTAATGAGAGAAAAAGTGGATGGATGAATGGATGTCTGAAGCAATCAGGAGGCTTCCTGAAGATGATGTGATGGTGAGTGATATCTTCTGCCAAATGACCAATGTTATACATTTCCATATACATATGGGTAACACAATACTATTCAAGGACAGACTAACACATAGTATTTACCTTTAAAAAGTTCATGATCGAGAGAATCCAAGATGGTGACATAGGTGAGCACCTAAACTGCTGCCTCACACAACAATTTCAAAACTACAACTAAAAGACAGAATGGACATCATCCAGAATCATGGGAAAGCTGGCTGAGTGGAAGTTCTACAACTAGAAGGAAAGAGTGGGGCTCGCGGAGACCCAGAGGAGCTGCAAAAAGCTGAAGTACGGAGTTGTGCCCATGGAGAAAGTGGGTGCCAGATTGCCTGGCTGGCTTCCTCTGGCAGGGGGAAGATGGGAAACTTCCAACTGCACTGAACCCCTTATCCTATGGCACTAAACCCCAGGTCTGGCTGAAACTCATATGGGGGCAGTTTGGACTGTGAAAAGGGAAAAGTGCATGGAAATTTAGGGGAGCCTCAAAAGGGCAGAAGTCTGCGGGCACACACACCGCTGTGCACAGAGGACGAACTGCTGATTGTGCTGCTGGCTTGTGGGTGGGAGACAGAGCCTACAGACTGCGCCACTTCTAACTCCACTAAATCCCAGTTTCGGGGAAGACCCCGGGAACCCAGACTCATATGTTTCCAGAGCACAGGGGAGCCAGAAAGGCAGTGGTCTAGAGGCACTGCACTTGCACACAGAGACTGCTCCAGTTATTACGCAGAGACACATGAGACCCAGGGGCCACATAGGGCGGGGCTGACTGGAAGGCAAGGCGGTCCTTAAGCCCTGAGACTCCACCCCTCCCAAGCTCAACAGAGAGGCTTTTGCAGTTTTGCCAAGTCTGCTATCATAAGGCTGAATCTAACACAGAAGTTCTCCCAGCATAGTGCAAATGTGGAGACAAGGGATGAGATCACAAACAAAAGAAATGGAGGTAAATGAACGACTGGATATAGAGTTCAAAATCACAGTAATAAGGTTTTTCAAGAATTTCCTAGAAAAGATGGATAAATTTAGCGAGACCCAAGAGAAGATGAGAAAGGACCAACTAGAAATTAAATATACACTGACTGAAATAAAAAATATTATACAGAGACCTAATAGCAAACTAGAGGAAGGCAAGAATCAGGTCAAAAATTTGAAATATAAAGAATCAGAAAACACTCAACTGAAAAAGCAAGAAGAAAAAAGAATCCAAAAATGTGAAGATAGTGTAAGGAGCCTCTAGGACAACTTCAAGCATACCAACATCAGAATTGTGGGGGTGCCAGAAGAAGAGAGAGCGCAAGATATTGAAATTGTACTTGAAGAAATAATTACTGAAAACTTCCCCCACCTGGTGAAAGAAATAGACTTACAAGTCCAGGAAGAGCACAGAACCCCAAATAAAAGGAATCCAAAGAGGACCATACCAAGACACATCATAATTAAAATACCAAGAGCAAAAGACAAAGAGAGAATATTAAAAGCAGCAAGAGAAAAACAGTTGATTACCTACAAGAGAGCACCCATACTATTGTCAGATGATTTCTCAACAGAAACTATGCAGGCCAGATGGGAGTGGCAAGAAATATTCAACATGATGAATAGCAAGAACCTACAACCAAGAATACTCTATCCAGCAAAGCTATCATTCAGAATTGAAGGGCAGATAAAGAGCTAAAGGAGTTCATCAATACCAAACCAGTATTATATGAAATGCTGAAAGGTATTCTTTAAGAAGAGGAAGAAGAAAAAGGTAGAAGATAAAAAATTATGAACAACAAATACATATCTATCAACAAGTGAATCTAAAAATTAAGTGAGTTAAAAATTTGATGAGTAGAATAGACTGGTGAATATAATAGAATCAGGAGCACAGAAAGGGAGTGGACTGATAATTCTTAGTGGGGAAGGGTTGAGAGGGTTGCAGGGAGAGACTGGACAAAAATCATATACCTATGGATGAGGTTAATGTGGGGGGAGGTAAGGGTAGAGGGGAGCTATGGAGGGGAAAAAAAGAGAAACAAATGTAATAATCTGAACAATAAAGATTTAATTTAAAAAAAAGTTCATGGTAAGGAGGGCAGACAAACATATAAACAGAATTATCACAATGTTGCAAGTCTAAAAGAGACTATATTAATCAGTACAGGCTAGTTAATGCTGCAGTAATAAATAACCCTGAATTTACATTACCTTGTTAGAACTCATGCTATATGTCCATGACCTCCACCTGTGCTATTCTCAATCCAGGGCCCGGGCTGACAGCCACTGTCTGGAACATTGCTAGTTGCTGTGCAGAGGGAAAGGGAGCATTCACTACTCACTCGCTCTTCATTTGATTTGTCAAACTCACAAGGCCACCGTTAACTCCAATGGGGCAGAGGGAGAAGTGGAAACATCTGGTGAATAGTATTCATGATTATTGCTCAGATGTGTGAACAGATTGAGCATGAATAAGGGCATTACCAATTCTGAGCAGGTAACTGGGGGGCTCTTCAAAGGGCAGCTGCCACTTGAACGGGGTCCTGAAGTGCAAATACTAGTTACACTGCTGTACAGGGTCTGGGAAGCCAAGACCTAGGGTTTGGTCTGCAGGTAGGTCAATCACTTTGTGTGCTGCCTGAAGGGGCCCAGGTGTTCCACTAGTGCCTGGTGCACAGTGCATAACTCTGCAGTAAGAATAATGGTTTCTGCTTTGCTGATGCTTAAAATCACTAATGGTTATTAAAGCACTGGCTCTATGCCCAGAGAGGTTGATTGGGAGCAGAAGGGTCACCTGAGTAGCTCATTCACAGAGGACTACACATTTAGACTATTAGTGTTATTTTCAAAAAGGCTAAAAATATAACCACAGAGATTTCCTGACAAGAGGATATTACTCATGCACTGTTTCTGAACTCCTTGAGTTAATATTTTCTAGAATTCCTGTAATTGTCTTTCATTGTATTTTTGATATGAAAGTTATTCACTAAATGTTCATGTTTAAGCTTTCTCCAATTTATGAAATATTGTTTATTTGTTCGTTTTCAATCCATAGCCTTAAACAATGGAATGGGCTGAGCCCCTCTTGACTGCACACCCCTCTCACTGTTTACTTTACCAGGTTTGCCCACCATTCCCGCCTTTCTCTTGGGCCTTCTGATTATAGTTGCTCCTCTGACTTAGATGGGGTGGTGCACAGAGAAGAAGTAAGTCCAGTCAGTGTGGGAGTTTTTTTAGCATAAAGTCAGGAAGGAGTCCCACAGATCTATTAGAATCTGATGGTTCCCATAGTGACAAAATGAATGGTTCAACCAACAAGAAGTTATTGAGTGTCTCTGTAAACTCAGTCCCTTGTTGCAGAGCCCAGTTGAGTTTGGAAGAAGGAAGTGGGTAGGGAGCTGGAATATGAAGACAGGGAGACCTGGGTTGGGCTGTGGTGTGGGTGTGGCTAGTTCCCAGATCTGTGCACAGATAGTGGCTGTGATTCAGAGAGGCAGACAGACATCATTTGGAGCTACTGCTCATTGCTATGAGCCCCATAGCCACTGACTGGTCCATTGTGGTCAGGTTTTGTGTGTGTGTGTGTTTTTTAAAGATTTTGTTGTTGTTGTTAATCCTCACCCCGGGATATTTTTTTTCCCATTGATTTTTAGACAAAGTGGGAAGGAGAGGGAGACAGAAAAACATCTATCAGCTGCCTCCTGCACACCCCCTACTGGGGATTGAGCCTACAGTCTTTTGGTGCATGGGACGATGTCTAACCAACTAAGGCACACTAGGCAGGGGCGTGTCCAGGTATTTTAACAGGCACCCTGGCAGTTCCTGGATGTTGATAGAAAAGGTAATGGGGCAGCCATATAATAGATTTCGGTTTTGTTGTGAAATTATATTTACATGCCAGGCATACTGACTCTGACTTAAATTGCATGTAAATTTGAGAGGTGGATCTGATGAAGGTTATGAGGGATTAAGGAACTCCCTAACACACACTGACAAGTATTTACTAAAGATCTTTTAACCTCACATCATTGTGTCTTCACTGGGGATTTTATGGGCAGAACAAAGATTGAAGAGAATTGAGCGAACTCTAAAGAATGATGAATTTAATATATTTATACCTTAAACATGAATTTAAAAAACGGAGATGTGCCTTATTCCAGTGCAGCTCGGATGCCATCTCCAATTCTTTCTCCCTGGGCATTGGGTAAAATTCTCAGCAGAAAAGGCTGGGGCCTAGGCTCATTACACCCACTGACCCACAGCAGTTCTGGTGGCTCGGGGATAGAAGTCATGCCAGCCACAGGCAGCTTTTTCCCCATTAGCAGCAGAGTGCCCGCTGCTTCCGTGGTGATGGCTTGCAGATGCCTGTTTAAAAGTGGAACTGAGGTGTCAGGGGAGCTAGTTTCCAAGGCTCATTCATGGCACAGATGAATCGCGTGCAGAGCCTGTGATGGTGCGGTTTCCAATGCTGCACACTGCATTTTTATCATGGATTGGAGGCGGCAGGAACCTGTATCCCCAAACACACCAGGGGATCCTGATGGGGCCACCCTGCGAGACACTACTGTGGGTGGCAGTTAGGACCATGAATTCTAGTCAGGCAAGTCTCAAGTCTGTGCTCCTGCCTCTGAAGTCTCATCCTCTTGATTTTAAGTGGGGAGAAGGGCACCTTCCCTTGGGAGGCCAGGTAGCCACCCAAGATCATGAAGCTAGTCAGAGGCAGCGCTCAGGACTAGCGCTTAGGTTTGCTGGTCCTGATGCTGCACTTCGCCTGGGTGGCAGAGCAACTCCAGAAGCTGTGGTATGGCCTCTCCCCAGATCTCCATTCCCTGCAGGTCAAGTGGGAGTGCTTGGCACAGAAGAGGTATGAAGAAACATCTGGATGAACAGACTATTTTTGGGGTCCCTTCTCTGGGCCTGGCCTTGAGCTAGTGCTTCTGAGTCTGGCCCCATGGGAGCTGGGCTACCCTACCTGTCCATGCAGTGACCATTCAGGTGATGGCTACCAGCTTTCCCCTACCCCATCTCAGGACAAATCAGGGCATGACTCCCTCTCTTACCCTCCAATTTGCCTCTTCATTCCCTGTGTCAGCCCTCATGCCCTCATCTATAAAATGGGCATAATCAGCCCTCTCACCTGCGCAAGGAGATGACACCAGTCCTATAACATTGTGCAAAGGGAGTTCCTAACCCGTTTGGTTCCCTGCTCACTAAGGATGGCCTGTCACATTAGCAGCAACTAGCCCTGAGTTCAGAGTGGGTTCCACAGGAACCAGGGGTATGGTGCACAGGGTGGTTAGGGGTATGGTGCACAGGGTAAGAGGTATGGTGCACAGGGGGCTAAAGGGTATGGTGCACAGGGTGGGTAAGGAGTATGGTGCACAGAGTGGGTTAGGAGTATTGTGCATAGGGGGGTAAGGAGTATTGTGCATGGGGCGGGGGCGGGGAGGAGGGTAAGGAGTATGGTGCACAGGACCAGCAGGGTGCCCTGCCCTTGGAACAGCTCGCTGGTGCTGCTTCAGGGTTCTATGAATACCAGAACTGCTGCAGAGCACTGAGGATTTGTCTTGTCTTAGAGCTGGTGAAGGAAGTTAGAGATATGTATGTGAAAATGTAGGGGTCAGCAGGCAGCCAGCGGGTCCTGGGTAGGGGTATCCTTGGGGAACCTCATTGTTCCTACAGTTCCTGAAAGCTTCACAGTTTTCCTAAACAATGGATCTCAGATTCTGCTACCCTTGCTTGGAGCAGCCCTCCTTCTTCCTTCTTTGGCCCAGGGCAAGGTAGATGGTACGGCATAGGGAGCCCCCCAGTCACCTCATTAGAACAAGGCATTTCTATCATCTAGGAAATTACAAAGGTTTCAGCATCCCTGTGTCAGAAACCGGGGTGACTTTTTGTTTTATTTTCTGTGTGTGCTCTCCAAATTCTCCCCCTGTGAGCATATATTACTGTCCTAATTAGGGAAACATATATATACCTGCTGGTAATTCCCACCCACCAGACTTGACTCCTTTGGGCCTGGATACTGGATCATCAGAAGCCTACATCCCCCATTCCCTATCCTCCTTTTTAAGTCTGTAAATTGGATGGATTCTTATTGTGAGATACCCACTACGGACCTGAAAATGCAGTGGAAGATTACCACCTGCAAGTTAAAATAGGACAAACACAATGAATTCTAATAAAATAATGGGAACTCACATTAGGCTTAGACTGTCTATGCCAGGCACAGGCACTGTCATAAACAAGTAGAAACCCACTTATGTGCTCCCTCATTGAACCCTCACAATGGTTGTCTGAGGTAGGTGAGATCATCCCCATTTTTCCATTGAATGTGGAGTCATAATGAGCTTTCTAAAGTTACACAGCAAAACCACAACTAGGAGCCAGTCTGTCAGCCTGCAGAGCCCACCCACTCAACCCTCTTTAAATCTATTTGGGAAAGATTCCTCCCAAGCCAGCAATGCTTGACTGACCTGCTGTGTGTTGATAGAAAAACATGTCAGAAAATTACCAGGTTTATTCTCTTCCTGAGTAATTCAGTCCCCAAATCATTACATGGGCAAAACAAGGCAGGCATTTATGGAGAGCTTTGGTTCCATGTGGGTGAGGGCCAAGGTAAGTGAGATGGACAGACACCCAGCCATGACTGTGACTCCCACAGGACAGGGGGACAGGGCCTGGGAGAGGGAGCAGTGACTGTAGGACTTTGACTCTGAGTTTCTGTATTGCCTGATTTTTTAATTTTTGGAAATGAATATGTAATCATCAAGAGCTTCATCATCTTTATTTATTTATTTTTTAATTAAAAAGAAAAGAGAGAAAGGAAAGTAGAGACCAAGAGGAACAGTGACCTGTTTGGGGGTGAGGGTGGGAAAGGTTGGACGGGAGCCCAAGGCTGGGAATAAGAGTGCTAATGCCTGAACTGTGTGGTTTCCATCAGTGCCCACAAAGGCTGCACAATGGGCCTGGGGGTGGGGTCCCCAGTAGCTTCTTTAGCCTCCGCTCCAAATACTGGAGGTTCTTGCCCACAGGGCCCATCTGGTGTATCTGGGGCTCTCTGAGTCAGGGAAATACCCATCACTCTTACAACCTCCCTTGTCTTTGCTGCTATTCACTTGGGACCCCGTGACAAAACTCTCCTCTTGGAAAAGGTGGAGGTTTTCTTGTCTTAGAAATGACTTTTCCACAATCCTTATCCACCCAAATGCCCCACCACTGGGTTCTATGAAGACACTTTCAGTGCCTGCCCTTGCAGCTTAGGTGTTGTGAGTGAGTTTCTATTTGAGATAAGATATTAGGTACCATTTGTTGACCTATTGACTGTGACCTTGGTTCACATTACCTCAACAGCCCTGAAAGGCAGACATTGGTACTGAGAGATATTTTAAATGACTTCTCCCAGTCACTTCTTATATGTATTAAAGCTAAGGCACCAACCCAGATTTCCCTAATCAAAACCCAAATTGGATTTTTCAACATGCCATACTGCCTTTTTATTATGCTGCAAAAGTTTGGGAGTTTTTAGTTTCGAACAAAGTTTACTTTGTGCTGTTTGACCTTTTTTTTTTTTTAAAGGATTGTTTTCTATGAGCTGACACTCTCTAGTGCCTATATTTAGACATATACTCCAATCCTCACCCAAACCCCCTGACTCCTATGTGACAGATGAGGAAATCAGTAACCAAGATCTCACAGTGGCCACTGGTGGCCTCGAGACAGAACTCAGGCAGCTTGTCATAAGCACCCTGTCCCTTAACCACTTGACTATGTGCCTCACCCCAAAGCTAAGGGAACGTTCTCACTGGCTTGTGAAGATTTAGTGAACTAATGTACATATTCACAGGCTGTTTATGGAGCCCCTTACTGGGCAGATAGATCACAGAAGTGAAATAATTGGAAACATAGCCTGATTCTTTCTCAGCCTTCCCCTCCCTCTTTGCCACCATCCTTCCCAGAAAACTCCATGAAGCCAAGGACCTATCAGTTTGTTCAACTTTATAGCCCCCTCACTGGTGACAATAGAAGTGGAAAAGCCTTTGTTGAATGAGTGTATACCACCTCATGGTACTGCTGAACAGAGTTTGGCCGTGAAGGCTCCTTAATAGAGCTTTGTGTCTAGGCCAGTGGTCGGCAAACTCATTAGTCCACAGATTCCAAAATCAACAGCACAATGATTGAAATTTCTTTTGAGAGCCTAATTTTTTAAACAACTTCTAATGCCACTTCTTCAAAATAGATTCGCCCAGGCTGTGGTATTTTGTGGAAGAGTCACACTCAAGGGGCCGCATGTGGCTCACGAGCCGCAGTTTGCCAACCATTGGTCTAGGGAAAGCAACCGTCTTTGGCTCCCTGCCCCAATTGGATCCACGTTCAGCTTGGGGAGAAGCCTGATTCATCAGCTGATGTGCTGAACCAAGGCTGTCCTGGGCCAGATGGGAGATGACCCACTCGGCACAGACCGCAGGCCTGGAAGCAGGCAACGTAGAGAGAAAAGAGCCCTGGGCTGGGAGTCCAGAATCTGGGATCTTATACTCTTGGCCTCCTCCCCTCCCTGGGTCTTACCATCCTTGGCTCTAAAAGGAAGGAGTGGACCATATGAGCTCTGGCCACAGGGCTTTATTCAGCAGGAAGACAGCCTGAGCAGGAGGGAGAGAATTCATGGTCAGTGAGAATCGTTGCTCCAAGCTGGTGCCCATCTCCAGCTAGAGCTCAGAATCAGCTGCCAGAAATGAAAGCCTGACAATTACTGAACGCTCTGCAAGTGACATGCCTTCGTGCTGTTCTGTGAGCTCCTCCAAACAAGCCTTTGTAGAATCCTCTTCAGCAATAAAAAGGGACCAACTATTAACACATGCAATAACTTGGACGAATCTCCAGGGCACTGTGCTGAAGGGAAAAATGCCATTTCAAAAAGTTGTATGGTATATGATTCCATTTCTAAAGCATTCTAGAAATGACAAAATTATGAAGAACAGGTTAGTGGTTGCCAGGGTGTGAGGACGGATGGGTGGGAGCTGACTATACAGGAACAGTTCTGTATTTTGATTGTGGTTGTGGTTGCACAAATCTGCAAATGTGAAGAAGTTGCACAGAACTATGCACATACACACAGATGAGTGCATGTAAAACTGGGTGAAGGGAAGAGGAGATCTCTCGATTGTTGCCATTTCCTGTGGGTCTCTAGTTATTTTCATCCTGAGGCTCTTAGAGCTCACACATCTCTGAACAGGGCAGTAAAGATTCCCATTTCTCCTCTGACCCCTGAATTGTGAGCTTCTCTCTCCACTGCAGGCATTGAGAGTGGAAAGGGAGCTGCCAGAAGGCAGCCAACACAATCCCAAGTTACTCTCCACTCCAGGGGAGGATGTGGAGGGTCCATTTATTTTTCTACCTAAGCAGTGAGACTGTATGATTTAGCCAGCTCATAGGTGGGAATACCCTTGTGGAGGGTGTAAACCATGCGCTCTTATTACCCTTCTTTACCCACCTTCATCAAGGTTTTGATTGAAGGAGAAAGAATGACCCTGAACACATAGTTTGATTGCTCTCACATTTCTTCACTTTCTCTCAGCTACTTGTCATCTCACTCCATCTTGCTGTATGCTTGGCACTTGCTACACTGAGGTTGGATGAAGAGATCTACTGTGAAGACACTTAGATAAGAACTGACAAGGACTTAATGGAGCCTGTAGCCTGTTTGAGTAGAACAAGAGCAGGTAGCAAAAAAACAAAATAGTGACAGCAATTAAGTCAAAAGAGTATGTGGGTTGGGTAAGGAGCCACCGGCTCTTGCTCCAAACTAAAGCTGCTTCACAGGGAGAGGTCTTGTGAGAACGTGGTAAGTACTCACACACTTATTGAGTTTCAGGATAGCAGAGAATACACATCCCATTGTTTCAGATGGGAAGGACAGAAAATCTTTCAGAAAGGAGTTTTACTTCAAGGGAAGAGAATCCTAGGCCAAAAGAACATCTGCAAAGACATAAGTACATTCAAGTACATGTCATTAGGTAGGAACAGCCATGGGTAAAACATTGATTTGACCTATTCTGTCCTATATGGTGGCCACTTACTGAACACTTCATTTATTTAATTTTGAAACATTCTCATCCCTCCCCTCTTCTTTAGTAACCATCAATTTATTCTCTATATCTATGAGTCTGTTTCTGTTTTGTTTATTCATTTATTTTGTTTTCATTTTATTGTTTTTTAATATATATTTTTATTGACTTCAGAAAGGAAGGGAGAGGAGAGAGAGAAACATCAATGATGAGAGAGAATCATTGATTGGCTGCTTCCTGCATATCCCCTACTGAGGATTGAGCCCACAACCCCAATATGGGCTATGATCTGGAATCAACCACTGAGCAACACCAGCTGGCTGGGCTATTTATTTTGTGTTTTTAAATTCCACATATGAGATCATACAGTATTTGTTTTTCTGTTTGATTTTTTTCTCTTAGCATAATACTCTCTAGGTCCATCCATGTTGTCACAAATGGCAAGATTTCATTCTTTTGTATGGCTGAGTAATATTCCATTATTGATAAGTACCACATCTTCTTTATCCATCTATCACTTAACTAGGTTGCTTCCTTATATTGGCTATTACTGGTAATACTGCAATGAACATGGGGGTGCATACATTTTTTTCAAGTTAGTGTTTTTTTGTTTATTTAGATAAATACCCTGAAGAGAAATTGCTGGGTCATAACATAGTTCTATTTTTAATTTTATGAGGATACTTCCATATTTTGGGTAGTGGCTGCACCAGTTTGCAATCCCACTGTCAGGTTGCAGCCCCTCTGCTAGGGGCTGGACCTGCGTGGGAATTGGAAGAAGACATGAATAGCAGAGGAAGAGGCATATGGGAGAGACTTTACTGCAGACCAAGTAGCCATTGCTAATACAGGAGCCATCAGATAAAGCAGTTCCTCAAAGTAGCCCTCCCCACACCCACACACACACACAAAGCAGCCATGCACTGGCTGGTCAGCAACATATTTGTACCAACTTAGACAAAAGAGGCTTCTTGTCAAATGGTGTCATCAGTATTTGGGTTATAGAAAGGTATACCTGTGCAGTGCAAACAGTAAAACTGCTATGTCATTGCCTCTGCACATGCGTAGGGCACATAGGCCTTAAACATTCGGTGTACTCTGGTCAGGGTAGAGCAAAGGAAAGATTACAGGGTATAGCGAACAGGACAGTAAAGATTTGATTCCACTTCTCACCAATAGTGCACAAGGGTTCCCTTTTCTCCACATCTTTGCCAACACTTGTTTGTTGATTTACTGATTTATTCTGACAGGTGTGATGTGATATTTCTTTTTTATTTTAAATTAAATCTTTATTATTCAGATTATTACATTTGTTTCTCTTTTTTCCCCTCTACCCAGCTCCCACCCCTCCCTCTGCCCTTAGCTCCCTCCCATTGATCTCATCCATAGGTGTATGATTTTTGTCCAGTCTCTCCCTGTACACCCCTCACCCCTTACCCCCTGAGAATTATCAGTCCA
>JAAGEH010000005.1:18812204-18988657 GCA_011751065.1 Lasiurus cinereus | reverse complement strand
GAGAGAGAGAGAGAGAGAGAGAGAGAGAGAGAGAGAGAGAGAGAGGAAAGGAGGGAGGGAAAGAGAGAGGGAGAGAGGAAGAGGCTTATTTCACTGGGCATAAAGTCCTCAAGGTTCATCCATGTTGTAGCATGGGTCACAATGAGACTTCTAGAGGAATTCAGGAAGTGACAAGAGCCTGACATTAGCACTGGGGATGGAGAGGGGGCCTCAAAAAGATGTGTAGGAGGTTATAGTACAGGCTCAGAGACAGAGAGGTTGGGATTAGGACAACTTCCATGGCAGGCAGACCCTATGGTGGTCCCCATGATCCCTCAGATGTTCATGTCCTGTGTAATCTCCCCCCACCCAACCCCACACCAAGTATAAGTAGGACCTGAGACTTGCTTCTAGGCAACAGAATATGGCACAGGTGAAGGGATTTTACAGATGTGGTTAAGTTCCCAAAGCAGTTGATTTGAGTTAACCAAAAGGGAGAATTATCTTGACTAGCCTGACATAGTCAAGTAAAAACCCTTAAAAGGGGGATGGGGCCCCAGCTGAGGTGAGGGACAACCCTTATAGGCTTGATGACATCAGCAGTCATGTCAAAGAGACCCATGTGGAAGGATCTGTGGGCGGCCAACAGTCAGTAAAAAGAAGTCAGACAATCAGAAGGAAATGAATTCTGCCAATAACTTGTGGGAGCTTGGGAGACACTCCTTCTCCAATCAGGCCTCTGATGAGAAGGTAACCCATCTACACTTCCACTGCAGCCTTGTCAGACCCCGAGCAGAGGACTCAGCTCAGCCATGTCCAGACTCTTGACCCAGGAAACCTTGAGATAATGTGTTGCTTTATGCTGCTAGGGTAGTGGTAATTTGTTATGGAATGTTAGAAGACAAATACAGCTTCCAGGGTTCCTGGGATGCCACCCTAGGAAACAGCCAGGAGCAGGAGGAATATCACTGCAGCTACCATGAATGAAGCACTCACTCGATGGTGGGCACTGTATTAAGATTTTGAATGCCTCTGAATTGTGTTAATTGGCCATTGTACAAAAGGAGTCCCCCTCTTGAGAGAAGTGGGCAGGCCAATCATGTTTAGCAGCATAGTCTGTACTCCTTCCTCTCCAAGCCCAGCCAAACAATCCCCAATCAGAAAGCCTATGATTGCTGCTTTAGAAATTCCAGAATCCGTGGGCCCTTAATCAAGCCTTTCTTCCTTCCGTTATCGCCAGCTGGATTTTAGTAAGTATCATGGAACCCACTGAATTTTATGCATCCAGTGGAGAATGAGCTTCAAGACATTTTGATGAGGAGGCAAGGAATATTCAGACATTTATTACTTACAGAAGTTTTATTTAGATGGACACAACAGTGCAGAACCAAAACAGTGTTTCTCCTTTATCTATGGATACTACAGCCTTGATTTTAGCTTGTCATCCCCCCTTAAAAGAAGTCAGCACGACCAGAAGGAAGACCTGGGGGACACCTGACACACATGGGAATGAATACAAAATACAAGAGTGATAACCACCCAAACACAGAGCTTTCAAGGTGCTCCTTCTGGTTTTAAGGATCATTTTCTAAGTCATGATATGTTCTCATCTTTTGTGGAGTAGAAGCCACAATTCTTTCCAAGTGACATAGCAAAAAGAACATACATATTTTCCTTTAAAAGTTTTGAAGAAATTTAGTCATTAAAAAGAATTTACACCTAGAAGCACCACTTACAGAATACCATTAAATTGTACTTAGGATGCTTTTAAAAAGCCACCTTGCTACAGAGGAGCTGATGATTTCAGTTTTGTAGGGACATTTGTGACGCTGTAGAACTCTACAAGATTTTCCTCTTCGGGTGGGCAGCGGGGAAGCACTCAAGGCACCAGGAGTTTTTATAACTTTCAGGAACTTGAATAACAATTACTGATCAAGCCACATGCTTTAAGTGTCAAAGCGTTTTCACTGCTACAAAGAGAACCCAGAACACAAAATATTTTATTTCAAGGCAGGCAAAACCAGTCACAGATGAACATTTATGATATTCCACAAATAACACATTATCATCTTTCTTTAAAGGTTTCACATTACTTGTGAAAAAATGAGCCAAAAGGCCAATGATTGCCCAGCAGGAGCTAGTTCATCTCAATGCCCCGAGATGAAACCTCAATTACCAACAACTGCACATTTCAATCAACAGTCCTTTTCATGAGGTTCTTCTGGGAAATTAGAGAGACCAGGATCTGTAAATGTCAGTTGCCCTAATCATTGCAGAGCAGCATTGATTAGGGCAATGACCAACTCCACAATAAAAAGCTAAGAATGGTCACTACTTATCTTAGAAACCTATTCATCTGCAGAAATAGTTCTCCTCTACCAAGAAGTTAAGTGAGCTCCCTTCCCCTCTCCTGCAGAGAACCATCTGCCTTTTAAAATCAAATCACAGTTGCCAACAAATGAAGAGTTATCACACTGGTGTGTTTATGGATTCAACAAACATTTGAGAATGCCTATTACACAACAATCATTGTTTTAGGAGCTTCAGGTACAGCAGTGGATAAAAACTCCCACCGTTATGGATTTTCTATTTACTCTGGACTGACAATAGCAAAATGAATCAAACATGCACGCATTTAAAAAAAAAAGTGTGCACCTGCCTCTAAGAGCTGAACTAATTCTCCCAGGAACGAGGCCCTACTGCCCTGCAATGTACCTTGGCTAATTCTTGGATAGGAGGATACCCCGTCAACAGGTTGCTTCCACAAATAAAACATGAACATGCCACAAGACCCACCACACAACTGAAGTTCCCAGCTTCCTCACAGGACCACTCCGAAGCAGGACAAAGCATTTTACAAGTGTTAGTCCACCCTCCTCACATTCCAGTGAGGCTGCCTGGGGACAATGATTTGGATCCAGAATAAGTAGTTCCTGGTGGCCAGAGAGAACAGTGGTCAGTGCCAACTGCCTGACCAATCCAGGCTACCCATGCCAATTCTTGTAACTTTTCCATCTGACTTTAGAAAATGACGTCAGTGACTCAATAGGGACTCTTCACTCAAAAGTGAGCTTTCCACTGAGGCTCACTGAGGAAACCCACGGGCAGTGGGGACCTCCACGCTGCTGTGCAATGGCCTTCAGCCATTGAAGCACAGCTTAACCCTGGGTGTGTGGGCTGTGACCCCCGAAGGTTTGTCTAGTGTTTGTGTAGATCTGAAAAGAAGGTATATAGCTTTAAATAATATTTCCAAAGGGAGTTTGTAACCTCCCAGAAGTTTAAGAACCTCTGCATTGGAGGGTCTCTGTCTGTTCCTTGGTAAAACTATACATGCAGCTGGTTACTGCATTCAGAAAGAAGGGCCCATGGGTGCTACAAACCTGGTTCAGAGGCTGCCTACTGGTTTAACTAGGCAGACCTGTGTCAGAGAAAAGGTCAAGTACTACATGGGGTGGGTGGTGGGGGTTGAGAAGTTCATTTAGGAAGGTTGTCTCCTTTTATAGAGCAATGAATGTCTCCTCACCTTCAGGAATCTGGCTGCTCAAATTAGTTCACTAAGCCAGTAACACTCAGTTTCCTAGTAACACTTTTTTCTAAGCAAAAATGTATGCTATCCACCTCAGCTTCCTGGTGGCATGACTGCTGTTCTCAGGCAACTAGCCCATGGGCTTGTCCTCCCCACCCCATGCCAGGTCAGATTTGGAAGGTGATTGGAGTGAATGGAGCTCTTTACTGTTCAAAATCACCATCGATGTCATGGTTTTGTCCAGGCTTTCACCTGGGGTGAGGGGTGGGGGAGGGGCACATGGCTATAGAGCCTCTGGGAAAAACTGTAACTAGACTCTCAAAACCATCAGCCACAGACACTATGAAAAAGAGAAAAACGACAGGTGTTTCCCAGGAGTGTAGAGCACCAGCTGTGCGTTTTCTGGAAGGGCCTTTATTGTGGCCACTCTTCTTCTTGCACCTGCTTCTGTCTTTGCTGCCTTTTACTGGACTCTGCCCTCCTCAAAGATGAGGACCTGTCTTTTTCATGCCCACCTAGTTGGTGACTAGTGTCACAGACCCTCTCGGAGCTCCGAGAGTGGGAATGGGGACTTGAACAGAAGCCAGTTATAACTCTGATGGAAGGATGACACATGGCAGGACTTAGAGAGTTCCTGTCTTCTAAATAATGTATCCACTTCACTGCTTCAAAGTACACACGAGGGACAGTCTACAGGAAAAATGAGGCTTTCTGAAAGAAAAGCATAGCATAGGAAAATATATATTTTCAAATTATAAAAACAATGATTGTAATAGAGTATGGTGAACGAATATCTCCGATACAATGACATGAACATGTAGCAAAACTGGTAACTTAGATTACTGCCATTTCCACTATAATTTAGTGGTAATAAATAACACATAATAAGAATAATTTAAAGCACTGATTGCATCCTTGATTATTTATTATTAGCTCTCCATCTCAGAAACTATCACAGAAGCACAAGTGAAACCTGCCTGCCTTTGTGAGTATTCGAAAGACAAAAAGCAGTTTATATAACTTTTGTTCTTCACAAAACTGCCATTATATCAGGTCAACACTGTCCCTAAGAGCCACATGTAAACTTCGAGGTTCCTGAGGATTGCTTGCGTTAACAATGTGTTCACTCTCTAAGAATAAAAATGGGGAGGTCCACAGATGTCATTTTTAAAAAGTTTGTATAAAATGTAAACATGGTTAGGATGTCTTTACATGGTCAGAATTGGTCAGAGTTTTTATATATTCTTAGCTTGAAAATGTTTACAAAATAATGCTTGGATTTATAATAGGTACCCTTTGTCACATTTATTCTATAATTCTCCATCAATGTTAGAATGTTTTTCCCAAATGGCCTCAATTCTGACATCATGTGACACTAAATTAAATGTGTAAAAAAATGTGCTTAAATATAAATAAAATACACTGCTAAGCTGTGCTGGCTTCAGGCACACCATATGGCAGCTGTCATTTATATATTCTGATCACAGTAGGTAAAATGTCCCTCATTTTAAACATTCTGTGTTCAGTTAATTTGTTTAAGTAGCGCCCTGTTTCAAATGCTTCTGCTAACAGGGGCTGCACTGTGAACATCCCTTGGACAGTGCCTGAATCAACCTGTACTGAATGCTCAGATTTCCCCGAGGACTCTTTCAGAAGCCTTCTATCCGGTACAGAAGTCACAATTCAGTACCCTTTAGACTCTTGTCTTATAAACTAATTTGTCAGGCAGAGCAGTGTATGGGTGGCATACCAGGCTGCAGCTAATAGTGGTTAGTGTGGTTAGCCAAGGCTCTCAGGTGGCAGTGTAGAGAGCGCCAGGATGTGCATTTCTCCCAATTCAGGACAAGGTCAAGAGCAGGTCCACAGCCAGTAAACATTTTTCTTGTCCAGCAGTCATTAGGGCACGTAGGATTTTCATACTGAGTTGCATTCTGACATGCTTATTATTATTTCACAAAACAAAACAACAGTCTCCCCAGATCCGTGCTTTCCTATAGCTCTGAGTCTCATCGCACCATCTAGACAGAAAGGTGTTGCTTTGAGGCACTAAAAGGGCTACCACTCTTACTCTGATTAGTCTTTCCACTTTTCATCTGATGAGAGCTCACATACTTGCTGTGTGGCTTACTCATCTCTGTATTGCTTCTCAAAGGAAGTGCACGAACGGCTCTCCCACAGCATTCGGAGGGCCATCATTTTCATTAGGGACTCCATAAGTCCTGTCCGGCCATTACCAAGAGCCATTTACTGCAAACCAGATGAAACCTCACAGAAGCTGCAGCCAAAATGAATCACCCATCACAGAAGTCACGGTTCTGAAGTTCCTGAAAACGATCATCAGCAAGAAGAATCCAGGAGTCTCTGTCGAGCATTCCTCTCCCCATTATTTGCTTTAGTTTCACTGTGTGCATTCAAATCTGTCAAAATGGAAAGGATATATCTGTGACAGAAGTCACAGCACAAATTAACTTCCCTGCTGCTATATATCTATCTCATGTTTTTTGCCTTAGCCAATTTCACTGCACAATGAAGTTAGGTCAGGGCAACAATTAAACCAATACACTATCATTCCCCGCCCCCAACTTCACTCCCTTTTTAAAAATATATTTTTTTATTGATTTCAGAGAGGCAGGGAAAGAGAGAGGGAGAGGGAGAGGGAGAGAGAGAGAAGCATCGATGATGAGAGAGCATCACTGATCGCCTGCCTCCTGCATATCCCTTACTGGGGATCGAGCCTGAAACCTGGACATGTTTCCCAACCGCGACCTTCAGGTCAACGATCAAACAACTAATCCATGCTGGCCGGGTCTTTCACTCCCTTTTGAAAGAGACAGAGAATAAAAGACAAAAGGATCAGAGGTACAGGGAGAAAAGCCAGTAAAACAAGACCAAAAAATAAATAAGAATGACAATAAGGCGTAATGCTTGAGCAAGAGGCAGAATATGGAACAGAGAGGAGAAGAAAGAACATTCTAGAAAAAGCACAGAAGCTTTCCTTCATTGGGAATTTGGGGCTGTCCCAATTCTTTCCCTTTCTCTCCTAGTACTGAAGGGTTCCACTTAAGATCACACTAGGAAAATGGCAAAGACTGTCAATCATTCATAAAAAAGAGCTGCAAAGGTTCTCTGTGGGTTCCCTCAGGTCAGTGGTCGGCAAACTCATTAGTCAACAGAGCCAACTATCAACAGCACAATGATTGAAATTTCTTTTGTGAGCCAAATTTTTTTAACTTCTTCTAATGCCACTTCTTCAAAACAGACTTGCCCGGGCCGTGGTATTTTGTGGAAGAGCCATACTCAAAGGGCCAAAGAGCCGCATGTGGTTCTCGAGCCGCAGTTTGCCGACCATGGACTCAGGTGAAATCTAACCCTACCTTTGAGCTCTGCCGTCTGGTTTCCCTGCTCCTCTCCCATCATCTCAGACTGCTTGCGATTTTTGCCGTCCACGATATCCATCTTGATCATGCCAAGGTTAGTCAGGAGAACCATTGGGTCGATGCCCTGACAGTTGCTTTTAATATTCTCCAGTACCTTAAGACACTTGTATGACTTGAGTTCACTTATATTCTCCTCCAAGAAAAGATTGTAGAGGCTCAAATCGTTGTACCCTTCAGACTTGAAATGCAGAACATCAAAAGTGGGCAGGGTTTCATATACTTTGAGAACATCTATCTTCTGTCGGAATGGAACAAACAGCGTGTAGACAACCACGGGAACCAGCAGAACATAAACCACAAAGTTAATGAAACTGAGCAACTGGAAGATGCCAACTGCGATGAGTTTGCACTGAATCTGATCAGGGACAGTGCTGTCATTTTTCAGGATCCCTGATTTGATGCTGCAGACAAACTCATCTGAGAGGGAGGAGAGGCTAAAATAATAGCCCAGGTAGACGCATGCTAACACTATAATGCTGAGTGTTAGCACCCGGCAGCTGATGTACTTGACAATTAAATTATTAGAGTTTTTCTTTGTCTTCAGGTACTGTTCCACAATTGGATACTTGAAGTGGCTTTCAGATATCTCCCACAAACTAATAAGAAAATGAAAAGCATTCAAACCCTTACCAAGACCATCAAATAGTAAAGACATAAACACATTTAACAATATCACACTAAAAATCTCAAACGCCTTCTTTCCCAAACTCCTCTACTTATAACTTCACTCGCTTACAAGAGAATCAAATCAGGTTTTGGAAAAACAAAGAATGAAAAGCAATAACAAAACACCTTTCCCCCTGATATTTTTAAAAGTTCTAATTAGTTAAATGAGTTACATTTGTAAATTCTTTGAACACCTGTTACCTAGTGAATGTACATGTTTGTTACATAAATTTGATAGTTCTTATTCTGATGCTTTTTTTAAAGTATAATTTTCTGCTCACTCAAATGTGCAGAATAAAGTAAAGAAGAATATTCTGGCCTGGCTAGAACACACATACTTCCTGTTGGCAAGGGCGGGAGGCAGACGGCTCAGTGGGTGTGAGCCCAGGCTGTAGACCAACAGACCTGACTCAAGCCCCATCTCACCCACTGATTGCTACAGGACAGTGTTTTTATCTGCAAAGGGGGAAATAAATGCTCTTGATGCTCTGAGGATTAAGTGAGATCATGTACTTAGAGAACCCAACGATAGATTAAGTATTTTTTAAATGAGAGCTATTAATACTATTACTATTGTTAATAACAAGAATCAGAGGAAGAATGTAAAAAAGGCAAGGCACCGCCTATTCATTTCCTTCTCTCACACTTGCTTTCTAAGCTCAGTGGTCTCATAATCCTCCGTGCTCCCCCCATTAAGGTGTAGGTCAAAGCAAGTGAGCCACACCCAGTGCCCTAAACTGTTACTTCTTCCCGTGAAACAGAGATGGTTCACTTAACAAGGACAGGACTCTTGATGTGAGGACAGATGCTGGGGCATACAGGTGGGGGTGAGATTTAGGGAGAGCGAGTCATCCCAGCCCTCCCACTCCCATCTACTGGCAATAGGAACCCAAAGCCCAGACAGGCAGGAAAGGGGCAGAGAATATGTGTTCGACAAAACCTGACTTGGTACCTGCAGGGGACCAAGTTACCTTTGTCCTACATTCTCATTAGAACCGGGAACTGGGCAGGCACCATCTCTCAGGTTGAGGTCACGCACGCTCTTCGCGGCTTTAATGGCGCGGTTGTAAACTTTGTCAAGTTCTTCTATGATGAACTTCAAATCTGAGCAAATATGTGGAGCAGCTGCAAAACGCCAGAACAGGGAGGGCAGGTACAGCAGGATGGCGACCAGCAACAGGATGTAGGGGAAAAACTGAAACACAAAAGCATACCATGGGATCAAAGTTCCTCTGAGGCTACCTCACCATGCATGCGCGTGGCTTCCTCATTCTGAGACAGATGTGAGCGCCCATGCCGCTTGTGGGAATTAGGCTCATTACCTAATAACTGCTTCTTATGGCTAAATTCACTTGTCCAGGTAAGCTTTGATATTGGTAATTACCTTTCTCCTTCCTTTCAATAGACTTTAATTGGAAAGCATTGGCCATTACAGGGTGACATATGATGTTTTCCTCTCTCTACGCACAGAAAGAAACAAAAATAAAGTACTCCCATATCCTTTTGAGTAATCCCTCAATGAAACCCCAAATCAAAGAGATCAATGTCACAGTGGCCTCTGCTAGGCTCTATTTTTAAAATTGCTGTAGTTTTAAAAGGTCACTAAGAGTTAGAGCTCTGGAGGGTTGAGAAATGGCGGCAGAATACACGGCCGCGTCTGGAGCCTTGTGGCTGGACAGAGGGAGAGAGAGCAGCTGAGAGTCGCACTGGAAGTGTTTGTTGGCAAGTTAAGAGTCAGTTATCCTCCAGGAGAAGGTGGGGGACTGCTGGACGGGGCTCCCCTGACCAGGCAGCCCCACTGCCACGGGTGTTTTTTTTTATCTCCTGGAGCCACCAGCACGAATGCGGAGACCGCACCATCTTGCAGAGGGAGGTGGATGTCGGCGGCAGTCTGAAAGCTACAGCTGCAGCACCTACCGAACAGTCGGGGGACCCAGAACACCACTCTCCAATCGATGCAGACACATGGACTCAGAGAAGCTCCACACGGCACATGGGAAGGTCAGATTTCACCTGGGATAAGGTGAGGTCTCCTGTCCCGCAGAACAGAGACGTGCACATTGTGGGAACCGGGTTGCTGGAAAGCTGCTTCTAGAGAGGTCTGAGGATGTGGGGCAGGGCATGATCCCTAAGTATGGAAAGGGACTCTCGGAGCTGTTGACAGAGCGGAGCTCTAGAAAACAACTCATTTTGATCTGAGGCAGAAGGACAGCCTGGGAGTTATTACAGTGTCCCGGCTGCTCGAATCCCCACAAACTGGTATTACGAACCACAGAGTAGCAGGATCTAAGCAGAGCCTAGAGAGGTCCTGTGCTTAGTCTCAGAGGTCAATTACAAAACATTGCTACAAATTGACTCTTACATAACCACAAAAGAATAAAGAGATTAAAACACAGCTCAGCACTGGAACACAGGGAACTGCAATACACCCCCGACTGGGAAACAGGAGTGCCAAGCAGAACAATAGTGGAAGTGAATGACTCCACTACTGCCCATTCTATTATTTTTTCTTTTTAAAAAAATTTTATTTTATTTTATTATTTTTTATTTTTGCATATTTTAATTAAAAAACTATTTTTTTCTTTTCTCCTCAACTGATTTTACCTTTTTAATTACTACATTTTTGTTTTCAACTAGTATTATTACTACTACTAGTTTACCTTTTCAGAAAAAAAAACCAAAAAACAAGTTTCATTTTGTTTTCTCTTTATTTTACTTTGGGATTAGAGTTCTACATTCTATTTTCATCTTTCCTTTAGCATAATTGTACTCTGTCTCAACTCTACCTTTATGCCAACACTCTCCTCCTAACTTTCCCCATTTTGTTATCTTATTTCTCTTTCCCTTTTCTAACTTTAGATTCTCCCTATTCTTTCTCTTTACCTGATTAAATTAGATATATAAGTCTAATATATATCTAATTTCAAATCCCCTACTCCAAGTCCATACAAACCTCTCTCTTTTTGTCTTCACTATCCAAAAAGTTGTTTTTCTCTATGTCGTTTTGTTGCTGTTTGCCTGAACGGTGATTATATCAATTTTTTGTACTTTTTTTTGGTGAGATTGTTTTAGCTTATTCTACTTGTTTTATTTTGCTTTTTGTTTGCTTTGTTTTGGTTTGTTTTTTTACCTCTTTTCCCTCGCCTCCTTTGATATTAGTTGTTATTTGTAGTTTATATTAATCTCCAGGTACTTGTTGCCGGCATTTGTTGGGATTAGTGGCTGTTCTATTGGAATTTTCTTCTCACATCTATATTTTGTTCCCCTTTTCTCTCTTATCCTCTTTCTTATCTCTCTGACTTTTTTTTTCTCTTTCTCTTTTCTCTTCTTCTTCTCCTTTTTATTTTTTTATTGTATTTTATTTTTCATTCATTTATTGTTTTTTTTCCCTCTCCCAATTTGATTTTGGCACTTCTTTCTTTTCTTTTTTCCCCATTTTCCTCTTCTTCTTTCTGTACTTAACCCTAATTTGTCTTTCATTAGTGGTCACCTTATTGGTGGTTATTAACATCGTGAATACATTTCTGTTCAGTGCCCTGTGTGTTGTACCTGGTCGAGGTGTAGTTTGTGCCTCTGAATCAACGTAGGAGAGAATTACATAACCAGACACCTGGAGAAGAAAGACCATGGGCAGGCGAAGAAATAGCCCGCATACGTCAGAAAGGCACGTATCACCAGAAAAGGAAGTAAACGAAATAGAAGCAGAAATAAGCCTGCCAGAGAAAGAGTTCAGAGAAATGATCATAAGGTGGATGAAAAGAATGGAAGACAAAATTGACAATGTGAGTAAGAGACAAGAGGAAATGAAGAAGAGCCAAGAGGAAATGAAGATGAAGCAAGAAGAAATGCAGAATAATCAAGAAGAAATGAAAAATGGCATCACTGCTATAAAGAACTCAATAGAAAGCATCTAAAGTAGACTAGAAGAAGCAGAGGACTACATCAGTGAGCTAGAAGACAACTTAGGAAAAAATACCCAAGTACAGCAGCTTCTAGAAAAATAATTAAAAAGCAAGAGAGAGCCTAAGGGAACTTTGGGATAACACGAAACAAAGCAACATCTGCATAAATGGGGTTCCAGAAAGAGCGGAAACTGAGCAAGGAATAGAAAACCTGTTTGAAGAAATAATGACAGAAAACTTCCCCAATATAGGAAAGAAAAAACCCATACAAATCCAAGAAGCTCACAGAGTGCCAAGCAAAATGAACCCCAAAAAACTGACACCAAGGCAAACACCAACGACAAAGTAAGAATCTTAAAAGCGGATCTGGGAATCCAAGATGGCGGCATAGGTAAACACCTACACTGCTGCCTCACACAACAATTTCAAAACTACAACTAAAAGACAGAACGGACATCATCCAGAATCACAGGAAAGCTGGCTGAGTGGAAGTTCTACAACTCGAAGGAAAGAGAGGGGCTTACGGAGACCCAGAGGAGCTGTAAAAAGCCGAGGTACGGAGACGTGCATGCGGAGAGAGCGGGTGCCAGAGTACCTGGCTGGCTTTCTCTGGCGGGAGGGAAACGGAGACTCCCAACAGCATTGAACCCCTTCTCTTACAACACTAAACCCCAGATCCAGCTGAAATTCATACAGGGTGAGTTTGGACTGCGAAAAGGGAGAAGTGCCAGAAATTTAGGGGAGTCGCAAAAGATCAGAGGGCTGGTGGCGGCACGCACGGCACTGAGCAAAGGACAGATTGCTGATTGTGCCGCTGGCTTTCTCGAGTGGGCGGAAGACAGACCCTCCCAACTGTGCCACTTCTGACTCCACTAAGCCCCTGCTTCGGGTGAAACCCTGGAAACCTAGACTCCTGTGGTCCTGGTGCGCAGGGGAGCTGGAAAGGCAGCGGTTAGAGGCACTGCGGGTGCGAGCACAAGGACCGCTTCAGCCATTACCCAGCCACGTGAAACTCAGGGGCCGTGGAGGGCGGGGCTGACTGGAAGGCAAGTTGGTCCCCTAAGCCCTGAGACTCCACCCATCCCAAGCTCAACAGAGGCTTCTGCGGCTTTGCACGCCTGGTTTCACAAGGCTGAATTCAACACAGAAGTTTCCCCGACATAGGGAAAATGCCGAGACAAGGGAAGGGAGTACAAACAAAAGAAATGGAGGAAAAAAAACGACTGGATATAGAGTTCAAAACCACGCTTATAAGGTTTTTCAAGAATATGCTAGAAAACATGGATAAATTTATCAAGTCCCAAGAGGAGATGAAAAAGGACATACTAGAGATGCAAAAGAGCCAACTAGAGATGGTAAAGGTCCAACTAAAGATGAAAAAGGACCAACTAAAAATTAAACATTCACTGACTGAAATAAAAAATATTATACAGAGTCCTAACAGCAGACTAGAGAAAGGCAAGAATCAAGTCAAAAATTTGAAATATAAAAAAGCAGAAAACACTCAACTGGAAAAGCAAGAAGAGAAAAGAATCCAAAAATGTGAAGATAATGTAAGGAGACTCTGGGACAGCTTCAAACGTACCAACATCAGAATTGTGGGAGTGCCAGAAGAGAGAGAGCAAGATACTGAAAACCTACTTAAAGAAATAATGACTGAAAACTTCCCACATCTGGTGAAAGAAATAGACTTACACGTCCAGGAAGCACACAGAACCCCATATAAAAGGAATCCGAAGAGGACCATACCAAGACACATCATAATTAAAATACCAAGAGCAAAAGACAAAGAGAGAATATTAAAAGCAGCAAGAGAAAAACAGTTCATTACCTACAAGGGAGCACCCATACGATTGTCAGATGATTTCTCAACAGAAATGATGCAGGCCAGATGGAAGTGGCAAGAAATATTCAACGTGATGAATAGCAAGAACCTACAACCAAGAATAATCTATCCAGCAAAGCTATCATTCAGAATTGAAGGGCAGATAAAGAGCTTCACAGAGAAGAAAAAGCTAAAGGAGTTCATCAACTCCAAACCAGTATTATATGAAATGCTGAAAGGTACTCTTTAAGAAGAGGAAGAAGAAAAAGATTAAAGTCAAAAAATTATGAACAACAAATAGGTATCTATCAACAAGTGAATCTAAAAATTAAGTGAATTAAAAATTTGATCAACAGAATAAACTGGTGAATATACTAGAATCAGGAGCATTGAAAGGGAGTGGACTGATAATTCTCAGGGGGAAAGGGGTGAGGGGTATACAGGGAGAGACTGGAGAAAAATCATACACCTATGGATGAGGTCAACGGGAGGGAGGGAAGGGTGGGAGCTGGGTGGAGGGGTGCTATGGAGGGGAAAAAAGAGAAACAAATGTAATAATCTGAATAATAACGATTTAATTTAAAAAAAAAATCTTAAAAGCAGCCAGAGAGAAAAAGAAAGTTACCTACAAAGGAACCCCCATAAGACTAGCAACTGATTTCTCAACAGAAATTCATCAGGCCAGAAGGGAATGGAATGAAATATACAAATTCATGCAAAGGAAGGGTCTGAATCCAAGAATATTATACCCTGCAAGGCTTTTAATCAAAATTGAAGGTGAAATCAGAAGCTTCACAGATAAAAAAGGACTAAGGGAATATATTGCCACCAAACCAGCAATGCAAGAAATGTTAAAGAGTCTGCTGTAATAAACAGAAATAGGAAGCGAAAAAGGAACTCGGGGGTAAAGACTAAAAATGGCGACAGATAAATACCTATCAATAATAACTTTAAATGTAAATGGATTAAATGCTCCAATCAAAAGACATAGGGTAAGCGAATGGATAAGAAAACATGATCCATATATCTGCTGTCTGCAAGAAACCCACCTCAGGAGAAGAGATGCACACAGATTGAGGGTGAAGGGATGGAAGATAGTGTTTTAGGCAAATGGAAATGAAAAAAAAAACAAAACCTGGGGTTGCAATACTTATATCTGACAAATTAGATCTCAAAGTGAAGGACATAACAAGAGATAAAGAAGGCCACTTCATAATACTAAAGGGAACAATCCAACAAGAAGAAATAACTCTGGAAAACATATATGCACCCAATATAGGAACAACTAAATACATAAAAAAACTCCTGGAGGATATTAAGGAAGAGATTGATAGCAATACATTCATAGTAGGAGATTTCAATACCCCACTATTACCACTGGACAAATCCTCTAAACAAAAAAATCAGCAAAGAAACATCAATCTTAAATGACTCACTAAACCAGATGGAATTAATTAACATCTTCAGAACATTTCATCCCAAAGCCACAGAATATACATTCTTCTCCAGTGCACATGGGTCATTTTCAAAGATAGATCATATATTGGGTCATAAGAAAAGTCTCTTCAAATTCAAGAAGATAGAAATCATATCAAGCGTTTTCTCAGACCACAGTGGCATAAAACAGGAAATCAACTACAATAAAAACAATACTAAAAAATCAAACACATGGAGACTAAACAGCATGCTATTAAACAATGACTGGGTAACCAGAGAGATCACGGAAGAAATAAAAAACATCATGGCAACAAATGACAATGACAACACAACAATACAAAATTTATGGGACATAGTGAAAGCAGTCTTGAGAGGGAAGTTCATAGCCCTACAAGCCTACTGCAAAAAACAGGAAACAATGGTAAGAAATTTCCTAGGGGAAAAGCCAAGATGGCCGCATAGGTGAACACCTACACTGCTGCCTCACACAACAATTTCAAAACTACAACTAAAAGACAGAACGGACATCATCCAGAACCACAGGAAAGCTGGCTGAGTGGAAATTCTACAACTAGAGGGAAAGAGAGGGGCTCACGGAGACCCAGAGGAGCTGCAAAAAGCTGAGGTACGGTGTTGCGCGCGTGGAGAGAGCGGGTGCCGGAGAACCTGGGTGGCCTTCTCCGGTGGGAGGGAGACAGAGACTCTCAAAGGCATTGAACTCCTTATCCTACAACACTAAACCCCTGATCCAGCCGAAACTCATTTGGGGGGGAGTTTGGACTGTGAAGTGGGAGAAGTGCACGGAAATTTAGGGGAGTCGCAAAACATCAGAAGTCTGGTGGCGCACACGGCACTGCGCCACACAGGACAGCCTGCTGATTGTGCCGCTGGCTTTCACGAGTGGGCGGGAGACAGACCTTCCAAACTGTGCCACTTCTAACTTCACTAAACCCCAGTTTCGGGCGAAACCCTGGGGACCCAGACTCATGTGGTCCTGTCGCACAGGGGAGCCGGAAAGGCAGCAATCTAGAGGCACCGCGCACACAGGGACTGCTCCAGCGATTACCCAGTCACATGAGACTCAGGGGCCATGGAGGGCGGGCCGACTGGAAGGCAAGGCGGTCCCTTCAGCCCTGAGACTCCACCTATCCCAAGCTCAAGAGAGGCTTTTGCAGTTTTTCAAGTCTGGTATCATAAGGCTGAATCCAACACAGAAGTTCTCCTAGCATTGTGAAAATGCCGAGACAAGGGAAGGGATCACAAACAAAAGAAATGGAGGGGAAAAAAAAAAACACGACTGGATGTAGAGTTCAAAACCATGCTTATGAGGTTTTTCAAGAATATGCTAGAAAACATGGATAAATTTATCAAGTCCCAAGAGGAGATGCAAAAGGACCAACTAGAGATGATAAATGACCAAATAGAAATTAAACATACACTGTCTGAAATAAAAAATATTACACAGAGACCTAACACCAGACTAATGGAAGGCAAGAATCAAGTCAAAAATGTGAAATATAAAGAATCAGAAAATACTCAACTGGAAAAGCAAGAAGAGAACAGAATCCAAAAATGTGAAGATAATGTAAGGAGTCTCTGGGACAGCTTTAAGCGTACCAACATAAGAGTTGTGGGGGTGCCAGAAGAAGAGAGAGAGCAAGATACTGAAAATCTATTTCAAGAAATAATGACTGAAAACTTCCCACGTCTGGTAAAAGAAATAGACTTACAAGTCCAGGAAGCACACAGAACCTCATATAAAAGGAATCCAAAGAGGACTACACCAAGACACATCGTCATTAAAATACCAAGAGCAAAAGACAAAGAGAGAATATTAAAAGCAGCAAGAGAAAAACAATTAATTACCTACAAGGGAGCACCCATACGACTGTCAGCTGATTTCTCAACAGAAACGATGCAGGCCAGACGGGAGTGGCAAAAAATATTCAACGTGATGAATAGCAAGAATCTACAACCAAGAATACTCTATCCAGCAAACTATCATTCAGAATTGAAGGGCAGATAAAGACCTTCACAGAGAAGAAAAAGCTAAAGGAGTTCATCAACTCCAAACCAGTATTATATGAAATGCTGAAAGGTACTCTTTTAGAAGATGAAGAAGAAAAAGGTAAAAGATAAAAAATTATGAACAACAAATACATATCTATCAACAAGTGAATCTAAAAATTAAGTGAATTAAAAATTTGATCAACAGAATAAACTGGTGAATATATTAGAATCAGCAGCACAGAAAGGGAGTGGATTGATAACTCCCGGGGGGGGGGGGAAGAGGTGAGGGGGGTACAGGGAGTGACTGGACAAAAATCATACATCTATGGACTTATCAATTGGGGGGAAAGGTAAGGGTAGAGGGAAGGGTGGGAGCTGGGTGGAGGGGTGCTATGGA
Organism: Lasiurus cinereus; assembly: GCA_011751065.1. Classification (NCBI taxonomy): domain Eukaryota; kingdom Metazoa; phylum Chordata; class Mammalia; order Chiroptera; family Vespertilionidae; genus Lasiurus; species Lasiurus cinereus. The sequence goes on along the minus strand of JAAGEH010000005.1, from coordinate 18,971,478 downwards.
GGGGAAAAAAGAGAAACAAATGTAATAATCTGAATAATAAAGATTTAATTAAAAAAAGAAAGAAATTTCCTAACCCTACAATTCAAAGACCTAGAAAGAGAGCAACAAGAAAAGCCTAGTGTAAGCAGAAGGAAGGAAATAGTAAAGATCAGAGTGAAGATAAACACCATGGAGACCAAAGAAACAATTCAAAAGATCAACAAAACCAAGAGCTGGTTCTTTGAAAGGATAAACAAGATTGATGGACCTCTAGCCAGGCTTACCAAGAAGCAAAGAGAGAAGACACAAATAAACAAAATCAGAAATGAAAGAGGAGAAATAAGAACAGACCCAGCCGAAATACAATGGATTGTTAAAAAATACTATGAACAACTCTTTTCCAACAAATTGGACAACCTGCAAGAAAAGGACATATTCCTAGAAAAATATAACCTTCCAAAATGCAATCAGGAAGAATCTAAACATCCCAATAGTCCAATAACTATGGAAGAAATTGAAGCACTCATCAAAAAGCTTCCAGCAAACAAAAGCCTGGGACCAGATGGCTACACAGGAGAGTTTTACCAAATATTCAAGGAAGAATTAAAACCTATCCTCCTCAAACTATTCAGAAATATTCAAGAAGAAGGAACACTTCCAAACACCTTCTATGAAGCCAGCATCACCCTAATACCAAAACCAGATAAAGACAACACAAGGAAAGAGAATTATAGGCTAATATCTCTCATGAACATAGACGCCAAAATCCTCAACAAAATTCTAGCAAATCGGATCCAGCAGTACATCAGAAAGATCATACACCATGACCAAGTAGGATTCATCCCAGGAATGCAAGGATGGTACAATATCCACAAATTAATAAACGTGATACATCACATAAACAAATTGAGAGATAAGAATCATATAGCCATATCAATTGATGCAGAAAAAGCATTTGACAAAATCCAACACCCTTTCTTGATAAAAACTCTCAGCAAAGTGGGAATAGAAGGATCATACCTCAACATCATAAAAGCCATATATGATAAACCCACAGCTAACACCATACTCAATGGGCAAAAACTAAAAACATATCCTCTAAGAACAGGAACAAGACAGGGATGCCCACTCTCACCTCTCCTGCTCGACATAGTACTGGAAGTATTAGCCATTGCAATTAGACAAAAAGAAGAAATAAAAGTCATCCAAATTGGAAAAGAAGAAGTAAAGCTGTCCTTATTTGCAGATGACATGACACTGTACATAAAAAACCTGAAGGACTCCATCACAAAACTAATTGACTTAATAAATGAATTTGGCAATGTAGCAGGATACAAAATTAATGCCAAGAAATCTGTGGCATTTCTATACACTAATAGTGAAATTACAGAAAGAGAAACTAAAAAAGCAATCCCATTTACCATCGCACCAAAAAAATTAAAGATACCTAGGAATTGCTGAGACCGGTTTGGCTCAGTGGATAGAGCATCAGCTTGCAGACTGAAAGGTCCCAGGTTCAATTCCGGTTGGGGGCAGTTACCTTGCTTGCGGGCACATCTCCACTGTGGGGCGTGCAGGAGGTGGCTGATCGATGTCTCTCTCATCGATGTTTTTGACTTTCTATCTCTCTCCATTCCTCTCTGTAAAAAATCAATAAAATATATTAAAAAAAAATAAAGATACCTAGGAATAAACCTAACTAAGGAGGTAAAAGACCTATTTGTAGAAAACTACAGGACACTGAAAAAAGAGATAGAGGAAGATGTCAACAGATGGAAGAGCATACCATGTTCATGGATTGGGAGAATCAACATCATTAAAATGTCCATACTACCCAAAGCAATCTATAGATTCAAAGCACTACCCATTAAAATACCAACGACATATTTCACAGACCTAGAAAGAATTCTTCAAAGATTCATCTGGAAGAAAAAAAGACCACAAATAGCTACAGCAATTCTGAGAAAGAAGAATAAAGTAGGTGGGATCTCAATACCAGATTTCAAGCTATATTACAAAGCAACTGTTCTCAAAACAGCCTGGTACTGGCACAAGAACAGACATATAGACCAATGGAATAGAATAGAGAACCCAGATATCCACCCAAACCACTATGCTCAACTAATATTTGACAAAGGAAGCATGAATATACAATGGAGCCAAGAGAGCCTCTTCAACAAATGGTGTTGGGAAAATTGGACAGATACATACAAAAAAATGAAACTGGACCACCAACTTACACCAAATACAAAAATAAACTCAAAATGGATATAGGACCTAAACGTTAGAAGGGAAACCATAAAAATACTAGAGGAATCCACAGGCAGCACAATCTCAGACATATGCCAAAAGAACTTCTTCACTGATACTGCTCTAAAGGCAATGGAAGCTAAAGAAAAAATAAAGAAATGGGACTACATCAAAATAAAAAGCTTTTGTACAGCTAAAGAAACCATCAACAAAACAACAAGAAAGACCACTGTATGGGAGAACATATTTCAAATGTTATCACTGATAAAGGTTTAATCTCCAACATCTACACCAACTTATACAACTTAATAAAAGGAAGATAAACGATCCAATAAAAAAATGGGCAACGGACCTAAATAGAACCTTTTCGAAAGACGACAGAAGGAAGGTCAAGAGACACATGAAAACATATTAAAAGTCACTAATTATCCAAGAGATGCAAATCAAAATGACAATGCGATACCATATTACATCTGTCAGAATGGCAATCATCAATAAATCAACAAACGACAAGTGTTGGTGAGGATGTAGAGAAAAAGGAACCCTTGTGCACTGTTGGTGGGAATGCAGCCTGGTATAGCCACTGTGGAGAACTGTATGGAGTTTCCTCAAAAAACTAAAAATGCATCTCCCATTTGACTTAGCAATCCCACTCTTAGGAATTTATCCTAAGAAGTTACAAACACCAATCAGAAAGGATTTATGCACCCCTATGTTCATAGCAGCACAATTTACAATAGCTACAATTTGGAAACAGCCTAGGTGCCCGTCAGCAGATGAGTAGAACAGAAAACTGTGGTACATCTACACAATGGAATTCTATGCTGCCATTAAAAAGATGGAATTCTTACCATTTGCAGCAACCTGGATGGAACTGGAGAGCCTTATGCTAAGTGAAATAAGCCAGTCAATGAAGGAGAAACACCACATGATCTCACTCATTTGTGGATAATAAAGAACATTATAAACTGATGAACAAAAAGATAGATACAGAAGCAGTAAAGCATCAAACAGATTGTCAAATTACAGCAGGAAGTTTAAGGAGAGGTGGGGTAGATAAGAGATCAACCAAAGGACTTGTATGCATGCATATAAGCATAACCAATGAACACAGACACTGGGGGGTTGGGGTATGCCTGGGAGGGGGGATGGCAATGGGGAGATATGTATACATGTAACACAATAAAAAAAATAAAAATAAAATTATGCAAAACTAAAAAAATATAAATAAATAAATAAATAAATAAATAAATAAAGGGTAGCCTGACATGCATTGGCATTAAAAAAAAAAAGTTACAGCTCTGCTTCCCCCTCCCCCCCCTCCTTCTCTGGGATAATGACATAGAAATGCATAACTTCTTCACTCATGACAAATGAGGAAAATTTTGGCTTCAGTGATTTAGGAGTCATCTCAGCAAACCACTGAAACAAGCAGCTAACCATCAGGAAATGAGAAGAAACCTCCCACACTGGGACAGACCTGAGCTCGACCCAACACCCGCACTTTACAGCTGGACAATCTCAAGTCGGGAGAAGCTGACCACACGGGCCACAGTGTCAGGAACAGGAAGGCATCTGAATGGTTGTGCAAAACAAACAAGAAGGGTGTCAGAAGTCAGAGACAGCAAAGAGCACTCTGCAACCAAGTCTGTCGGATGGTCAGGGAAGGCTTAACCTCAAGAAAAGACGCAAGACATCCATGAACTAGTCAGCAGCGATCTGAATTTCAGCTCAGCCAGTGGCCTTGGGCAGTGAGGTAACTGAGCCTCTGACCCTCAGTTTCCACAGCTATAAAATGGTCAGGTAATACAGATATTAGAATTAAATAATTTATGAAAAATGCTTAGTGTGGCATGTAATAGGCACTAAAACATACTAGCCAAAAGCAACGAAGGGTTCCCTGATGGGCACGTTACCTTTAGTCCTCACGATGACCCTGGTGAGGCCTTGGTGATGGCTGCATACTTCAAGGAGGGAGAGAAGTCCACAGCCGATTCCTGGCTGCAGAGCACAAGGCTGATGACAGAGACAGAACATGAAGCCTGGCTTCTGACCCCAAAGGCATGCCTGAACCACCATAATACACTGCAAATTAGTTTGCTTCTCTGGAAAACGTCTTCCTTCTTTTGGATTGCTCCCTTCCCACAGTTCCTTGGAGTTGGATCCAGAAGAGGCCCGAGCTGACACAAAACCTCCACTCTACACCTCTCTGGGAGCAGCAGCAGCAAGGGAACAGAGAGTGCTCGAATAACCTCTGTTACCATCTATGTTTCCATGGTACACCTGCAAGACTAAAAAACCGTCATTGGCACATTACTAGGAACTAAATTACAGATTTTACTTAAATTACTCCAGTGCTCTCATGACTGTCTTCTTTTTGTTCCCTGAGCCATTTTGGGGCATCCATTACATCGAGTTGTCATGTCTCCCTAGCCGTCTTGGTTCCGTGACAATTCCTGAATCTTTCCTTGTTTTCCATGGAGAATAATAAGTGCATAAATACTTCAAACAATTGTGCATATAATTCTTCTTTATTTTATTGATTTCAGAAAGAGAGAGGGAGAGGGAGAGAGAGATAGAAACATCAATGATGAGAAAGGAACATCAATCGGCTGCCTCCTGCATGCCCCCTACTGGGGATCAAGCCTGCGACCAAGACATTAGTCCTGACTAGGAATGGAACAGAGACCTCCTTGTTTATGGGTTGACACTCAACCACTGAGCCACACTGGCCAGGCTTGCAAGTGATTATTAACACAGTTATAAGATCTAACAGATGGTCTCACAGCAGTAACTCTAAGTCATGAGGGGGAGACAGTATTCCTATTTATCTGTTGTTTCTGTGGGTGAAAAGTCCTAAGTACCACTCATCCCACTATGGATTGTGGCACACACATTTTAATGTTAAGTCAGTTAGAAGTGCATAAAAAAATAAAGCTGACTTGTGTTTCTTATCCCAGTTAGAAACTCCCTGATGCCATCACAGATCCCAGCTTAGGGATCTCTGCCACAGAAGAAAGAGAGAAACTGCACAAATGGCTCTGAGCTTCGCCAAAACCTTTCACCAACACAGCCACTTTGCCTAGGGGTTCTGGCCTGGGACGGGCATTCTCACGATTTTTAACCCAATTCACCACAGGCAGTGGTTAGCTGAACTGGAGCTGCATAATTCGGCGTTGGCTGCATTGAGAAAAAAGCAGTGTTCCTTCAACCCTTGCCCACTCTGAAGGGTGCCCATTAGCATAAAAATGTAACTGTGCAACAGAGTTTGTGGTATTTCCACCGCCAGGCATTCTCCTTGAGAGTCACAGAGGGAACTATTTCTAACTCAGGGACGTGAGATCTTTTTATAGAACACTTTTACTGTCAAAGCTATTTGAATGATAGCATTTTACCTCAAACTGTTCTGAATTAAAAAGTAACTGTTTTACATGCTGTGGTGTAATAATTAGTTTCTGGTGTTTCTAACATGCCCCCTTGGTGTAATAATTAGTTTGAGCCATTCGGCCTGGCTCATTATAATTAAGGAAATGAATGTTTAAAGATATTATGTACTGGGTATTTGATTTCTCCCCCAAATATCCTTGTACCTTGATCACCCCTTAAAAAAGTAGTTGAATGCCACCATTCCTTGGTATTCTCATTAAACCTTACTTCCTACCATCAAAAAGAAAAAGGTATCGTTCAGTGAATCTGTAACAAGGTGGTATTAAACTCAGTTCAATTATAATACCCACTGAAAAAAGCAATCAATTATAGCCAAACCTTGGTTCTCGGACATCTCCCACTTTGACAGGCCTTTCATGCTGACATCTGTATGACTAGTAGTGTCTCTCAGGTGACAAACAAAGGAGTGAATGTGTGAGTATGAGTCTGTTTACTGCTAAACCTCACATTGTTAACATCTCAGGAAATTGTTCTGTGAATATTTTTGTGATTTTTTTGCTTGTGTTGCTGCTTATTATTATTACATTTTCAATTTTTACTGTACATTTCATTTTTTTTAAATTTACCTTTCATGTCCTTTTTGTTTTTAAGGTATTTATTTTTAAAAATAATTCTTTATTGTTGAAAGTATTACATAAATCTCCTCCCCCCCATTGACCCCCTCCAGATTGCCTCACCCCTCCCCAAGACCACACTGCCCCACTGTCTGTGTCCCACCTACTCACCTTCCCCCACCTCCCATCCAAGATTCCACATCTGTTCCATGCTTTGAGTCTCTGGATCCACTCTCTTCATCAATTTATTTTGTTACTTAGATTCCACATATGAATGAAATCATGTGATACTGGTCTTTCTCTGACTTATTTCACTTAACATGATACTCTCTGGGTCCCTACATGCTGTCTCAAAGGGTAAGAAATTCTTCTTTATTACTGCTGCATAGTATTCCATGGTGTAAATGTACCACAGCTTTTTTATCCACTCATCTACTGATGGGTACTTAGGCCATTTCCAGATCTTAGCTATTGTAAATTATGCTGCTATGAACATAAGGGTGCATACATTCTTTCTGATTTGTATTTAAGGTTTCTTAGGATATATTCCTAAAGTGGGATCACTGGGTCAAATGGCAGTTCCATATTTAATTTTTTTTAATATATTTTATTGATTTTTTACAGAGAGGAAGGGAGAGAGATAGGAAGTCAGAAACATCGATGAGAGAGAGACATCAATCAGCCACCTCCTGCACGCCCCACAGTGGGGATGTGCCCGCAAGCAAGGTACATGCTCCCAACTGGAATCGAACCCGGGACCTTTCAAGTCCGCAAGCCAACGCTCTATCCACTGAGCCAAACCGGTCTCGGCCATATTTAATTTTTTGAGGAAACTGCATACTGTTTTCCATAATGACTGTACCATCTATATTCCTACCTACAGTGTACTAGGGTTCCCTTTTTTCCACATCCTTGCCAGCACTTGTCATTTCTTGATTTGTTGATGGTAGCCATTCTGACAAGTGTAAGGTGATATGCCTCATTGTCTTTTTAATTTGCATCTCTCTGATGATCAGTGACTTTGAGCATTTTTCACATGTCTCTTGGTCATCTGTTAAAGTGTTTACTTATAAACAGTATGTCAGACATGTGTTGTATATAAGAAAAGTTAAAAAGGAATCATTTAGGGGTCTGGAACAGATTTATTAAATTTATATTATTTCTAATGGGAGAAAATGATTCAGTTTTCAAACAGCCTTCTGGAATGAATTAAGTTTGAGAACTGAGGTTCCACTATATAGTCTTTACAATCCTTTCACCCAAATAAGGAGCAAGGGAAATCTGCTGTGTTTTATGACTATCTGCTGGACAGGAACAGCTCTGTCCACAGCTCCCTCTCCGCCCAATTAGGTCTGAGATGCTCGGCACCTCTCTCAGCTGTGACTGCAGCGTTTCTGCACGATGTCCAAGGGGCACTGAGTTCTTCCAATGATGATGAAGCTTCTGAAAGCAGTCCGGGAACAAGCAGTTGGCACACTTTTTGGTCTACCTGTCTTAAAAATTGTGTTTTGCCCAACCAGCGTGGCTCAGTGATTGAGTGCCGACCTATGAACTAGGAGATTAGGGTTTGACTCTTGGTCAGGGGTTGCAGAATCGATCCCCAGTGTGGGGCACGTAAAAAACAGCCAATCAATGATTTTTTTCTCATCATTGATGTTTCCATCTCTCTCTCCATCTCCTGTCTTTTCTAAAATCAATAAAAACATTAAAAAATTATGTTTTTTCCTATAAGGGGCTATCATGAGACCAATAGAGAATTCAGATAGGAGGAGGCATGGAGGGGATCCAGTATAACCTCTCTCCATGTTCAAATCCCCTCCACCTCATAAGGCGAACTGTCCAGTTAGGACTGAACAACTCCTCCCTGAAATGTATGTGATCATGTCTATGGAATTAAATGGAGATGGAAAAATTTCATTCAAAAACATCTCCTGGGCACCTGCCAGGGGCTAGGCAGTGGGCTGAAAGTGTACAAGCAGCATGTGAAACTCGTGGCTGCACGCCTCATTTATTTAACCAATCAAAACATAAAAGTGATGGGTTTTGGGGAAGATGGCAGCATAGGTAAACACCTACACTGCTGCCTCGCACAACAATTTCAAAACTATAACTAAAAGACAGAACGGACATCATTCAGAACCACAGGAAAGCTGGCTGAGTGGAAATTCTACAGCTAGAGGGAAGGAGAGGGGCTCACAGAGACCCAGAGGAGCTGCAAAAAGCTGAGGTACGAAGACGCGCGTGTGGAGAGAGCGGGTGCCGGAATACCTGGTTGGTTTTCTCTGGCAGGAGGGAAACAGAGACACTCAAAGGCATTGAACCCCTTATCTTACGACACTAAACCCCAGATCCAGCCGAAACTCATATGGGGGGAGTTTGGACTGTGAAAAGGGAGAGGTGCACGGAAATTTAGGGGAGTCGAAAAAGATCAGAGGCCTGGTGGTGCGCACGGCACGGCGCAGAGGACAGATTGCTGATTGTGCCTTTGGCTTTCGAGAGTGGGCGGGAGAGAGACCCTCCCAACTGTGCCACTTCTGACTCCACTAAGCCCCTGTTTCGGGTGAAACCCTGGGAACCTAGACTCCTGTGGTCCTGGAGCACAGGGGAGCCAGAAAGGCAGCTGTCTAGAGGCACTGCGGGCGTGGGCACAAGGACTGCTCCAGCGATTACACAGTCACGTGAGACTCAGGGGCCGTGGAGGGCGGAGCCGACGGGAAGGCAAGGCGGTCCCTCAAGCCCTGAGACTCCACCCATCCCAAGCTCAACTGAGAGGCTTCTGTGGTTTTGCAAGTCTGGTATCATAAGGCTGAATCCAACACAGAAGTTCTCCCGGCATAGTGAAAATGCCGAGACAAGGGAAGGGATCACAAACAAAAGAAATGGAGAGAAAAAAACGACTGGATATAGAGTTCAAAACCACGCTTATAAGGTTTTTCAAGAATATGTTAGAAAAGTTGGATAAAGTTAGCGAGAGCCAAGAGGAGATGAAAAAGGACCAACTAGAGATGCAAAAGATGGAAAAGGTCCAACTAGAGATGAAAAAGGACCAACTAGAAATTAAACATACACTGACTGAAATAAAAAATATTATACAGAGTCCTAACAGTAGACTAGAGAAAGGCAAGAATCAAGTCAAAAATTTGAAATATAAAGAAGCAGAAAACATTCAATGGAAAAGCAAGAAGAGAAAAGAATCCAAAAATGTGAAGATAATGTAAGGAGCCTCTGGGACAGCTTCAAGCGTACCAACATCAGAATTGTGGGGGTGCCAGAAGAAGAGAGAGAGCAAGATACTGAAAACCTATTTAAAGAAATAATGACTGAAAACTTCCCACATCTGGTAAAAGAAATAGACTTACAAGTCCAGGAAGCACACAGAACCCCATATAAAAGAAATCCAAAGAGAACTACACCAAGACACATCATCATTAAAATATCAAGAGCAAAAGACAAAGAGAGAATATTAAAAGCAGCAAGAGAAAAACAGTTCATTACCTACAAGGGAGCACCCATATGACTGTCAGGTGATTTCTCAACAAAAACGATGCAGGCCAGACGGGAGTGGCAAGAAATATTCAACGTGATGTATAGCAAGAACCTACAACCAAGAATAATCTATCCAGCAAAGCTATCATTCAGAATTGAAGGGCAGATAAAGAGCTTCACAGATAAGAAAAAGCTAAAGGAGTTCATTAGTATTATATGAAATGCTGAAAGGTACTCTTTTAGAAGAGGAAGAAGAGAAAGGTAAAAGCCAAAAAATTATGAACAAATACATATATATCAACAAGTGAATCTAAAAATTAAGGGAATTAAAAATTTGATCAACAGAATAAACTGGTGAATATAATAGAATCAGGAGCACAGAAAGGGAGTGGACTGATAATTCTCAGGGGGAAAGGGGTGAGGGGTGTACAGGGAGTGACTGGACAAAAATCATACACCTATGGATGAGGTCAATGGGAGGGAGATAAGGGCAGAATGAAAGGTGGGAGCTGGATGGAGGGGTGCTATGGAGGGGGAATAAAGAGAAACAAATGTAATAATCTGAATAATAAAGATTTAATAAAAAAAAAAGAATGTTTTGAGGTGTTGGTTACAAAGGGGCTCTCATTCCAGCTGCTTGGCCTGCTGGCTGTATAATCTTGAGTGAAGAACCCAGAGCCTCCTATTAAAACATCCTGAGTCCTGACTCAACTGGAAATGAAAAAAAAAACACATAAAAGTGATGGCTGCAAGATATGTAGGTACTAAGTACTGAGGGAACAGAAATGTTCTTGGGGAGGTCAAGGAAGGCTCTATAAAGGAGGTAACATCTGAGCAATGCTTTAAAGGAGCCAACCTTTTAGACCTCACAGACCACCAGTGGTCCACAGGCCACCAGTTGGCGACCTCCTGCTTTAAAATAGTGAGGCAAAAACAAACAAAAATACCCCCCACACACACACAAAAGATAAAACATTACTATATTACTAGAGGCTCAGTGCACAAAATTCATGCATAGGGGGTGTCCCTCAGCTCAGCCTGCACCCTCTCCAATCTGGGACCCCTTAATGGATGTCCAACTGCCCGTTTAGGCCCGATCCCAGTGGGTTGGACATCCCTCTCACAATCCAGGACTGCTGTCTCCCAACTACTTGCCTGCCTGCCTTCCTGATTGCTCCTAACCACTTCTGTCTGAAGCCTGTTTGCCCCTAACTGCCCTTTCCTACAGGTCTGGTCTCCCCCAACTGCTCTCCCCTGCAGGCTTGGGTCTCCCCCAACTGCCCTCCCCTGCAGGCTTGATTGCCCCTAACTTCCCTCCCTTGCAGGCCTGGTTCCCCTCAACTGTCCTCCCCTATTGGCCATCTTGTGTCCACATGGGGGCAGGATCTTTGACCACATGGGGGCAGCCATCTTGTGTGTTGGAGTGATGATCAATCTTCATATTATTCTTTTATTAGATAGGATAGAGGCCTGGTGCATGGTGGGGACCAGCTGGTTTGCTCTGAAAGGTGTCCCGGATCAGAGTGGGGATTCCCTTGGGGTGTGGAGTGGCCTGGGCGAGGAGCCTGTGGTGGTTTGCAGGCAGGCCACGCCCCCCAGAAACCCATGCTGAGGTCCTGGTATCTGGGATTTATTTATCTTCTACAATTAAAACTTTGTAGCCTGGAGCAGAGTCAAGCCTTCTGCTTGCTTCGTGGCAGCAACCATTTCTGTTATGATTTATTTATCTTCTATAATTGAAACTTTGTAGCCTGGTTTGGAGGCCTGGGCCAGCCAGGGTGTACGGAAAGCTTGGCTCCCTCCATCGCCTGGGAAACCCAAGCCTCCCTCTGCTCTCTCCATGCCTGCAGCCATCTTGGTTGGATTAATTTGGATACTTGTTCCTGATTGGCTGTTGGATGTGGCTTGTGGGTGTAATGGAGTGATGGTTAATTTGCATATTACTCTTTTATTAGAGAGGATATTATCTAATATCCCAGCTCTAATTTCACCTTCTCTGTGGCTCTTCAAATATCCTCTTTCCTCTATTGGAATCCTTTCTCCTTGCCTGTTTGGTGAATTCTCTTCCATCCCAGGCACCAAATGTAGTGAGTGAGTCCATAGTGAGGAGCTGTCAGAGCTGAGGCTGGAAGTGTTTACTAGGTTGAATGGCATTTCCAAAACTCATGTCCACCTGGAACCTCAGAATATGACACTGTCTGGAAATACAGTCTTTGTAGATGTAATTAGTTAAGCTGAGGGCATAATTAATTAGGGTGGGCCCTAACCTGGTGACTGGTGGCCCTCTAAGAAGACCACATGAAGACAGACACACCAGGAAAAGCTATGTGAGGACAGAGGCAGAGCTTGGAGTGACGGTGCAACTCTGAGCCACGGTGGATTGCTGGTAACCACTAGAAACTAGCAGAGAGGCACAGACATTTCCCTGTGAGCCCCCAGGAAGGAACCAACCCTGCTGACACTGATAAGGGCAGAAGTAGAATGTTAGGGAACCAGCTAGAATTGTAAGAAATATTAATCACGCTCTGTTAACCATGATTGTTTTATTCTGATTAAAGAAGGCACATTCTAATCTGGATGGTAGCTGCACTCCAGACCTGGGAGCTGACCTGGAGATGCAGTCCTTCCTCTCTTTTGGAGCTGCCTATTATCATGGAAAGATGAACAACTGGCTGCAGAAAACAGAATTGCCAGCCCTTTGAAGACCCCAGGCTTTGCATATCACTAAGCCCTTTGAAGACCCGGGCCTTTTGCATGTCTGTAAACTGCCCATTTGCCCTTTTGCCTGCTTACTTTTGTACTTCTACCAATATAAGCAGCTGGTTTATGGTGGGGTGCAGAGCAGACTCTTGTGGATGACCTGCTACTTTCCGGTACTGCCAGCCGTATTGGAAAAAACGCTCATATAGGATTCAACCCTGTCTCTGCTTAATTGGCTTAAGTAGTGACAGGCAGCACAGACTCATTGTTTGTCTGGTTATTAACACCTTGATTTCTAACTTCTGGCCTCCAGAACTATGAGAGAAGAAATTTCTGAAGCTATCAAGTTTGTGCTAATCTTTTATGGCAGTCTTTGGAAACTCACAAAAGGGTAAGCAGGGACTGAATTATAATATAAAGCCCTTGGCTTCCTCCATACACACAATGGGAAGTCACTGGTGGATGGCGTGATAAAAATTGATTGTAGAAAGACTATTCCAGCCAGCAGTGGAGACAGGAAAGCACTAGAGAGGAGAGAGACACGGCAGGAGGTTCCTGCAGTAAAGGCAGAGGCAGCAGCGTGGGAGAAGGGAAGGTGAGTCTGAGAGCCACATGCTCTCAGAGGGAAACATACAAGTCAGTGCCCACTTGGTGGTGAGGGATGAAAAAGGGAAGAAGTGAGGATTCTGGGTTTCTAGCTTATCCAAGGGCCTGGTGGGGTACCATTAGTTAAAATAGAGAAACCAGAAGGAACAGATTCACAGTAGAAAAGGGTGAGATGGGAAGCAGATCCTACGATGAGAAGATCTGAATGTGAGATACCTGTAGTCAGGAACATTCTGGTAGACACACATGGTAGATAACTGAAAATAAAGGGAGAAGGTCTGGCTGGCTTTCTGACTCAGGACTTTGTAGCATGTAGATGGTTGAAGCCAAGAGCTTGGCTGAGATCATCCAAGGAAAATATGTAGGAGAAGAAAAGAGGAGGACCAGGGAGAGATTTGAGGGCCTGCCATTTAAAGGGCCGAGAAACAAGAGAATTAAAGAGATGTGAAGGAATTGTCAGAAAGCAGGAAGCAGATAAACCAAGAACAAATTGTACTGAGGAGGTGAAATAAAAAGATGTGCAAAACATATTTGTTTTTTAAGATAGTACCCCACTTAAAAAAATCCCAACTATGGAGGTCAAGAGTGGGGGGTTACCCAAAAAGGCTAGTGCATTCCATGAGATGACAGAGGACAGAGAAGAAGGTGGTAGGTCATTCCTCTCTGCAATCAAAGGAAGATACCCAAGGCTCTGTGCTGGGTGTTATTCTGGGAGGACCTAACATTAGGAGAAACATGGAAGAGAGATAAGTACAGCATTTGTGTGTGTAAGAAGGAAAAGATTCCTGTCAACAGGATTAGAACTGAGTTAATGGAAGTAAGGAAAAACCTTCTTCAAGCTCTGTATGAAAATGGAATGGCCCTGGCTGGGTGGCTCAGCTGGTTGGAGTATTGTCTCATATACCAAAAGGTTGTCTCATATATCAAATACCTTGGTATTTGATTTCATATACCAAGGTTGTGGGTTCAGGCTCTGTTTGAGGTGCCTATAGTAGGCAACAGATCAATGTTTCCCACATGGATGTTTCTGTCTCTTTCTCTCTCTCTTCAGTTAATGAAAACATATCCTCACGTGTGGATTAAAAAAAAAAAAATGAAATGAATTGTCCTGTAAAGCAGGGAGTTCCCTTTCTATGGATCCACTGGATGGGTTTTAAGCTCTAGATCAGGGGTGGACAAACTTTTTCCTGCAATGGCCAGACAGTAAATGTTTGTGATCCATACAACTTCTGTAGCAACTATTCAACTCTGTCACAGTGTAAAAGCTGACACAAGCAATGAGCTATTGAATGAGCATGGCTGTGTCCCAATAAAACTATGTGGAGAAACAGGTGATGGGCTGCATGTGGCTGGAGCATGGACGTGATCATTTGCCAAATCCTTCTCTGTCTGCATCCTTGCTTCTCAAGAGGATCCCCAAACAAGCAATTTCAATAGTCTGGGAACTTGTTAGAAATGCAGAATGCAGGCCCCATCGGACCTACTGAATCTGAATCTATATTTCAACAAAGACCTCCATTTATAGGCCTATGCACAGAGAGGTGATTCATCTGCACCCAGAATTTGGGAAACATGGGTGTAGATGAGTGGTATCTATATTGGAATCCAAGCTGGGCCAATAGCATCAATCTCCCCAAAATGGATAATAATCATACTTTTGGCCTTGACCCTCCACCACTGCCCGCCCCCCCTCAACAGGTTTCAAACCATAGTCTGAATGGAGCTCAGGAGTCTATATTTTCACACAGATAAGGTTTGAAACCTCTGGTATGGCAGCCTCAGAGGACCACTCTAAGTTTCTGTAAAGCCACTTAAGAGAACTAAAAAGAGCCCTAACCGGTTTGGCTCAGTGGACAGAGCATCAGCCTGTGGACTGAAGGGTCCCAGATTAGATTCCAGTCAAGGGCATGTACGTTGGTTATAGGCACATTCCAGTAGGGGGCGTGCAGGAGGCAGCTGATCTATGTTTCTCTCTCATCAATGTTTCTAACTCTCTATCCCTCTCCCTTCTTCTCCATAAGAAAAAAAAAAGCAATAAAAAATATTTTAAAAAAAAGATAACTAAAAAGATTTGACAAATCTGTTAATTTTCCTTTCTTGTTCTTGTTGTTTTCCCTTCTGTTTTTTCAGTTTTGTTTTTAAAAAAACAACAACAACAAAAAATAACAACCCTGCTTTCCTGTTTCAGAAAGAAATCTTGCCTAACAGTTGCCAAAGTTATGAAATTGACAAAGAACAGAACACCCCCAAAAGCAAGTTATCAAAAAGTCCTTCAGCGCCACCTGCTGGTGTCCTTGAGTGCACCCACATTTGCTCAAAAGACTTCCCTCAGAGGGACCGAAGGCCACCAGGAAGAGATGGGAGAGAAAAGGAGAAGGGGAAGGAAAGGAGAAATGGAAGAAGCAGGTGGGGGAGAAATTACAGTATTAATTATACCATGGCCATAAACTCTATGCTGATGATAAGCACAATGAAATATTACATGGAGTAACTTCTTTTGAGGGAATTTGGGTCTCCTGGTTTTAACCCTGGCATCAGAACTGACCTGAGAAGTGTCCACATCAACTCTGTGCCTCTCACCCATAGTCAGATGCTCCTAGAGAGCTACACCTGCTTCTAAACAGGATGTACGAGCTCCCCATTCCTCTCCTTCCTCCGTGTGTCCTTCCCTCCACAGATGTTCTGCACACCCATGAGTTACACACTGTCCTAGCTGTACACCAGCGAACGAGACCCAAGCATGGTATCTGCTTGTATGGAACCGAGTCCTAGAAATAAACAATCACTTACCCATAATTTCCGGCGTATAAGACAACTTTTTAACCCAGGAAAATCTTCTCAAAAGTCGGGTGTCGTCTTTTTTTTTTTTGGTGTGGTGTTCCTTGTATGAATATATCACAACTTATTATCATGTCTTACAGGGCGGGTATATCCCAAACTCTATATTTTAACTGGAAAAGTTGGGGGTTGTCTTATACTCCCAGTCGTCTTATATGCCGGAAAATATGGCAAGTAGAATTAAGGCAAGCAATTGTCATATCCCCACGTGATCCTAGGGAATGTACAACCAGGCAACACAAACCACAATGGGGTACAGCTGGTGTTCTGCTTAGCCTGAACACCATTCTTAGGCTCTGTGTCTTAGGCAGGGCATGTGGCATTTCCTAGAGGCTTCACATTACCCCCACTGGCTCTGGAAGCAGTTTGAATTGGCAACAACCCTCAGTCTAGGGGTTCAGAGGAAGGAAGCTTCTAGGTGGAAATGACATGGAAGCCACGGCCAGATCTGGGGCCAGAGAGGGTGGCCAGGGGAAGAGTCTTCAAGCAGGGTATGTTTGAACAGAAGCCAGGGACCTGAGGGAAGTCAGGCTTCTTGGAGCACATGGGATTGGTGAGACTGCATCAAGAAGTGAGGCTGGGATGGTTCACAGGGAGAGTGAACACAGTTAGACAAAATGGTTTGCTTTTTCGAAGCAACAAAGACATTTCATAGGGACTTGAAGGGCTATTATTGTTGTTGTTTTTAGGGAAATGACGGTCAAGCAAAAAAGAGCACACATGATTATGTGGAAATGGCGGGAATGAATGCAGCAAGGTGAGGGATGACGGCCGGCCACCCTAGAGAGGTGGAAGGAGGGATGAAGGATTTAAGAACTATAGAAAGCAGAACTGATGGGACTCAGGGACTGACAGGATGTGGGCAGGAGGAAAAAGAGTCAAAATGGCTCTCAGATTTCCGGCTGAGATCACAGGGTGGATAGTGGACCTTAAATGAACTACAGGTCCAGGGGAAAGGAGGGAAGGTAAGTTCTATTGTTGGAAGCACATGCCAGACCTTCAAGTGTTCAAGTTCAGGACACACTGGGAGTGTGGACTGGAGCTGAGGAGAGCAAGCCGGTCAGAGATAAAGACCTGGTGTTGGTGGCATACGGAAACCGAAACAAGGGAGATGATGTGATCCAGGGACAGGGTGAAGTGGGAGAAAAAAAGGTAGCCTAGGACAGAGCCCAGAGGAACCCCAACTTCTCAATGATGGGCAAAAGAGAAATAGTCTGCCATGGAGACTCTGCCCCAAGGCTCAAGCATGGTCTACAAAATTGGATGCCAGAGCAAAGCCAAGGAGGATGAATCCTTATGAGTGAGAATTAATTTAGCAACAGAGAGGTTGTTGGTGACCTGCACAAGATCAGTTTGATGGAAAGAAATGTGCTGAAGTGTTGATGGTAAGAGAACATGCAGAAAAAAAGAGAAAAATGGGGGCTGAGTTCCTTCAAACAGAGATTGGGGAGATGTAGAACACAAGTGGGGCTTCTTCATTTATCCAAAGGGGAGGAAAAGGCTGGTGCTGCCACGGGACACCTAGTAGGTCTAATGGCAGAAGCGAGCATGTTTTCATGTCTGAGCTTCCATTTTCTTTGAAAGTGATAGGGGAGGGAAGGGGGGCGATGTAGCTGGGTGTCAAGTACATCTTGGGAGCCAGGATTCTACATGAAGGAAATGTAGCAAGGTTAAGAAGGAAAAATATGGGAGATCCGTCTGAATTAAGGATCTCCCAGTCAACAGTGGGTCTGCTACTGGACAGCATTCTGCTGGAAAGACTCTCGTTGTGTCCAGCTGGGAACTTCCACCTGCAGATTAGAGTGCAGACTTCTGAAGCCACACAGGTCTGAGAAACATCTGAAATCTGAAGGAGGCCATGGGACCTTCCTCTCTCACAATCTGGCCATGGGACCCTGGACAAGGCATCAACTGCCGTGGTCCTCAGCGCCCCCTCTGTGAACTGAGAGCCTGGATGAGGTGACCCCAGTCATCCCCACAGACACGAGTTCACTGAATGTGGACAGGGTTAAAGAAAACCAAGGGGGAAAGATTTCTGAGCTTGAAAAAGAAGCCAGCAATCTCACCTCTAGGTATTTATTCAAAAGAACTGAAAATAGGGACAACAGATACCGATAGTCGGTTGTTATACCGACAAAAGCGTCCTTACAAGACACCAGTCTTCTCATTTTCCCTATGATCTCCAGCTCTCTCTCCCCTGCCAACACCTCCTACCCCACCACCTCCAAAGCTGGAGCACCCCTTAGACCTTGTCCCTGTTACACTCACTCCCTAGCCAACCCCATCCACTCCCACAGCTTTAAATCCCATCTACCTCTGACAACAGCTATACAGGGTGGGGCAAAGGTAGGTTCACAGTTGTGAGCACATTAAACAGTTTATTCTTGTATTATTATTTTTTAACTAGAGGCCCAATGCATGAATATTCACATAAGAATAAGCTTCTATCCCCTGACTGCTGGCACTGGTTTCCCTCTGGCACCCAGGACCTGGGCTGCTTTGCTCCGGCTGCTGCCAGGCACCTGGGACCTGGGCTGCTTTGCTGCAGCTGCCTCCAGGCATCTGGGACCAGGGCTGCTTGGCTCCAGCCACTGCCGATACCCACCGAGGGCGTGCTCTGAGCTGTGCCGTGCGGCCTCTCGGAGCACACCCCCACCCCTGGTGTGTGTGTGTGTCTACTGGGCTGAGGGTGGCACACAGTACCCTCCTGCCCATTTGTGTGCACTGCTCCTCCTGAGCGGTTGTGATGGCCAGCTAATTTGCATATTACCTGTTTTACACACACACACACACACACACACACACACATACACACACACATATAATTGTATTAGTTTCCATACAAACAACTGTAAACCTATGACCTTTGCCCCACCCTATATTTATGCCTCCACCCACCCTCGAATCTCCAGAACCACAGCCCACCGCCTACCTGAGCCACCGAGTATCTGTGATTTCTTGTGTTCGAGCAGAATTATTTGGTTTTTCCTTCTAAACCTTCTCCTTCCTCAGACTTCTTCAGTGTAGCAAATGGTCACCTTTACTCAGAACCTAACACCTTGGTCATGTCATGTCCTTGACTCTAATCTTTCTTCTTCTTCCCAGTCCAATCAGGACATCTTGCTGGCTCCATCTTCTGTGATGCCCCAGCTCTGTCTCCTTCCCACCAGTCCTGCTGCTATCAACCGCCTGAGCCTAGGGGTCAAGCTCTGCTGCCCGTGAGCCAGATCCAGCCACAACCAATCGTGTACGTGTCATCCACCTCGAGAGAGCCGAGTAACGGCAACAGTGACCACACCTGGCAACGATGAAAAAAATATGACCTCTGACCCTTCAGGGCAAGATTTAGTCTAAGTCTAAGCATCTGATCACCTTTGCCAATCCTTTAGTTTAATCCTCTAACTGGCAATAAAACACCACCTGCTGCTCTTTGAATGTTTGTTCTTTGCCTTCTCAGAAATAATGACTTCCCTTCCTCTCCATTTTCTGATCAAAATCCTCCGCTTACTAAGTGGCGCTCTCCCTGAATCTATTCTCCCCAGCAAACCTTCATTGAGAATTAACTCCTCGAAACACCATGCTCATCCTGCTCAAGGACCTGCAATGGCTCCCATTGATCCCGACCGTGTAGTGTGTACATGTATATAGTTTTCAAAGATTCTCTATAACCCATCCTGACCCTCCAAAGTCGATCGAGGCCCCACTGCTCCCCAATAGAATAAACCAATGCCTTCCCCTCTCCTAGAAGGTACCATGTGCCTTCCCCAGGCAGTGCCTGCCATCCTTTTCTTTCTCTGCCTTCTTATTTCTATCATCATTTTAATAAGTTCAAAACTCTCTCACACTGAAACAAAACCAAACTTCCTAGACTTCAAACTTTCCATTCACCATCACGTTGATTGCTTTCCTTTCTAGGACAGATTTTTCTAAAAATGAAAACACATCTGAAGAAACTGCCTATTACTGTCATTTTTCCTCACCTCCCACTCACCCAGTGCCATCTGGTGTCCACTTCTCCACTAAAATCACTCCTATTGGGATCACTAATAATTTCACCAAATCCAGTAAGTTCTGTTCCACCTTTATTGCACTGTTCTTTCAGCAGCATTCAACCACACTCTCCTTTTTTCATCTTGCTTTCTGGTTATTCCTTCTCAGTATCTTCAATATCTTCTTCACATGTTTGTTTTCTCCACTAAACAGTGAGTTCCTAGAGGAAGGGACCACATCATGTGTGGTTCTCTGATAGCAAATATTCTAGAATGTATGTGACAGGCCCTCAGCCAATGTTAGCAAACATCAACTCACTGCCACTTACTGTTTTCAGTTTGAGAGCTTCCATTTCCCTGGGAAATTCTCCATATTATCTTGATTCTTTGAACATTATATTAATGATTATTTTTCAAGTGTGTGTCTGATATCTACTATTATCTGGAACTCCTGTGGATCTGTTTCTAGTTCTGGTTTTCCTCTTGACTTTCTTACACCCTGCTTATTTTTTAATTGAGTGCTGAACATTATATGTGAAAAACTGGTACAAGAATCTGAGGCTCTGGATGAAGGGACCCCTCCTCCAGAGAGACTGGTTTATTTTTGCTTCTGGTTGGCAGGTAGGCTGGAGAGATGCTGACAATCCCGTATCTCATTCATTCCATTGATATTGAAATGATTCACACCAGGGCTCTAGTCCCTCTGAGGGCTGGTTTAATTTTGGATTATCACTTCTCTTCAGCAATGGCCTTTCAAGCCTTGGGTGTTGAACAGTGTCCTTCCAACTAAGGCAGGTCCCAATTTCAATTTTTGTCTCCAGCTCTATGAACATGGCAAGAGCTCTGCGCAGATCCCAAGCCAAACTTCCATCCAATCTAGAGTGCCCCCAGAAGAGAGCTCCTTAATCCTCACTCATACTCAAAACCTAAGACTTGCCTACCACGCTGCCCTGTAAGATCTCCCCTCCCATTTATAGGAGGAGCAAGGGGAGCCCAGAAACCTGATTCTAGTCTCAACCAAATTCTTGTGACCCCTAGGCTTCCCCTTCCCAGGGGCCCTTAACCTTCTGTGCAAAATGCAGTTGGATCAAAATCTTTGGCTTTCTTCCTGCTCTAAAAGTTTCGCAATCTCTCACCCAGTGGTCGGCAAACTCATTAGTCAACAGAGCCAAATATCAACAGTATAATGACTGAAATTTCTTTTGAGAGCCAAAAACCAACTTCTGCGCATGGGCCATGAAGTTTCAATCGCACTGTACGTGTGCGCCCGCACATGGTATTTTGTGGAAGAGCCACACTCCAGGAGCCAAAGAGTCGCATGTGGCTTATGGGCCGCAGTTTGCTGACCACTACTCTAACCTATCTGTCATGTGGGCAATCCCAGGCTATACATTCCTCTTCTGCGGATCCATTGCCCAATCCCAGTGACTGGTTACAACTTTCTATTCTCATAAGAACATTATAACAAATGGATTTAAAATTAAAACAGCACGGATTTAGATTTGCAAAGAAAATTGTTCAATTTCTGGAACTGTGCTCTTTCATACTGAGGAGCCTTATTATTTCTTGCCCTGGCTATACAGTCATGCAAAATTGATGAGAACCCAACCAACGCTAAGGCTGAAAAGTCAAAGAGAAAAGCCCAACCCCAAAGAAGAGAGTCACTGTAGGGCATCACTGTGCCTAACAGCACGCAATCAATAAACATGAGGGGAAGAGGCCTGAGTCATAGCCTAGGACTTAAATTATTTTTTTTATACAAGAAGGATGCTGACTGTGTTTGGCAACAGGCCAAGATGGGAGAGAGTTAAACAAAGTTCATCCTCTGCTTTTTCAGAAGCTAACCTACCACACTTTCCTCAGTGGAAGAGAAGACACACAAACGTTCGATCTGTGTTCACTCTGGACAAAAGAACCAGTGGTTGAAGGTAATGACAGGTTGAAAGAAAGCCCTACTTTCATAAATGCAGAGAAGACCTCTTCACTCTGCCAGCCTCTTTGCTCCCTCCCTCCTCCACCTCCACCTCCACTACAGAGCTCCTGGCCTGTACCTCTTCCCTCTAGGACACAGGTGTCTCCTATGCAGTGTCTCCCCTTCCTTGCAGTGTCTGTGTCTGTCAGAAAGCAAAGGAATCTATTTCAAAAGCTTAGCTGCAGCCCAGATGCCCAGAGGAAGTCATGTCTGGGCGTCTCGGTGCCCAGTCACGCTCTGGCTAGAAGCAAATGAACTCTCTGTTGGTCCCATAGAGCTATGTCTGAGTCCTCTCTGCCACTATCTAACAATGCTCATTTAGGTATTCAAAATGTACTGAGAGCCCACTACGGGCCAGACACTCAGGTGGGCATTAAGGATAGAAAGGTGACAAACATACTTGAGGTGCCTGCCATTATGGCGTTAAAAATGCAAAAAGTGCCTCAGTTTTCCCATCTGCTAAATGAAGGTGCTGGATCAAGTTCCTCTAAGGGTCCTTTTGATTTTAAAGTGCTACAGTTGTACAATCGGAGTTAAGCCCTGGTTGGCCTTATGTATCTGGGTGGTAAGGGCTAGCACAGCCTCTCTGGGCCAAGGTTCCCACATCTCTAAAGCAAACCGGTGACATGTGAAAAAGTCCCCATTACCTTATGCAGGCACAGTGGGAGGTTTCCAGAGTTGCCCTGTAAGGAGTCCGTCTGCTGAACAGCAGCCCAACAGTAGGAATCCACGAAGGCAGCCTGCCGCCAGGAGAAAGAACTCGGGGAGAAACAGCTTATCTGTGTACCTAAGAAACAAAAACAGATTGTTCCGGGTGAATTGGAGGCGCAGGGTCTCGACCCCTCCCACCCTGCCCACCTCTCCCTCCTGCCTCCGGTTTTCCAGTGTGAGCTAAGTCTGGGAGCACCAGCAGGTGTAAGGGCAGAGCTGAACCAAACGCCCACATGTGTGGAAAAGCTGAGCATTTGAGAGTTTTGGGGACCAACACTGGTCATGACAGCAGCTTGGGGTCAGGTGGGGAAAAACTCTTGAAAGAAGTCAAACCACCACAAAAAGAAAAAGCGAGCAGGAAAAGAACCAGAGCCAAAATATACGGAGGAAATCTGCAGAGTTGGTTCCCTTCGGGGTGAGGAATGAGAAAAGGAGGGGAATTGTATGGAGGGGGACAGGGAGGAGGAAAGTCAGTGCAGACAAATAGACTAGAAAGGAAGGCCTTCTGGAACAAAGAAACAAAGACCTTTTAGCCTGAGGAAGAGAAGGCTGATGGAACATTTGGCAATACTTTGCCTGGTGACAAATCAGCAATTTTCCATCTCCTCTAACAAAACAGGCGCAGACTGAAACTGCAGCCCAAGTGTTTACATTTGGAAGGCAGATGCTCCGGAAGGCAGGCCTCCAGGCAGGGAGATGGGTGCTGGATGGGGAATCAGAGAGCTGGGTCTTGCTTGCTGTTACCTTGCTTTTCTGGGAGCTCGGAACTCAAGTCTCCTCTTCTTCAAACTGAGACTACATCACTCTGCAAATGCTACCACTACTGACTACCTGAAGACGCTTCATGCTCCCTGAGGGCCCCTGACTCACACAGGCCATGTGGGAAATAGGCCGGGACTTTTGGGGTGCAGGGTGAGGCTGTGTCCCCACTTCTTGACTGCAGGCAAAACACTTGGCACTGAGCCTCTCCTGGCAGCACCTAGCCCAGCTGTGCTTCCCTGTCCCATCAGCACATGTAGGAGCCTGGGTGTGTCACAGGCACAGGGACCAGATGCTGAGGCCAAGAGCTGGCACACTCTGGTCCACATCCTGTGCAGTGTGACAGGAAGTGTTAGACTTGTGGGCTTTGACGTTAGCTGTACTGAAACCTAACTCTGCCACTCACAGCTGCGTGACCTCGGGTCACCTAACCTCCCAAAGCCAAGGATCTCCAAAAGGGCAATGGCATTAATGTCTACCTTCTTAGTATAGCGCCTGGTTCCTAGTAGTTGCTTAATAAGCATTATACTCTTCTATACGAAGTAACTAGTATATTCTGTTAACAGCTTTAAACGTGGGGGCATGCCCACCTTTCTCTCTTCCCTCCCTACAGAGAGGGGACAACGATGGTAATGATACCAAATTTTTGGACTGGATACCGGATTCTTTGTCTGCTGGAAACGAAGAATGAATCCATAGATAGAAAGTGGTATAGCAAAGGTGGAGATTTATTGAAGAACAAGTACAGACTCCCATATGGGGAGAGGGAAAGAGTCCCACAGAATGGACTCCCATGTGGGGAGGGGGGCAAAGGGTCCCACTGAGTTCCTTTTCCCTATGCTTATATAGGCTGCAGATCCTGGTGCCATGATATCCCCTCTGATTGGTAACTATTCCCTTGGACTGGTTACCATAGTAATTCCTGGGCTCAAAGGTTGAACCTCACATGTCCCATGTGAGGTTCTCTCCCCTCCTTCCTTAATGTTTTTCTATTCTCTTTGGGCTTTCTTCCTCTCCTTTTGGATGAAGGGCTTCCTTCTCTTTATTTTGTAAATATAGACCTTTTGCTGTTCTCAGCTCTCTCATTCTATGGAAATGTACCAGTTGCAGCTTTCCAGCTCCCCCATTCTATAGGAATATACCTTCTGCTGCTCTACAGCCCTGTGCTATCCTCCATGGTCTCCTTAATTTCCAAAATTTCCTAAACCTGTCTTATTTCACCCTTAAAGTCCTATTTCAGTAAGAAGACACTGAACTGAATTTCCCTACTCCCCAGGACATAAAAAGCCTTGAAGGGTCACCTTTCCCTGGGGAGGGGGTGGCCTTTATAGCTGTGACAGGAGAGGGCAGTAGATTTTTGTTGTGGCAGAAGGGGCAATGGGCAAGGTCCTGAGCATCCTTTTTTTCTTCATCAGTGCCTTTATGTCCATAGGCATCGAGAAAGGACCTCTCAGAAGAGCTTGTGGAAATAATTGTGAAAAGTCAGGTGCCACTAGAACATGCTTATAATACCAGCTAGAAATGGCTTACATATGAGTTGGGAGTAGGTAAGGTATTTCAAGGTCCCTTCCCATTAAGCTTGAGTTCTGACATTTTACAAGAACAGAGCAGTCAGAACAGCACAGGACCATGGGGCTAACACCGCACTGCTCTCCCATCAGCAGGACTTTGTCAAATACTTCCCATATGGTCCCACCCACCAAGACATCCTGAGCAGGATGACAGAGGCATAGAGGAATAGGTAGGCTCAGGTTACACATGGGTGGGTTCTGGCAAGTCGCTTGCTTGGCAACATCTGTCCAAATATTTTTTTATGAAAATGGACAATGCTGTTAGGATTTCATGAGAACCTGTCTGGCCCATGTGTTTCTTAGGTATTGTGCTCTTAGTACATGCAGCCAACATGAAGTAATATTTTTTTCTATTGGAAAATGTGTTTCAAGTTCTGTCTTGGGGGCTTAGAGGACTACACCAAGATAGTGGTAAAAACTGCTGGAGCATAAATACCTAAACTTTTTTTTTCAAAGCTTTTGCAAAAGAGCAAGAAAGGAAATATAACTGAGTCATGAGAGACAGAGATGAGGATGTGATGAGCTCACAAGTAAATGTCCTTCATCTGGAATAGAAGATCAGAGGAAAAGGTAGTGGACAACCAATAGTCATAGGACACCAAGCAGCTCTTAAATCATCACCTCATTTAAACCTCATAACCAAGTTGAAAAGGGGAGAAAGAGGGAGAGGGACATGGATAAAGAGATAGAGATAGAGATAAAGAGATCCATGTTATTTTCATTTTATGCTGGAGGAAACCAAAACTCAAAGTAGTTCAGTTTTCACCCAAACTAGAAAATGGTAGCACCAGAATTTGAAACTGTGTCCAACTCTCTCATTCTCTTAGAACAGTGGTCGGCAAACAGTGGCTCGTGAGCCGCGGTTTGCCGCTCTGTTGACTAATGAGTTTGCCAACCACTGGACTAGACTAAAATGTTACTCTGTAGTTGGAAGCTGTGAGGATTAGGCAATTGTGGCATATTGTATGCAAAGAGGTAAAGCATAGTATAGGACAGCGGTCGGCAAACTCTTTAGTCAACAGAGCAGTGAACTGCGGCTTGTGAGCCATGGTTTGCCGACCACTGGCTTAGAACACTCTAATAAGGCCATGCTGAAGGAAGCCCTAGGAGCCAGGGTTCAACTGGAGTTTCGGTGGTTTGAACAAATAGTTCCCCCAAGTGATCAGAACAGAGATTCCTGGGAAGGGTTGAGGACAAATCTGGGGAACCAGACCAAGCCCCTGGTATTGGGTATTCCCAGGCCAGAAATGGGAAACAAAGGAAGTCAAGAGCCAGACAGGTGCGGAAGCCAAACTGGGAGTGCAGAACAGGAGTCAAGGAAGGGGCAAAAAAGAAGGTGTGGAGGAACAAGCATGTGCTGAGTGCTGCAGCCCCACACAATCACCCAAGGCATGACAGCACAGCCTGGCTTAAAGGCACCCGTGTCAGGGTGCTCAGCTGTTGCCATGGGGCTAGGATGCTTGGGTCCTGGACCATCCTGATCCATCTTCAAATGTATTCCCACATCCTTTATCCCACTTTTCAAAATGATATTGAAAGGTTCACAGGTGTTTTATATTTTGCCTAGTAACCTTTTCATTAGGAAAGCTTCCAGTTTCCCCCTGAATTATTCGTCCTAAAGCTCAGTTCTAATCCTGACATTCCCTTGGCTCAACTTCTTTCACAGGTTCTCATTTGCACAGCATATAAATCAAACGAAGGCTTCAACCCAACCCAATTATTACTGCAGCTTGCACAGGTCTCATTCATTCCTAACGCTGAGTCTTTCTTCACAGTATTCCCTCTGCTTGGGGCCCTCTCTCCAATACTTGTTTGTTAAGTCAATGCCCCTCCACATCCACCTCCATGGCTCATCTTTCAAAACCCACCTCAGATGGTCACCTTTACCATGAAGCTTCTTCCCCAATGAGTTTCCAGAGCTCTTTAAAAGCCACCAGAGACATGCAGATAATCATCTTCAACCATGCTGTATAAACATGCAGTTATGTCTTATCTCCTCTAGTAAGATCTCAACTCTTGGCTGTTAGGGTTGACAGAGAATATCTCTATCATATTCTCTCTCTCTCTCTCTCTCTCTCTCTCTCTCTCTCTCTCTCTCTTTCTCTCTCTCATCTCTCTCTCCTCTTCCTCTCTCCCTCCTCTCTCTGTCCCCCCCCTCCCTGTATCATATACATAACACCTATCTGGTATTTTAGGCATTTCAAAGTGCTAATATAAAGTCTGTCTAATGTTCAAGTATCCCTATTTGATAGCCAAGAAAATAGCCCCTTGACCCACAGCAATCCTCTGGCCCAAGGGCCCTAGTCCCACACTCTGCCTCCACCCTGCTGTGTGTTGGCTGACTGCGCATTGATTCCTAGCAGGGAGCTTTAGTGGCACTGCCCTCACAACTGTAGAGAAAGCATGCATCGAGTCTCAGGTTTATACTGGGACAGAGAACACCACTCTCCCCTGGCTGAGAATGCAGAGAGAGCTGTGGGCTTTACCCTCATGTGTCTGGTCAGATATTATGAAAGACCACAAGGAGGAAACATGTGTTCATGGGCACTGTGGAAACAGCGACAACAGCTGCTAAGTAAGTAACCCAACCACAGACCTCCTCCCTGCTCCTCTTCTGGGACTCGGCTCGGAGTCCAGGGTGCCCAGGCGAGGGTAAAACCTTCTCCCTGACTGGCAGCCCAGGCAGCTGACACCTGTAGCAGCTGGTGGAGAACCCGCGGGTGCACAGGACCAGAGCGAGAAAGGGCAAGCCTGTCCAGTGGTTTCTCAACGGCACTCACACAGCTTGTGCAAGGCCCTCTCTGTTCCCAGTCCAACATCAAAAAGAGGGACTTTGGCCTAGTTAGCTATAGTCCTGCTTCCTTGAACAGGCTTTCATTTCACTCTTATGCATCACTAACCCCCATCTGAGGGGCTGTATGATCTGAGCAAGCCCCCGTGTCCCCTGACAAACACCCACACCCAGGGTGCTGTGTGAGAATGTTCCCGGTACTGGCTTCTGCATTTATATGCTACAAACAACTGTGAAGTGCACAGGACTCAGGCCTCTTGAGGAATTAAGAAAACTCATCAAAACCACAAGTTTTTAAAAAAATAGAAACACGAATAGAAAGATCTAGTTAACTGGCTGGGAGAACTTTAGAAGACCTTTCAAATAGAAGAGATTTAAAGCGGAAATAACCGAAACACTGGAAAGAATGAAGAGGCAGTCAAAGGCAAGCACAGAGAACTATCCCTTGTGTGTACTTTTAGCCCCATTTTAAAGATGAGAAAAGTGAGGCACTAAGATCATGTGGCTAGAAGGTTATAGAGCTGGTTATCAACCTGGGTGTCTGTCTTCTCCTTCCAGACACAAGAAAGAGGAGACATAGAGCACAGGTTGTTGACAAAGGTTGAGTAAGAGATGGTAGAAAGACAAGAAGGAGACAGGAGAGTTTCTTTGAGGGGGACAATAGATCCTGTTGCTGTCCTGAGGTACGAAGTAAAAATAGAATATAATAATGATTAATTATAATCATTACTATGTATATAACTTCTTAAGTGTACAAAATACTATTCTGCAAAACAAAAATTCGATTTAAATTCAAAGTAATATAAATTATATTCACACACACACCATACACACACACACACACACACACACACACACACACACACACACACACATTTATTTATTTATTTATTTATTTATTTAGATCATAAGACAACCTAGAAAGAACTGAACTTAAAAATTCTGGCTCATTTTAAGATTACCAAAAACAACCTGAAAACTTAGTGAGACCTTCTAGGATTGTAATGAGAATACCAAAAACAAAAAAAAAAAAAAAACAACACAGAAAAGGACCAGTCAGAAATTAAGCATATACTGTCTGAAATAAAGAATAATATACAGAAATCCAACAGCAGACTAGAGGACCCCAAGAATCAAAACAAAGATCTGAATTATGAGGAAGCAAAAAACACCCAACCAGAAAAACAAAATGAAAAAAGAGTCCAAAACACGTGAAGATAATGTAAGGAGCCTCTGGGACAACTTCAAGTGTACCAACATCAGAATTATGGGGGTGCCAGAAGAAGAGAGAAAGCAAGATACTGAAAACCTATTTAAAGAAATAATGACTGAAAACTTCCCCCACCTGGTAAAAGAAATAGACTTATAAGTCCAGGAAGCACAGAGAACCCTAAACAAAAGGAATCCAAAGAGGACCACACCAAGACACATCATAATTAAAATGCCAAGGGCAAAAGACAAAGAGAGAATCTTGAAAGCAGCAAGAGAAAAACAGTTAGTTACCTACAAAGGAATACCCATTCAACTGTCAGCTGATTTCTCAACAAAAACTATGCAGGCCAGAAGGGAGTGGCAGGAAATATTTAAAGTGATGAATAGCAAGAACCTACAACCAAGATTACTCTACCCAGCAAAGCTATCATTCAGAATTGAAGGTCAGAAAAGAAAAAGCTAAAGGAGTCCATCACCACCAAACTAGGATTATATGAAATGTTGAAGGGTATTCTTTAAGAAGAGGAAGAAGAATAAAAAGGTAAAGATAAAAATTATGAACAATAAAGTGATAACAAATACATACCTATCAACAAGTAAATCTAAAAATCAAGTGAATAAAAAATCTGATGAACTGGTGAATATAATAGAATTAGGGGCATAGAAAGGGAATGGACTGACAATTCTTGGGGGAAAAGAGTGTGAGGGGTAGGGGAAGAGATTGGACAAAAATCTTATACCTATGGATAAGGACAGTGTAACGGTATGGGGTGGGGGTGGAGAATCAGGTGGAGGAGAGCTATGGGGGGAAAAAAAGAGGAACATCTGCAATAAACTGAACAATAAAGATTTATTTTAAAAAATAAAATGAGTTGGAAAAAAACAACAACACCTGAATACTATTACAAACTCTGAAGTTCAATGAGAATAATCATGTGAATAGGACCATGAATGTGTAGAACAGAGAAAGAGATGGGTAGTGGTCAGATCTTAAACACAGAACAGTGCATTCCCAGGACAAAACAGGCCTGGGTCTGTTTAAAGTACCTTTGACTCCAACATGATAAAACCGGATGACCCAAGGGGACTGCCCCAAAGGACCCTACCTTGCTAAATACTCTGAGCTCCCAGCTATCATAAACTGCAGCAAAATTCTAAGAATCAGAATATCTTCTCTTTCTTAAGAAAGAGCCAAGGAACACCTTTCTATTTACTAGATCAGTAGTCAGCAAACTCATTAGTCAACAGAGCCAAATGTCAACAGTACAACGATTAAAATTTCTTTTGAGAGCCGAAAACCATCTTCTGTGCATGGGCCACAAAGTTTCAATCGCACTGCATGTGCGTGCCCACTCATGTTATTTTGTGGAAGAACTACACTCAAGGAATCAAAGAGCCGCATGTTGCTCATAAGCCGACCACTGTACTAGATAGATGCTGTCTAATTCTTGAATTGTTCAATAAAGCCAATAAGATCTTTACAATGAAAAGAAAAAAAGCCAAATTTCTCTCCTTTCACCTCCCCACCAGACTTCCACCCAGACCAGCTTTTACACACAAGCAACTAAATATATCCTGAAAGTTCCAAACTGTTCATCACTGCCTTTGTTTTTGCAGGAACTGACCCCAAGGTACACATGAGTTTTAAACTGGAACAAAAATATAAGTACTCTCTGTAGCCCAAACAAAGGAAAACTGAATGGAAATGATAGTCTTCTTTTCCTTTAAACCAAATTGACTCACCAGATCTCTTGTGTCCACAGCTAAGCCTGACTTTTAAAGAGAAACCAACCAGGGCTAACATCTGCTCCTTTGCTAAGATGGACATCTTCAAATGTAAACTTCTAAACAAGTTCCAAGGAGTCCCCAGCCACTTCGTTACCCACTCCACATTGTACAGTGCAATACACAACTGCTCGGCATTTCAGGACTGTTTTCCCCGATGGCTCTAACACACTAGATAAAGGCCCCCTCGGGGTACACTGCTCTCACTAGTGAGGAGGGAATATAAGCCTGCACTGACGGCTAAGATGGACATCTTCAAATGTATACCTGGTCTAGGATGTGTGACCACAAGGGACATGCAGCCAAGCTGGTGAGCCTCAGATGGAACCTATAAAGCTCCTTTAATTAAATCAAGAAGGATGGCATAAACAATATAATATTACATAGCTTGCTAAGTGCAAGAGGGGAAAGCGAAAAGGAAGTTGGACTGAGATGACAGCCCCAAGGAACCACAAAGCCAGATTATTCCAAGAAGGAGAGACAAGAGAAATCAGGAGTGGTTTGAGGGGTTTCTTTCCTGTGGTGGAGTGCCCAGTCCCTTAGCATGCCCAGGAGTCTAACCCACACAAAAGAAGAACTTGTATAAACCCAATGTAAAACCTAACCAGTTGCTCAGTGAATAAAATTTTCATAGCTTGGGTACCAGAGGAGGAAAGGCATATAAAACCTCAATGTTCTACTAAACATGCAAAAAATTACTCGGTGTATCTAAATTTATTTTATTTTTAAAAATGTTGTCCTCTGAGATGAACTAATTCAAACATACAGAAAATAATATAACAGATACCTAGGAGTTTAAAACAATATGGACATCTTGCTATAGTTACCTCATCTCTTTTTAAAACATGTTATTTGGATTTTTTTTTCAGACCTACAAAAATGTTACAAGAATATTACAATGCTATGCAACCATAAAAAAGAGGAAATCTAACATTTGTGTAAACACAGATGGACGAAGAAGGCATTATGGTAAGTGAAATAAGACAGACAGAGGAAAACTAACAGTGCATGATCTCATATATTTTAGCTAATAAAACAGAACTCATAGAAACAGGAAACAGACTGGTGGCTGCCAGAGGTGGGAAGTGGAGGGTGAAGGAATGAGTGAAGGTGGTCAAAAGTCACAAACTTCCAGTTCTAAGAAAAGTAAGTCATGGGGACATAAGGTACAGCATGGTGACTATAAGTTAACAACAATAGGTTGTATATTTAAAAGCTGCTAAGAGAGTAGATCTTAAAAGTTCTCATCACACATACAAAAATTATAACCATACTAAAGGCTCAGTGCACAAAATATGTGCATGGGGAGGTGAAGGAGGGGGTTCCCTCAGCCCAGCCTGCATCCTCTCTAATCCAGGATCTCTCTCACAATCCTGGACTGCTGGTTCCTAACTGCTCACCTGCCTGCCTGCCTGGTCACACTTCACTGCCATCCCCTGCCAACCTGATTGCCCCTCACTGCCTCTGTGTGCCAGCTGATCACCCCTAACTGCCCCCACCACTGGCCTGGTTGCCCCTAACTTCCCCCTGCTGTCAACCAGGTCACCCCCAACTGCCCCCTCCCTACCAGCCTGGTTGCTCCTAACTGCCCTCCCCCACCCCCGCCAGCCTGGTTGCTCCTTGCTGGCCTGGTTAGCCCCACTGCCCCCCCTTCTGGCCTGATCGCCCCATGCAGCATTTGGTTGTTTGGTTGTTCAGTTGTTTGGTTGTTCTTTGGGCTGGCCCTGGGCGGCTGGGCAGCCAACATCCAAGGCTTGTCTGTACCTCGGGCCAGCACTGGATGGTTGGGCAGCCATCATATCTAAGGCTTACCTGCGCCTTGGGCCGGCCCTGAGCGGCTGGGGGGTTGAGGGGACTGGCTACCGCCATCTTTGAGGGTGTGGCAGTCAATCAGCATATTCCCTCCTTATTGGCTATGGGTGCCACCATCTTTGTGAGGGTGTGATGGTCAATTAGCATATTTCCTCTTTGTTAGATAGGATGAGGTGACAGATGTTAACTAAAGTTATAGTGGCAATATTTCACAATTAATACATATGTCAAATCATTGTGCTGTACACCTTAAACTTATACAATGTTATATGTTAATTATATCTCAATAAAACAGAAAAAATAAAAGTTGTAAACCTGCATAAAACACAGTATCTTTAAAAAAGACTATTTCAATGAAATGCCATACACTCTGAAATTTAGATTCAACCACTATCAACCTTCTGCTACATGTCCTCTCTCTATGCATATGCATATGTACTATTACGCATTCTTTACTTTTCTGAACCACCTGAGAGTAAGTTGCAAAGATCATAACCCTTAACTCTCAGAGTATGTATATATTTCTAAGAAGACGACATTCTCTTCTATAACCCAATGCAATCTCAAAATTAGAAAAATCTGATACAATATTGCAATCAATATTCACATTTACCCCACTATCTTTTGAACAACTATTTTCCCCCTTCCAACCAGAATCCAAGCCAGTGCCATCCTCCATATTTCAGTGCCATGTCTCTTTAATCACCTTATTCTGGACGGGTTCCAGTTTTTCTGTCATTCTCCATGGGGCCCGTGCTGGTGTTGGTTTGACTGTTTCTCTATGCTTCAGTCCAGGTTCCATATTTCTGCAGAAATCCCAGGGGAGGGTGTGGGTCCTCCGCAGGACACCCTGGAGCCCCCATCACCAAGACTGGTGATGTCACTTCTGATGACCACTTGGTTACAGTGCTGCCTGTCAGGTTTCTGTGTAAAATGCACCTTTTCCCTGTGAAATAAGTAGTCTACGGGGAGACCCTCTGAGACTGCAACTATTCTGTCCCCCAACAAACTCACTCAGCAGGGAATCAAATACTTCAACTGTGGTTGCAAAATGAAGATTTTCCAACTTTATCCTTCCCTCTACATTTATTAGTTGGCATCCTATATAATACAAGCCTAATATGCAAATCAACCAAAAGGCAGAACCAGTCGCTATGATGTGCACTGACCACCAGGGGGCAGACAGTCAATGCAAGAGCTGGCCAACAACCCGCAGACCCCAGGCCAGCGAAGGCGGGTGCCAGCAGCCCCACCCTATACCTCATCACCCCATTGGCTGCCCCACGGAGGGAGGCAACCAGCAGCAGTGGTGGAGGGGAGGGAGGGCGGCAAGCAGGCGGTGCCAGGCTGGCCAAGGCCAGTGCCAACAGGGGTCCCCCAATCACTCATAGATCGGCCCTGATTACCCCATAGATCAGACCCTACCCATGTGTGTACCAGGCCTCTAGTTTCACTATACGGAGGAACTTCCCCTCCCCTGCAACTGTTTTTAGTATCAATATGGACTCTCAGCTCTTGTTTTTCAATGTTATAATCCATTACTGTTGTGCATCTGGATACTCACACTGCATCAAAGTACGTCCTGTGTCCTTCTGATAGGCCCCTCTCGTCCACACTTCCTGGCACAAGATGTTCTGGGTTTCTCTTATAGTCTCTCTGCCCCAGGCCTGCCATTCACCATTTCTCCAAGGAGCCCTCAATTTTTTAGTGGGTAATGAAAGTTTAAAACCAAGATGCTAGATGCACTCATGACTACTGCTCCCAGGCCCTTTCAGAAGACACAGCTAGGAAATTGGTGTGTGTGTGTGTGTGGGTACTCTGAAACTTTTCATTCCAACATCACTGGGTTCTTCCTTGGTGTTCCTATTCCATGTTTGTAACATCCTTCTTTTACAGTGAGAACCCCAGCTCCCAACTGTATCATAGTTACTCATTTGCTAATCCTAAAATCTACACAAAATAATTTCAGAATTTTAAAAGCAAAGACATCTTCTGATTTTCACTTTAAAAGGTTACACTGGCCTCTTCTCTGACGATACAGCAAATGGCAGATAGCCCGGTGCTGTGGAAGTGCGCCTAGCCCTTGGTCCCAGAATGGGAGGCCACAGCAGCTTCCATGGAGGATTTAGCAGTGCACAGGGGTGAAGTCGAGGCTGAGGTTAGGGACAGGCCCAAGGCCACAGAGCTTGAAGAGCTTGCAGAGGCAAGGTCGAGGACAAGATGTGGACCCCTGTCACCAAGCTAGGCTGCCTGGTCAAGATATGAAGATTGAGTCCCTAGAGCAGCGGTTCTCAACCTGTGGGTCACGGCCCCTTTGGGGGTCGAACAACACTTTCACAGGGGTCGCCTAAGACCATTGGAAAACACAGATACGATTCATAACAGTTGCAAAATTACAGTTATGAAGTAGCAACAAAAATAATTTTATGGTTGGGGGTCACCACAACATGAGGAACTGTATTAAAGGGTCATGGCATTAGAAAGGTTGAGAACCACTGCCCTAGAGGAAATCTGCCCCTTCCCCCTGTCCATCAAGGAACCTCAGGTCACTGACTTTTATCCTGGGGGCACCCCTCAAGGACAAGGATTTGAAGATTATGCTAGTGCAAAAGCAGAGATTCACTGGCGAGAGGACCTGGTTCGAGGCATTTGTTACCACTGGATACAATGGACATGTTGTCTGGTGTTAAGTGCTCAAAGAGAGCAGCCACTGCCATCTGTGGGGCCACCATCCTACTGTCCTGTGCAGCGAGGCTACTGGGGAACAAGATCAACAAGCCCCACACCATCCCTTGCAAGGTGACCAGCTGCTGTGGGTCTGTGCTCGTGCACCTCATCCCCACTACCAACGACTGGCATCGTCTCAGCTCCTGTGCCCAAGGTGCTTCAGTGATGGCTGGTATCCAGAACTGCTACACCTTGGCCAGAGGCAATACTTCCACCTTAGGTAACTTCGTCAAGGCTAGCTTTGATGCCTTCAAGGCCTCCAGTCATCTCACCTGTGACCTCTGGAAAGAGACCGTGTTCACCATGTCTCGCTCTCAGGAATTCACTGACCATCTCGTAAGAGCTCACCAGAGGTTCTGCACAGAGGACCCAGGCTCTGGCTGTGGAGACCATATAATTTTATACAAGAGAAAGAGA
Source organism: Lasiurus cinereus (assembly GCA_011751065.1). Lineage (NCBI taxonomy): Eukaryota > Metazoa > Chordata > Mammalia > Chiroptera > Vespertilionidae > Lasiurus > Lasiurus cinereus. The sequence goes on along the minus strand of JAAGEH010000005.1, from coordinate 18,935,872 downwards.
GAGAGAAACCAAGATGGTGGCATAGGTGAACACCTAAACTGCTGCCTCGCACAATTTTCAAAACTACAACTAAAAGACAGAACAGACATCATCCAGAACCACAGGAAAGCTAGCTGAGTGGAAATTTTACAACTAGAAGGAAAGAGAAGGGCTCACAGAGACTCAGAGGAGCTGCAAAAAGCTGAGGTATGGAGACACGCGCTTGGAGAGAACGGGTGGTGGAATGCCTGGTTGACTTCCTCCAGCAGGAGGGAGATAGAAACTCCCGACTGCACTGAACCCCAGTTCTGGGCGAGACTCATATGGGGAGAGTCTAGACTGTCGTGAAAAGGGAGGAGTGCATGGAAACTTAGGGGAGCCAAGAAAAAGCAGAGGTCTGGAAGCGCACACACCACTGTGCACAGAGAGGATGGACTACTTATTGTGCCACTGGCTTTCTCTAGCAGGAGGGAGACAGAACCTCCCAACTATGCTGAACTCCACTTCTGACTGCACTGAACCCCAGTTTCAGGTGAGACCCTGAGGACCCAGACTCATACGGGTCCCCAGAGCGCACGGGAACCGGAAAGGCAGAGGTCTGGAGGCATGCACGTGCACACAGAGAGGGCTGCAGTGATTACTGAGGGACACTGAGACCCATGGCCCTCGTAGGGCGGGGCTGACTGGAAGCCAAGGCTGTCTCTGCTCAGCCCTGAGACTCCACCCCATCCAAGCTCAACAGAGAGGCTTTTGCTATTTTGCAGTCTTGTTTCATAAGGCTGAATCCAACACAGAAGTTCTCCTGGCACAGCAAAAATGCAGAGTCAAAGGAACAGATTACAAAAGAAAGAAATGGAGGAAAACGAACGACTGGATATAGAGTTCAAAACCAGTTATAAGGTTTTTGAAGAATTTCCTAGAAAAAATGGATAAATTTAGTGAGACTCAAGAGGAGATGAAAAAGGAACAACTAGAAATTAAACATACACTGACTGAAATAAAATATTATACAGAAACCTAAAAGACTAGAGGAGTGCAAGAATCAAGTCAAAGATTTGAAATACAAAGAAGCAGAAAACAACTAGAAAAGAAAAAAGAAAAAGAATCCAAAAATGTGAAGATAATGTAAGGAGTCTCTGGGACAACTTCAAGTACCAACATCAGAATTATGGGGGTGCCAGAAGAAGAGAGAGAGCAAGATACTGAAAACCTATTTGAAGAAATAATGACTGAAAACTTTCCCCACCTGGTGAAAGAAATAGACTTACAAGTCCAGGAAGTGTACAGAACCCCAAATAAAAGGAATTCAAAGAGGACCACACCAAGACACATCATAATTAAAATACCAAGAGCAAAAGACAAAGAGAGAATATTAAAAGCAGCAAGAAAAAAAACAGTTGATTACCTACAAGGTAGCACCCATATGATTGTCAGTTGATTTCTCAACAGAAACTATGCAGGCCAAACGGGGGTAGCAAGAAATATTCAATGTGATGAGTAGCAAGAACCTACAACCAAGATTACTCTACCCAGGAAAGCTATCATTCAGACTTGAAGGTCAGATAAAGAGCTTCACAGATAAGAAAAAGCTAAAGGAGTTCATCAACTCCAAACCAGTATTATATGAAATGCTGAAAGGTACTCTTTAAGAAGAGGAAGAAGAAAAAGGTAAAGATAAAAATTATGAATAACAAATACTTATCTATTAATAGGTAAATCTAAAAATCAATTGAATTAAAAATCTGATGAACAGAATAAACTGGTGAATATAATAGAATCAGAGGCATAGAAAGGGAGTGGACTGACAATTCTCAGGGGAAAAGGGGTGAGGGGGGTACAGGGAGAGACTGGACAAAAATCATACATCTATAGATGAGGACAATGCAAGGGGAAGTAAGGGCAGAGGGAGGGTGGGAGCCAGGTGGAGGGGAGCTATGGGGGGAAAAAAGAGGAACAAATATAATAATCTGAACAATAAAGATTTATTAAGTAAAAAAAAAGAAATAAAGTGGATTTAGCCTGTTAATAAAATAAATAAAAGGTTCATCCTGGATGTTATGTCAATAAGTGGCCCTTTGGGTTATGAATAGAAGCTGAGACCAGTTAGGAACCTATTGTATTTGTCCAGATGAGGGACACTGTGAAGAAATAGTCACAGCACATGTCTGTATGAAGTTTCTTCCATCACCTCCAGGTCTTAGCCTGGTCCAGGCCAAAGACTCTGGTTCCATGAAATGAAGATTAATACAAAAAGGTCAGATGGAAGATAGAAAGGAAATCAATACAAATACCTCTACTATAATGCTATTTATGTGTTGTTGTGTTTTTTTAATGTAGTGTTCTGAAGAATCACTAAAATTAACAAAATTTATGGATATTATAGTAGATTAGGGCCTATCACTCAAAATCTCTGCAGATTTTTATTAATTAAAAATTTTTAATGTGGACATTATTACAGGTGTCCCCTCCTTCTTCTGCAGGTTTTGATCCTAGAACACTAACCAAACAGCAATAATCCTGATGAAAACATCCTAGAGAGATAAAGAGGTATGATAAGTTGGAGCTGCTGTGTAAGGCACACAAAAAATAAAAAGTAAAAAAATGCACAAAAACCAGAGAGCATTTCTGAAACAGGGCAGGTGACCAAACAGAGCCAAGAGGAAGAGCCTGGGATGAATGGACATTGTGTGCCTGTCACACTCCTCTGCAGCTTGCTTCATTCAGATCCTCTAACTTGGTGGCACAAATCATTCACATGAGGAAAAAAGGCATATGAGCCATCTGTGACTCCCACATTATCCTGGTAGTCGCCTATGTCAGGGTCCATTTAGATATTTATAACATAATTTGTGGGCCATACAACATTATTAACTTAAAAATTAGCCTGCTATATTTGGTCAAACATTTAATGAACTCACCCGTAATGCCTTGGCAGGGCCAGACCAAATGATTTCAAGGATTATACGGCCCGAGGGCCAGACGTTCCCCAGCCCTGCCCTATGTGCTAATAACAGAAGCTACTTCCCATCACCAAATCACCTGCTGAAAGAGGACACATGTCATTTACTAACTTCTAAGATTGGATAGGAATTAGATGCTTTTACTCGATCCACTAAAAGAACCCGTGCACTAGTCATCATATTTAGTCCCATTTGTCAGATGAGGAAATAGAGGTTCAGACAGATAACATTTGGTATAGGTGCAATATAATCTCACGAGTGTGGCCCTACTCTTTCCCCAATGTGATGATGCCCTGGGAATGAGTGACCAGGGCATGGAGCAGGGAGGAGTGGAAAAGGACACGCACTGTGGAATGCACAGTAACACATGAAGTGGCAGGAGAGGGCCAGCCTCAATCTCCCAGAAGCCTGATCCTGAGCTCTTGGCCCAAAGTCCACGTTCATACAAGTGTCATCAAAAACCACATAGCCACCGAGACCGGTTTGGCTCAGTGGATAGAGCGTCGGCCTGCGGAACGAAAGCTTCCAGGTTCAATTCCGGTTGGGGGCCTGTACCTTGCTTGCAGGCACAACTCCAGTAGGGGGCGTGCAGGAGGCGGCTGATCGATGTCTCTCTCATCGATGTTTCTGACTTTCTATCTCTCACCCTTCCTCTCTGTAAAAAATCAATAAAATATATTAAAAACAAACAAACAAACAAAAAACAAAAAACCACGTAGCCAACAAGAGCAGCCGCATGTGGCTGATGTGTGAAGGACTAACCCAGAGCATCTAGTGCTGCTTTTTTGTGGAGGCAGCCAGACTATGGGCAGGATGGCCGGGACTGTAGGTGTGGAGTTAATTCACCTAGTAGGGGTAGAGGCTGGACGCATGAAGGAAAGGACCAGAAAGAATAAACTAAATCATCAAAAATGTCACAGCAGGAATCTGACATGTGAGAGCCGGGGAAATAGTCCTTGTGGCAACTCCAAACTGGTCCCACGTCCACCACTGGTCTTAGTTTCTGCATTGAAAGAGGGCAGGGGGAAGCTGGGTACCATCCCAAAATGAACATGAGATACTGGATGTTGCCCCAGGCAAAGTGAGAGGGGGACAGCTTAAGAAAAAAATGAAAAGAACAGATCATCTAATGCCAAGGGGCAACTTAATAGACATGTTTAAGTATAAAAGGGCTTAGAAAAATTACTGTCCAGGTGATCTTCACTGACACAGAAACCTAATATAAAATTCCACTTAGATATGAGGAAGGAATTTTAGCCTAAAGGAAAGAAATTAGGTAATCTATAAACAGAGACTGGAATTTTTATTCCTGAATATTGTTTTTAAAAGATCCCATTATAGCCAATAGGCACTGAGTTTTCCCTTTCACTTGCTAGCAAGTTACTTAGCCTCTTTGAACCTAATTTTCTCATTTGTAAAACTTCACAGAATTCCTATAAGGATTAAAAGAAATGTTGGCCATAGTGTCAGCACACAGTAAGAACTCAATTAGTGGTAGCTATTATTTTTTTAAATTAAAAAAAATTATTTTATTGATTTCAGAGAGGAAGGGAGACGGAAAGAGGGATAGAAACATCAATGAAGAGAGAGAATCATAGATTGACTGCCTCCTGCATGCCCCCTACTGGGGAAACAAGCCTGCAACCTGGGAATGTACCCTTGACAGGAATCGAACCCAGGACCCTTCAGTCTGTATGCCAACGCTCTATCCACTGAGCCAAACCAGCTACGGCAGTGGTAGCTATTATTTTTATTCCTATGTGATAGATACCATGATGAGCATTGAAGGTACAAAGATATAGGGTTCCTTTGTCACATCCTGTATTATTTTCTTTCTTTTTAAAAAAATTCTCACTTGATGACATGTTTCCATTGATGTTAGAGAGAGAAGGGAGGGAAAAAGGGAGAGAGGGAAAAGGAGAGAGAGAGAAACATCAATGTGAAAAAGAAACACCTACTGGTTGCTGCCCCCACACACCCCAACTGGGGATCAAACCTACAACTTGGATATGTACCCTGATTGGAAATTGAACCTATGACCTTTCGGTGTAAGGATGATAATCCAACCAACTGAGCCACATGAGACAGGACTCCCGTATTATTTTCTTAGTGTACTTATAATTATTCCAATTTCACCTGCACTTACTGGTTTACTTGTTTTATCTTCTACAACTCTTGAACATACTGCGGGCCTTGGATAACTAGGATCTTAGATTCAATGAGGCCACAGCCTGAAACTAGACCCTTTGTTAAGCCCTTTTGTATCATCTCTCCCTCAGATGCCTTTTGTGACCAAAAAGAAGCCACATGCGAAAGCCGACAAACTCAGGAGAGGCCTGAACGGTGGGTGTTACAAACACAGAGACTGAAAGTAACCACGTATAATGGTCTCAACATAAAAATTCCCAACTAAATGCCAGTAATGGCAGGTAGTCACAACATAGGCCAGTATCTTCCTTGACAAAGGTCAATCTTTACCTTAATTGAGCATGTCTACCTACTGTCTTTTTGCATTTAAGATAATATACCTTTGAAATGTCAGAGTAATCTCCTTCTTTAGATCCCAAAGGCACAGTTTCCCACCAGGGCGGAAGACCATAAAACCCTTCCTTGTTATCTTATTGCCCAAATACCATCTCTGTGCTCTAAATATTAATCATTAACTATCCTGTACTCACCAGTATCAAAGAAGTATATTTTTCCATTTTACATTTTATCCAGTCTCAGAGATTTTCCCTCTTTGCTTTCTCTCATTTCCCTAATATATCACCAATGGATTTCATGTATTCCTCCCCCCACTCCCTTACCTCTTCTCCTTTGGTTAAAATGTATAAAATGAGCTGTAAAACTGCCATTCTCTGGAGCATTTTCTCATTCAGTTGAGATTTTGCTTCTCAGCACCTGTCATCATTTAGGCTCATATAAACTCTTTAAGACTTTTTCTTAGGCTGGATGTTCTTTCTTTGACACTTTTAACAGCTAGCTTTTGTAGTTCCTGCAACAAAGAAACCCTATTTTGTAGTAGGAGGCCTTGAGCATCTAAATTCAGTACTGAATCAATGATGAGTGACTCTAATAAAATGAAAAAAACTTCAAATGACTGTTACCATTATTCAGACTGGTCATGCAAACACAAAGACATTCTAAAGAGACCATCAGGATTTCACGTGACAAATGCAAAACCTCAAAAAAGAGGCATCCACATTCATCAGAGCTGGTATTTAAAGCCACAGGGCCACAGTGCCAGCAGCTTAGCAGAGGGACCTAAGGACCCTGCCTCCCCAAGGACTCTGGTTTTTTTTTCTGTCTCTTACTATGGTACCAAAAAAGCACAGATGTCCTCCCCAATGCACTCAGAACTCAGTGGTGTTGAACTCAATCCCAACAGCACTCACTGGGTACCTCCTATGTACAGGATACCACGTGGGAAATGGGAGATTCAAGAGAAAGAAGGCAGGGTCCCTGTCCTCTAAAAGCTTACAGTTCAGTGGAAGTCAAGAAACGAATCACTAATGTTATGGACAAAAAAATTATCTGGGGGTAATGGCTGAGCCAGGGTGGATGTTCATATTCAAAGGGAGGAAAAAACCCAAGATGAGTAAACAGCACAAATAAAGGCGTGGAAACTTTAGAGTGACAGCACGTTATGAAGGGAGCAGACTTTGTGCCTGGAACAGAGTCCAGCTAGGGATCAGATAAAGGACACCCTGGGACAACATGCTGGGAAGTCCAGACTGGATTCTATGATAATGGCAAGAACAGCCTGGCAGGGCAGGGCGGGAAGGGGGTAGGAAAAGGGGAGGGGCATGGGAGCTGTGGTTTAATGCTCCCGGGTCTGCAATCCTTGCAGCCCTGGTCCTGATGACCGGCAGAGACTGCAATATTAAACTGAGGGCCGGGCTGGCTGTGACTCTAACAGACCAGGCACCCCCTCCAGGGTAGGGTGAATAGACAGAGCATCAGAGCAGTGAAAATACTCTGATACCATAATGATAGATACATGTCATTATATTTTTTTCCAAACCCACAAAATGTAAGATTCTGGCGGAGGATGTTGATCATAGAGAAGGTTATGCATGTGTGGGGGTAGGGATTACATGGCAAATTTATGTAGCTTCCCCTCAATTTTGCTGTGAATCTAAAACTGCTCTAAAAAGGTCTTATACACTCACTCACAGAGTAGCTGTTAATGTTGGTCCTGAGGAGGGGGGAGGAAGGCATTAGGAATGACTGCCTAAGTGCAGAGGTGAGTAGCAACATTTCCCTCAGGTCCAACCCTTCGGCTGTTTACCTCCAGGGCCCAGGTCAGCCCCCCAGAGCAGCTTTGCCCAGCCCCTCCACAGACAGGGCTTCCTGCTCTGCCAGGTGATGAGAGCCAACTGTGAGACCCACCCAGGACCTGGCTTCCACACTGGACCTGGCTCATTCCCGCCAGACACAGCCTTCTTCCTCAGCGTCCACTGTGCCTGGCCAGGCTTCAGCGGTGTCCATGGAGCCCCAGGGCAGAACTGCTGAATGTGACCAGCTCAGGTCCTTCCCAAGTCAGCCCGAGAATCCTGGGACAGATGGGAGGCATCAGGCACCCCAATAACAGTTCCTGATAAACTGTGATGAAATATTTGCCCTATACGAATATAGTGGAGACCAAGATAATTATGACAGTCCTGTCCTCAAAGTACTCAGAATTAATAAACCTGAAATTAACTGCAATAACCCCTAACTAATCTTCCCACATCTCCAATTCATTGTCAAAGTATCTGGGGTGAGATTTCAAAATGCATATCTGGTTATGTCACTTATAGCCAAAAGCCCTCTGACTGCTCTGGATAAATTCTAAAATCCAGATCCCACAGGGACCTCCATGATCAGACCCCTGTCCATCTCTACAATCTTGTATACCAAACATGTCAAACTCAAAACTAACAAAGGCTAAATACACGAGGCATGAGGACCGTGGGCCACAAGTTTGACACGCTTGCTTTATACCATTCACTCTTCCCCCTGCCCACCAAGTCCTAGTAACGCCAATCCTGTTCTGTTTTTCCAAGAAACCACATCCGAGGCTTCACGAATGCTGATGAATAACTCAGCCCAAGTGTTGCTTCCTCAGAAAGCCACCCCAGTGCCTCTGACTAGACAAGCCTCCCTGCCATGTGCTTGTTCCAAAGCCAGAATTCTGCAATATTGGGAAGCCATCTCTCCTGCCAGAGTGCAAGCTCCCAGGGGGACCACGTCCACCTTCCTCACTGATGGGGCCTGGTGCACAGCACAGCGCTCACTGAGCAAGTGCCAAATGAATGAGAACAAGAGTGCATGGAGATCAAGGAGTAATCACAGTAAGATGGGGCATGAAGCATTCTACCAGAAACAGGGTACTGGAGAGCATCTAATAACTAATTTTAGTCCAGTGTCTGCATGTTACAAGGGGTGAAACTGATTCTAAGGTGATATGCCTTCTGGTCACACATGCTCCACACAGCTGTTCCTCACTATTAATAGGGTCATGATTAGAGTGTTCCTTTAATTCTTCCAAGTGCATCATTTTTCTGTTCTGGGTTTCATTTTAATGTATGCAACAAAGAGAACACACTAATAACATGAAGGCTTTGGGTGTTTAGAGACTTAAGAGGAATAAAGCCTTAAGAAGAGTTAAGTACCACCAGCCCCTGGACGTTCCTCTCTCAGGGACACTGGGAGAGGAAGATAGGCGAATCACAGTTACCATCACCTAGACTCAACCTGGCTGAGCCTCTAAGAACCATGGGAAGAACTCCTGAATCTGAGTGAAAACTGGAGAGAAGCCTGAGGTCTCTGTCACAGCTTGGGTGGCTACTCACAACATTCTTTCAGACTGTGGAAGCTCAGTGCTACTAGCTTCAGAGTCACCAAGATGTAGTGTTGGCTACGAACCATGTGTCAGGTGCATTTCTATATATTATCCCATTTAATAGGTATTACCTGTTTGCAAAAGAAAAGCTAGTGCTGTCAGAGAGGAGAGGTGAAATTCAGCAAGCCCGGAGAGAGCTGAGCAAGAACTCTCTGAAAAGTAAACTTTCTACCGGAGCGACCATGCTTTTTGAGAGCTTTGACAACCCTTACATTCCATCTTTGAGATGCGAAGCAGATGTTAACATTTATTTATCTATCTATCGATTTACTTAATATATATTTTTATTGATTTCAGAGAGGGATGAGAGGATCATTGATCGGCTGCCTCCTGAACATCCAGCACGGGGTGGAGCCCACAAGCTGGGCATATGCCCTGACCAGGAATCAAACCATGACCTCCTGGTTCATAGGTTGACACTCAACCACTGAGCTACACTGGTCTGGCCACATGGTAACATTTAAAAAAAGATTTTTTAAAAGGTATCTTTACATCCTATATAATAAAATCCTAATATGCAAATCAACCCAACAGAGGAATGACCCGGTGGAACAACTGGTCACTATGATGTGCACTGACCACCAGTGGGCAGATGCTCAACACAGGAGCTGCTCCCACTCACAGGCCTCAGGCCAGCCAGCGGGTGCGGGGTGGGGGGGTCCAATCACCCAGCAGGTTGCCCCACAGAGGGAGGCGACCAGAGGGAGGCAACTGGCAGTGGTGACAGGGGGCAGGGCCAGTGAGTGGGCAGTGCCAGGCCGGCCAAGGCAGGTGCCAGAAGCAGAGAGGACCCTCCCTGATTGCCCCGCTGGTTGCCCCACAAATTGCCCTGATTACTGGACCCTATCCATGCACAAATTTTGTGCATTGGGCCTCTAGTTTCTTAATAAATTGTATTTGCTAGTTGACTCAATTTAAATAGAAAACAGAGGGCTCCGAATGAAAAAACTTTTTTTAACCTTTAGTTTAAAAAAAAAGGGGGGAAAGAGGTAATTAAGATATACCTGTGCAGGGGTATATTTCATAAATTAATGATAACCAGCTAAGACCTAATAGCCCGGAGAGAATGAGCAGTCCCCAGAACACAGCTGTGTTACCACAGGAGCCCAGATCTGCATCATGTGAAATCCCAGTGCAGACAGGGAACGACTAGCATAAATGGAAACAGTGAGATGCCATTTCCATCATAAAAATGATGCTGACTGCTGACAGCTGTGTGAACTGGTATTCTGGAGTGCAAGAGAAACGCCTTTTACACTAAAATGTGCACACCTGTTGACCCTTTAATTGTAAACTACCCTCAAGTTTGACCCCAGGGTAATGGCTCTCATAGTGTGCTCTGGAACCTGGGACTCTCTTAGGAGGTTCATAGCCTTAAACCTATTTCCACGATAATACTGGGTTGTCATTTGCTTTCTTAGCCTCATTCTCTCGTTAGTACCTACGGTGGAGTTTCCAGGGGCTGCTGACTTGGGTTATCGCCACAAAATGAATGAGAAGCAAATAGGAGAAGGCAGTGGTCTTTTATCAAGCTAAACATTAAGGAGATCTGTGAAATGGGAAAACAATACCACTCTTCTTACTAAGTCTTATTTTTGAAGTTATTTTTTCATAAAAATATATATGTTAATATGTAAGAGGGCTTATTTCAAATAAATGAAAAAAATTAAATATTTCTCAGTTTTATTTTCTAATGTGCTTGATCCCTGCAGATAGAACACACAAACAAAAGCTCTTTGGAATCTTCAATTAAATTTAAGAGTGTTCCATGGTCCTGAGAACAAAAAGTTTGAGACCCACTACATTCTGAAAGAGGAAGCATGTCCGGGATGCTCACTGCACCATGTTTGCAGTAAGAAATGGCATGAACCTTTAGTGGAATGGTTAAATTCTCCATAGTCAGGCTATGGAAGATGATGCCACATCTCAACGAAATGAGGCAGATTTATACACACTGACATGAAAATATCCCCAGGACATATTACAGTAAATGAACAAATTGCATATTTTTAATGCATGGCAGAATACTTGTTAAAAATTTAATGGTAAATGCTAATAAAATCAAATTTTTCCTTAGGAACATAGAGCAATGTAAAAGGAAACACACAAACACACACAGTAGTTACCTCTGAGGAAAAGACCAAAATTGGGGTGTGTTAAAAAAATACAAAAGGCAAGGCTTTAATTTAATTTCTTCTTACAGTAATGATCTTGACCACAGAGAGAATCCAAGATGGCGGCATAGGTAAACACCTACACTGCTGCCTCACACAACAATTTCAAAACTACAACTAAAAGACAGAACAGACATCATCCAGAACCACAGGAAAGCTGGCGGAGTGCAAATTCTACAACTAGAGGGAAAGAGAGGGGCTCACGGAGACCCAGAGGAGCTGCAAAAAGCTGAGGTACGGAGATGCGTGCGTGGAGAGAGCGGGTGCCAGAGTACCTGGCTGGTTTTCTCTGGCAGGAGGGAAACGGAGACTCTCAAAGGCATTGAACCCCTTATCTTACGACACTAAACCCCAGATCCAGCCGAAACTCATACGGGGGGAGTTTGGACTGTGAAAAGGGAGAGGTGCACGGAAATTTAGGGGAGTCGCAAAAGATCAGAGGTCTGGTGGCGCGCACAGCACTGCGCAAAGGACAGACTGCTGATTGTGCCGCTGGCTTTCGTGAGTGGGTGGGGAGACAGACCCTCCCAACTGTGCCACTTCTGACTCCACTAAGCCCCAGTTTCAGGTGAAACCCTGGGGACCTAAACTCGTGTGGTCCTGGAGCGCAAGGGAGCCTGAAAGGCAGCTGTCTAGAGGCAATGCGGGCACGGGCACAAGGACTGCTCCAGCGATTACCCAGTCACGTGAGACTCGGGCTGTGGAGGGCGGAGTCGACTGGAAGGCAAGGCGGTCCCTTAAGCCCTGAGACTCCACTCCTTCCAAGCTCAAAAGAGAGGCTTCTTCAGTTTTTGCAGGTCTGGTATCATAAGGCTGAATCCAACACAGAATTTCTCCCGGCATAGTGAAAATACTGAGACAAGGGAAGGGATCACAAACAAAAGAAATGGAGGAAAAGAAACACAGATATAGAGTTCAAAACCACGCTTATAAGGTTTTTCAAGAATATGCTAGAAAAGTTGGATAAAGTTAGCGAGAGCCAAGAGGAGATGAAAAAGGACCAACTAGAGATGCAAAAGATTCAACTAGAGATGGAAAAGGTCCAACTAGAGATGAAAAAGGACCAACTAGAAATTAAACATACACAGACTGAAATAAAAAATATTATACAGAGTCCTAACAGCAGACTAGAGAAAGGCAAGAATCAAGTAAAAAATTTGAAATATAAAGAAGCAGAAAACATTCAACTGGAAAAGCAAGAAGAGAAAAGAATCCAAAAATGTGAAGATAATGTAAGGAGCCCCTGGGACAGCTTCAAGCGTACCAACATCAGAATTGTGGGGGTGCCAGAAGAAAAGAGAGAGCAAGATACTGAAAACCTATTTGAAGAAATAATGACTGAAAACTTCCCACATCTGGTAAAAAAAAATAGACTTACAAGTCCAGGAAGCACAAAGAACCCCATATAAAAGGAATCCAAAGAGGACCACAACAAGACACATCATCATTAAAATACCAAGAGCAAAAGACAAAGAGAGAATATTAAAAGCAGCAAGAGAAAAACAGTTCATTACCTACAAGGGAGCACCCATACGACTGTCAGCTGATTTCTCAACAGAAACGATGCAGGCCAGACGGGAGTGGCAAGAAATATTCAACGTGATGAATAGCAAGAACCTACAACCAAGAATAATCTATCCAGCAAAGCTATCATTCAGAATTGAAGGGCAGATAAAGACCTTCACAGAGAAGAAAAAGCTAAAGGAGTTCATCAACTCCAAACCAGTATTATATGAAATGCTGAAAGGTACTCTTTTAGAAGAGGAAGAAGAAAAAGGTAAAAGCCAAAAAATTATGAACAACAAATATCTATCAGCAAGTGAATCTAAAAATTAAGGGAATTAAAAATTTGATCAACAGAATAAACTGGTGAATAGAATAGAATCAGGAGCACAGAAAGGGAGTGGACTGATAATTCTCAGGGGGAAAGGGGTGAGGGGTGTACAGGGAGAGACTGGACAAAAATCATACACCTATGGATGAGATCAATGGGAGGGAGGTAAGGGCAGAGGGAAGGGTGGGAGCTGGGTGGAGGGGTGCTATGGAGGGGAAAAAAGAGAAACAAATGTAATAATCTGAATAATAAAGATTTAATTAAAAAAAAAAAGAGACACAGACATTTGTCAAATTAAAAAGATCTGAAAAATTCGCTCTGCTGCCCTCACTAACCCCAGGGCACACAATGGTGCCCACCTTGCTTAACCAGATCCAATGCTCCCAAACTGCTCCCCTTCTCCACATGGCCCACACTCTTACTGCCTCAGTCAGCGTTTTGAGAAGAAAGTGGTCCAAGGACGCAATCTGCAGGGAAGGATGGAGTTGGCAAGGTCTTTTGAAAGGATCCAAACCAAGCTTCTGCAAAGGTTCTGAGACATATTTTAGTTTTTGCTACAGATGGGAATTGCAACTATTTTGAAATAACAGAATATTTTCCACAGCCTCATTTTCTTTTCTTCCTTTTTTCTTGAGATGGTGGGGTGGGGTGACAGAAAAAGGGAGAAGTAAATCATTAAATACCAGAGGCCCAGTGCATGAATTCATGCACAGGTGGGGTCCCTTGGCCTGGCTGGTGATCAAGGCCTATCGGGAGGCTGGCCAGCAGCGGGGAGAGACTCCAGGAGATTGGCCAGCCACCCCCTGTCCCTCCCCCTCCCCCATCAGGGCCTATTGGTGGGGGGCTGGGCAAGGGGGAGGGACTGTGGGAGGTTGGCTGTGGGAGTGCACTGACTACCATGGAGCAGCTCCTGCATTGAACATCTGTTCCCTGGTAATCAGTGCACATCATAGCAACTGGCCGACTGGTCATTCAGTAGTAACAGTTCCTTAGGCATATATATATATTGATCTTGTAATTCACTTTTAAGGTATTTTTATGTGTATTTTTAAATATATATTTTATTGATTTTTTACAGAGAGGAAGGGAGAGGAATAGAGAGTTACAAACATTGATGAAAGAGAAACATCGATCAGCTGCCTCCTGCACACTTCCTGCTGGGAATGTGCCCACAACCAAGGTACATGCCTTTGACTGGAATCGAACCTGGGACCTTTCAGTCTGCAGGCCGATGCTCCATCCACTGAGCCAAATCAGTTTTGGCTTATGTGTATTTTTTAAAATTTATTTCAGAGATAGGAAGGAAGAAAAAGATAGAAGAAACATCAATGATGTGAGAGAATCATTGATTGGATGCCTCCTTCATGCCCAACTAGGAATTGAACTGTGACCTCCTATGACCTCATGCTCAAACACTAAACCACACCAGCCAGGCTCATTAGGTCGTTTAAAGTCAGGTAACAGTATAAATTGAAACAGAACAAATGCTATTGGGTAAGTTCTAATATATTTTTTCATTGATCTCATCATTACTAAATGTTTGCTATTATCTGACAATTAATAATCCTTGCTCTATTAATCACATCTTATTGATAATCCCAAAATGCTGACACTCCTGATAATTCTTTTTATTTATACCTTCTATTGAATGTCTATTGTGTATCAGGTTTTGGCTAAAAGCTATGGACAGAGCAGTGAGCCCAATAGAGGACAGGTGTCCCTAATGAAAGTACAGTCTGGTGGGGAAACACTATTCAACAAATCTATACTAATATAAGAGTAAGATGCAAATTGACCATACCTTCATGATGCCCACTAGCCCATCAGGAGGGAGTATGCAAATTAACCCAACACAGATGGTGAGTTAACTTGCATACACAGGCACCAAGCGGTCAGGGGCAAGGCAGGATGCAGGCATTCCACACCGCCCTAGCCACTCCAGGCCTCTGGGCAGCATGGGAAGGCAGAAAGGCAGCTCCAGGCCTGAACGAAGGTGGTGCCAGCAGCCAGGGGAAGGAAGGCCCATTCTTGCACAAATCTAGAGAGTAATATAAGTAATTACCTAACTGCAAATTCATTGTCAGAAAGGAAATTTACAGTGTGCTCTGGGAGCACATCACAGAACCCACCGAAAGTTGCAATTTTACTTTCTTAAAACCAGGAGCAAATCAAAAAGCCTCCTCCAATCTTCTGATAGAGTAGCCTTTAGGAGTGAGAAGTGGTGGGGCATACAAGGCAGCATTTTTTCCTTCTTACTCGAAATAGGGACTCAGGAATGCAAACTATCCTGGAAGATGATTTTATCCTTCAGGAAAATGATACTGCTCTCTCTCTTTCCCTTTCAATGTTGGGAGGAGGGAACATTTACAAAGATTTACACACACACACACACACACACACAGGCTTCATTTGTAATATTAGGCATTTTGAAAGAACCTACATGTACTTCACTAGGGGAGTTCTTAAAGAATTATGATAAGAACATACTAGGCTACAGAATATGCTGCCTGACTATCAAAAAATAGTGAGGTGACACTTATGCACTGACAAAGAACGCTACCCAAAATATTAAGTGAGAAAATGCAAGTACCACTCAATTTGCTTTAAAAACCGTGTAAAGGTTTTATTAATGCAGACAAGACATTAAGGCTGCACAGTTCTCTACATAGTAGTCACCTCTAGTATGTGAGGAAGGAAGTTTATGACTCCTTTGGCAGGAGACTATATTTAGTATCTACATATTTTGTAAAATATCTAGGTACTATTCATACAATAAAAATACAACAAAAAAGTTAACAAAGAGATCCACATGCACATTAGCAGCCTCTCCAGACAGCAGGCGTCCTTCTGGAAGGGGCCAGGAGGTTCTCTGTGCTCTTTGGCTTTAAGTATGAATTGAGGGTGTGCTGTTATAGGGGCTATGCTCTGAGACCCTAAATATTAGCCCATTCTTATAGGTACCCTGAAAAGAATCAACCAGCTTTGCCGTCCAGTACATGCTGAAAAGAAGCCTAAACGTATTCCCGAAGATGTGCCTAAATTCAGGCACAACAGAGCAGATGACTTAAGCCATCTGGCTGCTGACTCACATGGAGAAAGCACAAGAAAAATGTAACCAAACACGTGGGATCTGAAGCAGCTGCCGTTATATCTGTCCTTTGGCTCTCTGAGGCTGGCCCAGTGCCTGATTATAATGACAGCAGCAGAACATTGCTAACCCAAAGGGACTAAATCCCTCTGTCCCAGAATTGTGGCAACCCGCTGGGAGGGCAGCAGGATGGGAAAGCTCCCTGGCCAGACTGGACTTCCTTTCCCAGGGGTGCACCACTGCCTTCACTGCTCAGCAACAAATATCCCTTTCCTACAGTCTCCTAACATACCAGGTTAGGGCCCCAGGGAATCGTAGCAGCCCTGAGAAGGCCTGAGCTACAAACCTTCTCAAAAGTCCCCAAGAGCATGAACCCCGTTCAGAGTCTGGTCTACTGAAAGGCAGCCACACACTCAGGGAATTCGTTTCTCCAATAGTTTGGATAAATACTGCTAGAATTTCAGAGCTTGGAGGCCACACAATCGAGTTATGCTTGTGCAAGAGGCCCAGTGCACAGGTTTGTGTACTGGTGGGTTGCTCACACCAGTGTACAATCGAGCCTGGGGAGGGACTTCAGGAGGGCTTCAGGGTGTGTCCAGCCTGCCTGGTCCAGTCCAGATCAGCTGGACCCCAGTAGCAAGCTAACCTACTGGTCAGAGCATCTGCCCCCTGGAGATCAGTGTGTATCATAGCAACTGATCAAACAGTTTGGTCAAACAAACGGTGGGACACTTAGCATATTAGGCTTTTATTATATATATAGGACTAGAGGCCCAGTGCATGGAAATTCAGCCCAGCTTATCCCTCTCACAGTCTGGGAGCCCTCAGAGGCGGGAGGCAACCTGGCGATCAGGGGAAGGCAATGCTCCCATCACATTTCTGATGCTGCCATTACCAGCAACACAAGCCTCGGTTGGCCCTGGTTACCTCAGCCTTGGGTGGCCCTCGGTGGCTGGGCAGCTGCCATCGGAGGCTTGCCTATGCCTCAGGCTGGCCCTGGGTGGCTAGGGGGCTGAGGGTGGATCCGGCCACACTGTGCGCCTGCCGCCACCCCGGCTGGGCTGAAAGAAATGGGGACTCCGGCAGGGCTGAGGGGACTGGGCACTGCCATCTTTGTGACAGTATGATGATCTACTTGCATATTCCCTCTTTATTAAATAGGATGATTCTACACAGAGTTGACACCCAGCTATTTCCTAAATCTCCTTACCCCAGGGTGAAGCATGCTGCCCCTCTAGAGGCATCTGGGGACAGCTGTGTTAGAAATGAGGGTCCTTCTGTGGCACAGAAGTGTCTCCCTGCAGCCTCCACTCTAGGCCTGTGTGAGCTGCTGTGGAGGCAGAGGGGCCAGAATCTCCATGGAGTGGACTCACCTGCAGCCATCATGCAGGCACCCAGCAGAGCCTAAAGGCTTGCTTGCTGCTCTGCCCGTTGGTCTCTAAGGCATGGGCAGGTTCTGTCCTTCTTTTCTGAAAGGAACCCCGTGTGAACTGAACTAGTGAGAAAATTGGCCAAAGGTTGAGAAGAAGCCTTTAATATGACACCCAGTATGTTTTATCATATGAGGCTATTCTCTCTCTAACCTTTAACAGTGCCCTCTCCCCACTGGCCAGCTTCAAGGACCAATAGAAGACAAATGAAGTACCTTGTAGGTGAGGCAGCCACAGGGACAGGTTATAATGCAATGCACAATGTATGGCAATGAAAGGCTACCCCTGGCACCAGAGAGGCAGGGTGCACCTCCCATGGGAGGGAGAATGAAACCAGGTTTAAAGTTTGCAGTTCTATTCACACTCTGGGTCAGTGCTCATTGCCCAAAGTGGTGGGCAAGAGCATCTGCCTCATTTAAACTATTCCTCTCTCTTCTTGTGGTTGTTGTGGTTCTCCTTTATTGCTTTGTTTTTATACAAAAGCTTAGTGTGCACAAAACAAAATGCTACGTGATGTGACCCCACTGTACCAACTCCAGGTGCTAACTTATGTTCCTCTCCCGAGCCTTTCTTTCGGCTTTATCTGATGTGTACTGGTCCTGATGGCTTCATCCCACAGGCCTGTCCTGCCCTTGGAGGTCCTGAAGCATTTGAGAAGACATAGAGGAGTCTGCTTGGCAGCTCTTTAGCCAAGTCCTGGCCAGCCTTCACCTGCCTGGTGCTTGGAGCTCTCTACTCCCTTGTTCCTGAATCACACACAACTGGATGATGTTACCTGTCAGCATGTCTGTTCTAGTGGTAAACTGGATGGTAAACTCCTGCAGGGCAAGGGAGGACAATGCCTCAAACTCCTTTCAGATCCCCTCAACCTCTAGCATTGCTATGCCCACAGCCTAAAGCCAGGTCCTTGCTGCATAAACTTACTCCCAATGTCAATTAAATGCCTCTCACACAACTCATCAATGTGAATGAGTCTATAGCTTTACTGGTGCAGGGACCCTAAGTACCCCTCTAATATGTGACCAGGATAGTAACCAACTCCTCCCTCTTGGCATGAGGTGCCCAAGATTGTTGCTCCTCCATGACAGAGACCATGACTCATTTACACCTGGGTCCTCGGGGCCCAGCACTCAGTCCAGCCACAGCTGGTGTACTCATACTCAAGGAGCATTTGCTGCAGGGAAAGACTATCTCCAGGACCCATGCTAGTTGGTGGTTTTCCTTCCTGCTGAAGCCTCAGCAGCCAGCCATCTGGAAGGTGGAAGGGAAGGAACCCGTGGCTATGCCTACCCAGAGTTAGGGAAAGCGGCACACGTATTTTTCCACAGCAAATTTGGCATCTTCCTTAGAAGCTGAACAACTTAGTGCCCAAATCAAACACATCATAATCCTTTTCTAACCAACTCTTCCCTCAATTCACTATTTCCTTCAACAAAAACACTACTCTCCACTCACCCAGGCCTGCAGCCTTTCCAAAACACTGACCTATTAAAAACGAGGTACTCAAGTGCTGCTTGATGCTCCTCCATCTTTCAGAAATCACCCCTTCCCATCTTTTTCCTTCCACTCTTGGCCCCAATGCATGCACAAGACCTCAAATGATGCCCCATCTTACGCCACCCAGCCTCCCTAACTCCACTCTCCCCTCCTTCACAGATTCTATATGCTACCATCGGGCTGTTTTTTTAAAGTGCTGTTTTCAATGGGTCCATCCTTTGCTCAAATAAGAACTTCGTACTTTTTAAACCATTAAGTATTTACAGTTCTGTTCTAAGTGACACAGGCCCCCAATCACTCTCCTAATCCAGAAACCTTGACGAATTCTCCTGCCTGGGCTAGGACCGCCACTGTCTCCCCACACCTTCCCCCTTCTGGGAACATGTAACATTTTCTGCCATCTCAGCATCTTGGCAAAGCTCTCACCTCTGCTTATCCAAATTCCACCCACACTCCAAGGCTCAGGCCCAAACTCTCTCCCAGCCTCTACACCCCCGGGACCAAGTGTCTCCTGCTGTCTGTCACACGCACTTTCCTGTTGACTCAAATACTCTCTTCTGTGCTGAAAGTCAGAAGAGCTGAGGTGGAAGATCATACACTTTTTAGCCACCTGATCCTGCCCAAACCACCAGATTTTCGAATCTCACAGAACTGTTTATTATGATCAAGTGAGAATTTACATGAAGGAGACTCATTCATCCCATTCATAATAAGAACATCTACGTGGAGGATGTTAGTATCTGTCTATTACCTGCCAACTACATACAGGTATGTCCTATCATTTACTGCAGCCCCAAAGTTTCAGTAAATATCAATTAAAATAAAATAACAAAGGGATAAAATAACTTTTCACGGAGCACTTGGCTCCATATCCAACGTTTGGCCACGCAGGAACTTCTCTGGCACAAAATCTTAGATAACAACACGAATGTGTGTGGGGGACAAACGGGGAGTCAGTCGTTCTGGTGGCAAGGGCGCTGGTCAGAGTGGAGATGAACACAAAGCCACCGTTGTGACCAGCAGGGCGCAGGAGGCAGGATGGGAGCGCAGGAGACAGAGCGCACTGTCTCCCCGCACAGGAGGCAGGCAGAGCGCAGGAGACGGAGGCAGGAGGCAGAATGCGAGCGCAGGAGACGCGCAGGAGACAGGATGAGGAGTAAGGATGCGAGCAGAGTCCACCGAGGCACAAATGAAATCCCCGTGGACAAAGAATGCTTCAGATCATAAAACCAGGGCTACCTTTCTGCCCCACGTTCACGCAGCTCAGCAGGGAGCACTGCCAGGGCGCCTGGTAGAATCACTTCTCAGGGCCCGGCACCTCCCGGCCCACCGCCCGCTCCGCCCGCCACGCCCCTCCGGCCCCGGGCCCTACCGATGGAGATTTCCTGCGCGTAGGCCAGCGAGATGAGCAGCAGGGGCAGCCCCACGGCGATGTACGTGACCATCTTGTCCACGGCCAGCTCCAGCCGCAGCCCCTTGAACTTGGGCTCCGAGGGCTCCTTCAGCAAGAAGTCCGAGAACACGTACTCGGTGGCCAGGTGGGCGATGGCCATGGCCGCGGCGCGCCGGGCTCGGGCCCGTCAGACCCCAGCGGCTGCCGGGGAACTGTTAGAGTTGGGAGCGCAGTGCGGCGCCTTCACCCCGGCCCGGCCCGGCCCCGCCGAGGCTTTCGCTTTCCTTTTGCCGCCTCGGCGGTGGCTTCCACACCAGCCTTTGTGCCTCGGCGCGCGCGGTTGCCAGCGCCTCTGCAGGGAGCACGAGCTCTGCGCGCTCCGCCGCCGCGCAGACCCGCCCCCACGCGCTGGGCCCGCGCAGGTCCCCGCAACGCGCTCGCCGCCCGGGCTCGCTCAGCGCTTCTCCGCCCGGGCTCAGCGCTTCTCCGCAGCCCGGAGGCGTGAGAATCAAACAGGGAACAGAGCGCTTCGCTCTTGCCCGGGCCCTGGATCCACTCCGCCTGGCGCCTGAAGCTGCTCCCAGGCCGGCCGCCGCACTCAGCCCGCTCGGCGCTTTTCCGGAACCAGGAGGCAGACGGAGGGCCGGGGGGCGTGGAGTTTCCGGAAACCGCGGTGACGCGGGACGGAGGGGCCAGGCAGCATCCCGCCAGCCGGACGTCAACATCCCCAAAGAGATCTTCCCACCTTAAAAGGACCTCGGTCTGATCATCCTCGCGCTCCTTCCCTCCTCCTACTCCCACTTCGAGGCACCCAGAAGTTTTGGAAACATTTCTGAAAAGCAGCCCCTTACGCGGGGGACAGGATGGCCCGCTTTTACATCCCACCCCCAACATTTCCACCTGATGATTCAGGTTAAAAGGAGCTGCGAATGCTTCAGAGAGCAACAAGGCAATCGCGCGGTGTAGTCTGAGCGTGTGGGGGAAGAGGGAGCCCTGGGCCCTTCCAGGAGCTCTGAGTGGCAGGGAGCACAGGGGCCGCGGTGGGGAGCCCTGATGTGACTGGGTCTCAGGCCTCAACGCTGCTCTGCTCGTTGGAGCTTCTCCTGCGCTTGCTCCTTGTCGGAGGCTTGGCCTGAGAGCCCGAAGAGGGGTGATGGAAGATAAGTGGATGTTGGGGTGGGGCAGCTTTGGAACCACTTACAGAAAGTGGATGCTGAGAAAATAGACAGGAGATGCTTTATTCAACAACATGGGAGCAGACAGAACCTTTAAACATGATGTTTCCTTGGAGCTGGGCTGGACTGCCTTCTCTGCTTTGTGGGGTGTGAGGGTGGGAGGAGGGGGGTGTAGTGGTGGCGCCCATGCACACAAGCCTCTTCTGTATGTTCTCAACTCACACATGTACTTCTCCACCCTGGCCTGCCCTCTGAGCACTCCTCCAAGGGCCTACTCAACTCTCAACTTGGACACTCACTGGACTTCAAACTCATAATGGCCAGAACTACAATCCTCATCTTCCTCTCAGACTGAACTCCAGTCTTCTGCATCTTGCTAAATGCATCATCACTCACCCATCAGCCCAATACTTCCTTTTCTCCCAGCTTCCATAACCGACTTCCAAATTCTCTTGCTTCTCTCTCCTAAATATAGAAAATTTGACAGTTCTTCTCTCACTGCACTTCCAACACCTCATTTCAGGCCACCAGCCTCTCTCCTAACCACATAGGAATATATCCCCTAGGCCTGCAAGCCATTCTCTCCCAGCTGCCAGAGGGAGCTTTTAAAAGCTCCAATCTGATAAGTCATCTCCCCCTTCTTAAAATGGAAGTTGCTTTTAGAATCAAATCCAAATTTCTTAGCACGGTCACAGCCTGCCTCACCAGCTTCACTATTGCCCATACAGCTCTTCAAGTTGATCAGGCTCCTTGCCTTCTCCAGGTCCTTGCAAAACATTCCCACAGTAGCCTTTTTGCCTGTCCAGCTCTTTTTCCCCTCTTTATCTCAGATAGGTGCCGCTTGTCCAGGAAACTCTTCTCTGAGGTCGCTTTGTTATACATTCTTGCAATATGGGCACTATTGGTTATTAGCTGTGGGCTTTGGGAAAGGTGCTTGACCCTCCTGTTGAACCTCTCATCTACAGAGTGGTTATACCGCTTATGATTGTGGTAAGGATCAAATGACTTAACCTATATAAAGTGCCGAGGACAGCTGATGAGTGCTCTATAAGTGTTATCTGTTATTATTGCCCTCTACTTTTTCTTCTTAATATTAATCACAATGATAATTCAGCAGGCATTTGTTTAACTTTTCATTAATGTTTGTCTCCTGCTTTATGTGGTAAGCTTCATGAGGGTAGGTCCATGCCCAGGTATACCATTCTTATCTCTAATACTTAGCACAAATGCCTTGTACATAGTAGGTCTTTTAATAAATATTTGTTAAGTGACTAAAGGAATCTGAAACGTTTTCACCATGAAAATTGTTTAAAAACAATAAACCAACTTACACTCATTTATCCACACACTCAAGGCATATATTAGAGGCCAGAGATGAGCCGGTTCTGGGCTTGATGGATAGGGAAGCAAAGATGAAGTAGACACATCCCATTCCCTCAAAGACCTCATGGTTTAGTAAGAGAAATAAGGCATGGTTTAGTAAGAGAAACAACTATAATAAAAGTTGGAAAGGGTAAGTGATTTTATGAAAGATGGAGTGTGCCAAAGGGGGTTGCATAAAAGACCGAGGCCTCGGATAGATAAGTAGGTGGCAGGCAAAGTTGGGACAGGAGCTTTTCAGGAGTGAATGAAAGCGTGGATGCTGTGACCTTTCTCTCCTTGTCAAAATCGACACATCTAACAGCCCTCAGTTTGTAATGAATCACTCCCTCCCTAGCACTTTCTCCTGGTCCAGTTTTTAGCTCATTTTCCCTTGTGTGATGGTGGGTTGCATCTCTGCTTTCTCATCACATATCAAGTTCCTCTGAGGGTCTGAACAGAATCTGCAGTTTTGTAAATTGCCCTCAGCCCTGGCAGAGTTTTTTTTGTTTGTTTGGGTTTTTTTGTTGTTGTTGTTTGTTTTTTTACCTTTAGCAGAAAGTCAATCCACGTTTGTTGAATTTACATAGAAGCAAGAAAGAGAACTTGCTAGGAAATGGGAGGTAGGGATGTCTGACACTGGTAAAGGAAAGACAAAGGTGAGGGAGTCAGCGATGAAAAGGGTGGGGCCAGAGAAGATAGTCTGGCCTTTTTTCTAGCAAGTATTAGGGAGTGTTTGGAGAGAAGTAATGTAAGTAGAATTGTGCTTTAAAAAGGTGAATCTGCCAGCCACGTGTAGAGTGGATTGGAACACATATTGGAGGTGGAAAGGCCAGGTAAGAGGCTGTCGAAATTTTGCACATGACGGGTAGTGAGAGCCCAAACTGGTGCCCTGCCTTTGAGGACAAGAGATGAATAGCACAAAAGGAAGTGTTAGTTAAGGGAGCCATTTGTCTTACTATAAAAATCAGATCAAATAATCTGATGTGAGCCAAGGTTTGGGGGGAGGAAAAAGAAAGCAGCTTCAACTCTTAGGTTTGCCACTTACTTGCTATGTAATCAAGGATGTGTCACTGGAAATATGAGCCTCAATTTCTTCACTTACCAATTAAAGTTAATTCTGCCTACCTCACCAGGTTGTTCTGAGCATTACATGTGATAATATATGTAACATTGCCTGCCACATCATGGGTGCTTAGCATTATGATAGCTGTCATTGTCAACCTCAGAAATTTAAGGTGTCACACCAGAGTGTATATAACATTGCTTTTTAAAAAAAAATAGAGTTTAATTTGTAGAGCCATAGTTACAGAAAAATTAAGCAGTTGGTACAGAGTTCCTATATACCTCCACTCCTGCACCCATTTCCCCCTATTATTAACATCTTATATTGGTGATACATTTGTTACAATTAATGAACCAATATTTATACATTAATATTAATTAAAATTTCCTTAATTTTTACCTTCTATCCTTTTTCTGTTCTGGATTCTATCTAGGATACCATGTTATATTTAGCTGTGTGGATGAAAAAGGGATCACATACTAAACCTAACAAGCTCAGGGGAGGCCTGCAAGGTGGGCCTTACAAACTAACAGACTGAAAATAACCACATAGGATGATCTGAACATAAAAATTTGCAACTAATAGGAAGTCATGGCAGAGAGTCACGTCCTAGATTGGTATCTTCTTTGATAAAGGTGAATTTTTGCCTTAAGTGAACATGTCTGTTGTCTTTTTGCATCTAAGATAACATACCTTTGGAATGTCAGAGTAATCCCTTTTTTTGTCCAGGCCCCTCAGGTCACAGTTTCCCTTTAGAGCAAGAGACCACAGAAACCCTTATTGCCCAAAAACCATCTCTGTGCTATAACTGTTAATTGTTAACTACCCTATACTCACCAATATAAAACAAGTACATGTATGTTTGTTTTACTTTTTATCCAATCTCATAGATTTTCCTGCTTTGCTCTCTCCCACCTTTTTAGTTTATCACCAATGGATTTCATGTAACCTGGCTATGTCTTCTCTTTTGATTTTAGTGTATAAAATAAGCTGTGAATTACATAAATGTCTAATCACTTGTTGTACACCTGAAACTAATATTGCATGTCACTGTAAGTGAAAAATTTTTTAAGTTATTAAAAAGATGAAAATAAAAAAACAATCCTATCTAATAAAAGAGTAAAATGCAAATTAACCACCACTCTGTTATGCTACCAGCCAATAGGAGTGAGTATGCAAATTACCCAACAAAGATAGCCACGCCCATGGCCAGGCAGCAGCACCCAGCAGCTCCAAGCCTTGCCATGGCAGCGCTGGGGCTAGGCGGCAGGAGAGGGGCAGATTGGGGATACAGACCTTGATTGGGGACACAAACTTGCAGAGATTCCAGCAACCTGCAGCCCCAAGCCCCGCTATGGCAGCACTGGGGCTACAGGGAGCCAGATCGGGACAAAAACCCAGACTGAGGACACAAACCCACAGGGAGGCCTGTACCCTGCAGCCCTAAGTTCCGCTATGGCGGCGCTGGGGCTTGGGGGGTGCCGGATGGGGGACACAGACCTGCAGAGAGGCTGGCATCCAGTAGCCCCAAGGCCTGCCATCATGGTACTGGGGCTGCTGGAGGGGTGGGGTAAGGCAGTGGGGACACAAACCTGCAAGAAACCTGTGGAAAGGGAGGTAAACTATGATAACTTTATTTTCCTTTCCACAAGATGAGAAAACTGCTCCTGGTTTATTTAGTGATGTGGCTCACACCTTTCTACAATCACAGGATAATGTTATGACCACTCCCAGGAAGGTCTGGTCAGAATACTGTCTCCAGGGAATTAATGCTACTGTGGCAAGTCATCTAAGAGAGGAAAGAAATTTTGTTGGGTTTATTCTGAAGGTCAGAGAACATGCCACCCCAATATATGCTCTATTGTTGTTCTATTGACGATCTTGAGCTGCAGATGCTTGAAAAACAGCAAATGCATGCAGAGGCTTTCAGTCTCCTGATCTGCCTAAAATTGGACCCCCCAAAAGAAGCTCAAATGTTATAGGTCCCCTTGACGGGAGAAGTGTCATCAGGCAGAGAAGACTGACTCCTGTCACAGGATAGGAGAGTAGAAGTTGATATCACACCCAAACTTTGTTACAAACTATTTCCCCTCACCCCCATTCATCTTTCCTAAAAATCATTTACTCTCCTCTAAGAGGCCTACATCTCCTATCCCCTTTCCCTAGGAAGAAGGTATTTAAATCTGCATTCTAAGCCACCTTGGAGAGTCACTCATTTTTCCCTAAGATCTCCCACATATACATGAGGTACACATGTTAATGAACTTTTGTTTTTCTCTTGGTGATTTGTCTTTCATTACAAGGGCCTCCGCTAAGAACTCAGAAAGGTAGAGGAAAACTATTTTTCCTCCTCCATAATTCTATCTAGGGAAATCAAGGCCCCAGCTGAACTATGAGTTTGGCTCAAGTACCAAGCAATTCCGGCTAATGGGAGGGAAGCTTCTAGGGAGAAATCAACGATATTGGCATCAAAGTGGGATGGAGGGCACATGAATAGTTGCTGGTGGGAGTTTAAAGTGGTTCAAAAAATTTGGAGGATGATTTGGCAAATTCGATAGAAATGTTCAAGGTACTTCCAAGAGTCTTCTTCTAGGAATCATACCTGCTGAAATAAAGCACAAGTGCATAAGCCCTGGTCAGAAGCCAGGATGCTACTGCAAGCTCCCCTTCCATGTTAGGAAAATTTGGGAACAACCTGCATTCTTAGGACAAGATGGCATCTGTACTAATAAAAGGGTAATAATTAGACTGAACATCTTCCAGATGACCTTCCAGATGTCCTTCCGGATGTCCTTCCCAACAAAGCCATGTTGGCAGGGCCAAGGCATTGGAAGTTAAAGGCAATCAGGCAGGCAGGGGAGAGCAGTTAGGGCAAACAGGCTGTCAGGGGAGAGCACTTAGGGGGATCAGGCCAGCAGGGGAGAGCAATTAGGGGGATCAGGCTGGCAGGCAGGTGAGCAGTTAGGAGCCAGGGATCCTGAGGGGTTCCAGATTGGAGAGAGTGCAGGTTGAATTGAGGGGACCCCCTTCCTGTGCAAGAATTTCATGTACCAGGCCTCTAGTTAAAATAATAAGTTGCAAAACTGCCATTCTTGGGAGCATTTTCTCAATTCATTGAGATGATGCTTCCCAGAAATTGTCATCAGTTTGGCTCAAATAAACTGTTATAAGACTTTTTCTTAGGCTGGACATTCTTTTGTGGACAGTTGTCATGTCTCCTTAGCAACTCTTGGCTGTGACAGTTTCTTAGACTTCTCTTGTTTTGATATTGCTTTTTTACAATCATCATAAGGTACATTTGGGGATAAAATAGTCTTTCCTATCCCTATCCCTTCCCCAGTGTCATTTGTTTGAAGGAGGCCAAGGCAGTAGTGGGCCTCAAAGCTACTGCTCCAGAGCTGTTTTGTTTGTTTGAGACCTTTGACTTTTGACTCTTGAATCTGAGACCTTTTGTAACCAAAATAGTCAAAGTCAAAATAATTGAGCTCACTACACTGTCTGTTCTATTTATATAGTTATTCATTCATTTATTCAAGTAATATTTGCTGAGCAACTATTCTGTATCTGTACTATGGTCCACGCTAAGGATGTAGCAGTGAACAAAGCAGGTCAGGCATTTTGCTTTGACTGGAGCCAAATTCCAGTCAAAGAGACAGACAATATTAAAATGAACATGGCAATTAAATGTTCATGTAGTGTGATAAGTGCTATAAAGGAAAAACAAATAGAGGTAGGCAAAAACAAGAAGAGAGACCCACTTTAGAGAAAGCATTCTGAGAAGCTCACAGCTGAACTACAAAAGGTAGGAAAGGGTATGATAGTGCTGGAGAGAAAGAGCATTCCTGGCATAGAAAGCAGATCATGCAAAGGCCCTGAGGTGAGAGAGAACTAGCAGGGCAGGAGAACTGATACAAGCTAGAGCAGAGTTGGAGTTGGAGAGGTAGGCCTGGATGAAATCAGAATGGGCCTTATAGACCAAACTGAGAAGTTTGAATATTATTAAAAGTGAAATGAAAATATTGGTAAGAATAAAGCCAGGGTCCAAAACAGGGTTATTAACTTTGAAGCCAGTGATCTTTCTGCAGTGTTATAGTGTCTGCCCTCAAGCAAAATCCATAATTCTAAAATTAAAATGGGTTAGATGGGTGGGGGCTGCCCAGAATGGATAGGCAGGTAGATTAGAAACAGACTGTCTAGACAAGTGGTTCTCAACTTTCCTAATGCTGTGACCCTTTAATACAGTTTCTCATGTTGTGGTGACCCCCAACCATAAAATTATTTTCATTGCTATTTCATAAATGTAATTTTGCTACTGTTATGAATCATAATGTAAAATCTGTGTTTTCTGATGGTCTTAGGCAACCCTGCTAGCACTTCTCAACCTGTGGGTTGTGACAGTAGCAAGATTATAGTTATGAATTATCAACAAAAATAGTTTTATGGTTGGGGGTTACCACAATATGAGGAATTGTATTAAAGGCTCACAGCATTAGAAAGGTTGAGAACTACTGATCTAGATAGAAGAAAAGGAATGATCAGTGAGGGGACTATTGACTTAGTGAATGAGATAAAATAAGCTAAAAATAAGTTGACTAATGGTTGTGCGTTTCTTGTTTATTTTTATATTTCTGGTGTTGGCAACTGGGGAATTTTGGGTTTTTGCAGAAAGGAAAAAGAAAGTGAAATGGAAAGACATTGCAGGGTATTTGCCGGGAAGTGATGTGCCAGATGTGGAAGAACACTGCTGTAGCTGTGTGGGCTGGGTGGAAGGAGCAAGAGAGACAGGGAGAGACTGCTTGGAGGGCTGCAGCAGTGATCCATCCTGCTTGAGCAGGACTTATGGTCTGCAGCCTAATGAGAAGCAACTTTGAATTTATTGTGTAAAGATGTTTTTCAGATCCATGAAGATGGATGAAGTAATCTATGGAGAGGGTTATAACAAATTACCACACATTTGGTGGCACACATTTGAGCTCTGAAAATCTGAAATCAGTTTCACTAGAGTACAATCAAGATGTCAGCGGCCATGCACCCGCCTGTGGTGAAGAATTTGTTCCCTTGCGTTTTCCAGCATTTATGGCAGCATTCCTTGGCTTGTGGCCCCTTCCTCCATCCCAAAAGCCAGCAGCGAAGAATTTTGCTTCACAATGCTTTCCTCTGTAATCAAACCTCCCTCTGCCACTCGTTTAGAAGGACACTTTTGATTACATTTATGGCCAATGTGGGTAATCCAGTATCCACCTCTCATATTCACACATTGTGGACCAGTAGTTTTATTGCTAGCTTTACCCAGTGGCCAAATAAGTTTCTATTGAACGAGTACAAAAAAGTTTTACATCAATGTTAAAGGCACGCTTTAAAATTAAATGTCCATTGCATTTCGAAGTTATTTATTACATTATCTTACAAGCTAATCGCCTTTTAAAGAATTATCATAATTGGCCACAAGGCTTAGAACAGAAAAAAAAACCACACGAGAATTCTAGTGATCTGTCTGCAATGTGTAAAGATCTTCAATTTGTTCATAACTGCAAAGTCTTTTTGTTTTCCATATAACTAACATTCACAGGGTTGGGAATTAGGACAAAAACCTTTGGGGACATTATTTAGTCTACCCCAGAAAGCATAAGAGAGAAAAGGTGCTAGTGTCAGACCCTGAGGAATGCTGACATCAAAGTCCGAGAAAGGACGGGAAACTAGCAAAAGAGACTGAGACAGAATAGCCGTTGAGAAAGATGGAAGGCTGACAGTGAGTCATATTCCAGAACCAAGAAACTAGAGGATGTTTAGAAGGTAGGGGCTCTCAATTGTTGCTGAGAAACTAAGTAAAATAAAGATGGGCAAGAAACCAGTAGAAATGGCATGATTTTGACAACAGCAGATTGGGATGTGGGGAAAGAGAGGACCGGGCACCCTGGATTGGAAGCCATTGGAATGGGTTGAGGCATACATGGGGTGAGGCATACATTGTACAGCCAGCCAGTGTGGACAGTGTTTTAAGTTCTGCTATCAAGGGAACAGAGAAACTGGGCTGAAGGGGTTTATGGAGTTAAGGACAAGGGCTCTTGTTTTGCTTTCTTTTGTTGTTGTTAATCCTCACCCCAGGATATTTTTCCATTGATTTTTAGAGAGAGTGGAAGGGAGGGGGAGAGACACATAGGGAGAGAAACATTGATGTGTGAGAGAGAGAGACATTGGATTGGCTGTCTCCCACACATATGCCCGGGACTGGAGATTGAGCCTGCAACTGAGTTACTTGCCCTTGACTGAAATCAAACCTGGGACCCTTTGGTTCGAGGGCCAACGCTCTATCCACTGAGACAAACTGGCTAGGGAAAGTTTGCTTTCTATTGTTAATGGTGGGTGTTGCTGATGACTTCATGCAGGAGGAAAAACTGATAACTGAGGGAATGAAGTCCTTGAGAAAGCAAAAAGGGATGAGGTCCAGAGTCGAGTGAGAGATCAGCCCTCCCAGGAGCAGGGACATTTCTTCTATTGTAACTGGAGTAAAAGATGTGTGTAATGTGGTTGATTTTCTCAAAGGAGTGAGGCTGAGGATGAAGTGTGATACATTTGAGAAAACAATGGTTGGAGAGTGTCATATTACTTGTGGAGATAAATTGTTGTTTCATTTCCCTTAGCAAGTATAACTGGGATAGCTGCTGAGTATCTAAAATATATTCTCCTTTAACGACTCCCCATCTCAGGTTTAATGATAGGTAATTTTTAGTTAAAAGACAAACATGCAAATAGCCAACATATGTGAAACTTTATTAAAAAGAGAAATGGTATAATCAAACTACTGTGTGGTTTCATGTTCATTAAAAAAAATAAACTAAGAAAAGGGAAAAAAACTTACAGCTAAATAATTTGTTGTCTAAGTGAGTTATAAATAAGACATTTCTCATAATCGTTATGATGAAATAATGCAGTCTACACATGTATGAAAACTGTAGAGCACCTATTACAAAATCACATTATCAGTGCTTAACAGGGGAGAGTTCAACCCCCTGCTTGCTAGGGCATTCAACCAGAACTATTAGCATTCACATCCTATCTTATGTAAAACTAGCTTCTACCAAATCCTGTTTCCCCTCACCAAGATGAAAAGAGAAAGTATGAAAGTTTCCTCCACCAGTATTTATAAGATCCTGCTCATTCATCTGGACACCCAAGTGATCCATGGCGAAGGCAGATGCACTGCTGTCACTAGTCTGGCATCGGCATTGGCATCACAGGGCATCTTGCCCTGAAGTAAGGGAAATTTCTCAGTCTAGTAATAAACAATATTGCTTTTATTAATCTTACACCTAACCTTTATGCATACAAAGAGTACGGTTTGCTTCACAGTGGATTGAGTTTAGATGTTCAAGATGTTATTTTTGCACTTGAGCCTTGAAAACTGCAATACTTATTTTGAAAGCTGATTTAATGGTGTAAATAATTGCCACTGGGACTCTCTTTTTCTAGCGTTTCTTTTCCTTTTTTTTTTTTTCTCTCACAAGGGACTATGTCTTTAAGAGGCATAGAATCAAAGATATTGTGAGATTCTCTTCGCCTCCCAACCAGTCAGCTGCATTACTGAGTCCTTCCTGGTGTTTCTGACATGATGAGAGTGTTTTTATTTCCTAGAAGATGGAAACTTTGAAGGTACCCTGAGGTGAATAAAAAATCAGACTCAAGCCCAGACTCGCCTCCTGCGAAGTTTCTTTCCATCTTAGAAGCTCCCTCAAAACTCTCAGGGAGCCACTGACTCACCCACTGTTTCAGATTCCAGCTCTCCACTTCCTGAAACACAGATTCAAGTTCTCTGGTTGATTCTTGAAAATACAAACATTGCCATAGAAACATACGGTTAAAAACTAATAACATATCATGAGTCATACACCTTCAAGTATCTCTATGAGTTTGCATAAAAATAGCACCAATATTTTAAAAATGCATATAACTTTGCCATCTGTAACAAATAGGGTTCCCAGCTATTTATATTAAAGTGGAAAAGGCTGGAGATGGCTAACGGTTTAAAATATTCACTTGGTCAGATTCTATCAGCAGATACTGACATAGACATTTCCATGAACTCCTGAGAAAGGCCTTTCCCCTGAAACAGCTAAAGGAAGCATCTTGTTTAACAGGGTTGAAAAATCAGTGCTATTCCAGTTAGATGTCTAAGGCAGGCTAACTTTCCAGAAGCTGTCCATCTGAAAACTCTGATGGTTACCTAAAGAAGCATTCACTGTCTGATCTAAGAAGTGTGAGAGCTGGAAACGAAAGACATCTTTCAAAGGGAATCCATACTTCAGCAAATGTATTCTGAGAACAGTCAGTCACACCCCTTTCCCTCTCTCTATATTTTATACCCGAGGATTATTCACAGCCCATTTAAAAACAAATAACTAAAAGCAAATTGCTTTGTGTTCCCGAGGATCAGCGCCCATCCAGGGTACCGTGTAGATCTTCCTTGGTGAACCATGCCTTGTCCAGTTCCCCTGCGGGGCAAGAGCAGCCGATCACAGGGCATCGGTGGGGAGTGCGCAGGACTGTACTGCCTGGTAGGCCACCTGCTTCCTTGCAGAGCGCAGTCTGAGGGAGAGGGTCATGGTGACAATCAGGAGGAGGAGTCCGATGATGAATAGGATGACCAAGGCTGCTTTAGCTCCTCTGGGACTCAGATTCTTGCCAAAGAAATAGAGTTGCTCCTTGACAGGCTCTTCTGTGAAAACGAAAAGTGAGGTGTCAGGCCTTTCCTTTCCCTGGAGCATGAGACTGACCATTTCTACACAGGGGTCGGGGAGGGTCCCTTACCATGGGAGGGCACGGTGGTGGCTGGATGGGAGGCTCCTCCAGAAGGAGACTTGGTGGAGTAAGGAATCCTGTTGTCTGGACAAAGAAGGCAAGTTGTTTTTTTTATAAACAATAGAAGTAGGTTCTTTTCATGACATGAGTTGTTTCAAGGGTTATTTCCTTTCACCGAACAGAACTTTGCCCCATCAGTTATCTGTAAGCCTTTCTTGGATTCTCAGTGTTACTCTTCCTTCCACTATAGATGTGGTTCCAACCCAAGTCACCTTTCAAACTTCTACTCATCCATTCAGACCCATCAGAAACATGATGTCCTCTGTGGAACCTTGGCTCATATCCCCCAGACTGTTGACCATTGCTTCCTACTACTGTCACTCAGCCCTGTACTCTGTACTCTGTTTTGGCATGTTGCAGATTTTATTTCGGTTATTATTTACATGTCTGTCTCTCTTGCTTGACTCTGAGCTCCTTGGAGGGGGTGTGGGGGGGTCTCATGCCTACTGTTTTCAGGGTCTACAGAAAGCCTATCCCCTGGCATCACTGGCAGACAACAGTATACCTATGTTCCGAAGGACTGTGTAGGTTGTTTCCATGCCAGCATGGATGTGATCAGATACATGACAATGTAACAGCCATGTCCCTGGGTGATCTGCAAACAGTTCAATGGTTTGGAACGTCCCAGGAAAGAGGTCATACACATCTTCCCGGTAAGATTTATCTATCTGCAGAAAGAAGGAAATGATAAAGGTAAGAGCAGAAATCAATAAAATCAAGAATAGAAATATAGCCGAAACCGGTTTGGCTCAGTGGATAGAGCATCGGCCTGTGGACTGAAAGGTCAAGGGCATGTATCTTGGTTGCAGGCACATCCCCAGTAGGGGGTGTGCAGGAGATGGCTGCTCGATGTCTCTCTCTCTTCGATGTTTCTGACTCGCTATCCCTCTCCCTTCCTCTCTGTAAAAAAAATCAATAAAAAATATATATTTTTTAAAAAAGAATAGAAATATAATAGAGATAAAGGAACCAAAAGCCGATTCTCTGAAGAGATCAATAAAATTGATAAACTTGTGATAGCCAGCCTCCACAATGGCCCCCAATAATCCTCATCTCCTGGTGGTCATAACCTTTGTAGTCCCTTCCTACATTGCATGAAAGTTGGGCTAAGAAACAGCCTATGGCAGAAGTGACAGCATTCTACTTCCAAGAGTAGGTTATAAAAGACAGTGGCTTCTGTCTTATACCCTCTCTCTTGCTTTCTCTTCTTAGACTGCTCATTCTTGGGGAAACCAGCTCCCATGCCATATCCGCATGGTAAGGGACTGACTAAAGCCTGCAGTCAACAGCCCTGTGCTATTGCCTCCAGCCCCAATCAAGTCAGATGACTGCAGTTCCAGTTGACATCTGGTTGCAGTCTCATGAAAGGTGCTAAATCAGAACCAATGAGCTAAACTGTTCCCAGATTCCTGATCCCCAGAAATTGAGATGAGTGATTATTGTTTTAGGTCACTAAAGTTTGGGAATCATTTGTTATGTAGCAATAGATAACTAATTCAAACTTCTAGATAAACTCACCAAGGAAGAAAAAGCAGGAGAAAGACACAAATTGCAAATATCAGGAAGAAAAAAGGGGACATTACTGAGTTTTATAGACATTAAAAAGGATAATAAAGAAATATTGTGAACAACTGTTCATTAATTCTACAACTTAGATGGTATGAACAAAGTCCTTAAGGTAAAAACTGATAAATATCACTATTCAGATTACCTATTAAAAAAACTGAAATTACATTAAAACCTTCCATCAAATAAACTCCACATCCATAGGCCTTCATTCGCAAATTTTAGAGAAGAAATTATAGAAATTCTAAACATAGTTTCCAGAAAATAGAAGAGGAAGGAACACTTTAAACTCATTTTATGAGGCCAGCATTACCCTGATACCAAAACCAAAACAAATAGTTTACATGAAAATAAAGCTACTACAAATATTCTTCATGAACATGGATGCAAAAACTCTCATCTAATGCTTGGAGAAGTTTTTTTTTTTGTTTGTCTTTGTGGACTTTTTACACACAATAAAATATATGTACATATTTCTTAATATGAGGTAGGCTATAACCACATTATTCTGTTTTATTCTCTAATATTGTCCCTCCTTCCCCAAGCTTTATTGCCAAATAAACCTCTTACTTTATAGTGGAAATGCATTGAATTTATTAGTACAAAATATCTCCCCCAAAGCATTTTCCTTGTACTTACTTTGAAAAGAAAGCTCTCAGCATGATAATGGATGGTGTGTATATCCACTTCACTTCCTATTCCTAACAAATACCAGTTTGTCATTGTATCTTCATTCATGATGAGGCCATGGAGATTCCCAAAAATCTTTCCATTAATAGCTAAGATGGTGAAGAGAAAATAGCTTTTGATTAGTGAGGAGACGCTCATTCCTTAAGCTAGTTCAAGCCAATCTTTAAGTCATGGATGTTCTCACCTGCCTGATAAAATGGAACAATCTCAGTTGCACTTGCCAATGTCCCCACTATTCTAGACCCAAAATTTACATTCCTAAAAAATCCTTATATAAAAATTGCTAGGAAAGAGAATAGCAGTTTGTTTTTTGAAAGCTGCATTTTGAGTAGCAGTGTGTGCTGTTGGTTTGTTTATTTAGAATATTC
The DNA here is from genome assembly GCA_011751065.1 of Lasiurus cinereus. Taxonomy (NCBI): domain Eukaryota; kingdom Metazoa; phylum Chordata; class Mammalia; order Chiroptera; family Vespertilionidae; genus Lasiurus; species Lasiurus cinereus. The sequence continues at coordinate 18,900,550 of JAAGEH010000005.1, read as the reverse complement.
TCTTTGTGGAGAAGATTACAGCCCCATTTGTGAGGTAGCCAGATTTATACCATTCTACAGTTGAGTGGACTAAAGCACAGAGAATCAAGTTCATATAAATCATAATTGAACCAATTAGAAGCTATTTTCTTAATATCTACTTTCTGAGAACTACCTTGGGGCAAGTTTCTAAGCCTGGGTGATTCTCTAAACAGCTTCACACCAGCAGAGCTCATGACCTCACAGAAACCAAAGCAAGCTCAAGGTGGGTTGATGTGATGTGGAACTCTCCTTCACTTTCTACTATGTTTGTATTCTGTGCATCATGACACGACCAAATGAATTAATCCATTAAAAATAAAGAGCAGCCCTAACCAGTTTGGCTCAGTGGATAGAGCATCGGCCTGCATGCTAAAAGGTCCCAGGTTCGATTCCGGTCAAGGGCATGGACCTTGGTTGCGGGCACATCCCAGTAAGGAGTGTGCAGGAGACAGCTGAATGGATGTTTCTCTCTCATTGATGTTTCTAATTCTCTATCCCTCTCTGTAAAAAAAATCAATAAAATATATTTTTAAAAAATAGATAACATATGAAGAAACTTTTGGGAGAAGGAAGCAAAATGGGTAAGAATAGCTAAGTCAGAGATTAGGCTGATTCTGATCTGTGTTAGCAATTAATCAGATTTGTGATCTCTTTTGGTATACCTTTGGTCAAAAGTAGATCTTGGTGAGAGAGTACAAATATATCAATGAAACACATTACTCCTGCTTAAAAATAAAACTACCTTAAATTACGTAGAATGAAATAATATAGACACATTAAAACAGAAACTTGGTGATGGTATTTTATATCCCAGAAACAGTTCAGGCCTTAAATTTGATCAATTAGAAATTATGATGTATTCTTAGAGAAATATACCAATAAGTGATGATTCACTTTTAAAAAATAATTTCATAGTCTTAAAATTAAGGGATCACAACATTCAGGGGTAGAGCTTTCTAAAACAGTTGGTCCACAGCCTGGCTGGACCTTGCTGACAGCCATCCAATGGCTTGACTGGTTCCCTGTAAAGGAAAGCTTAGAGCTCTTGCTTCAGTCCAGAAGACCTGGGGATGGGAAAGAGCTCAGAGAAGGAGGCTGGGGACCTCCTACAGTTATATGAATTTCTATGAGCTTATCTCACCAAGGGTCTTCTTTTTTAATCTCTGTTATACCATGCATTCTGTTGCTCTCCTCAAAATCATCAGTGCGCTTAAAATCTCGTGGATCTTTATTAAGATACTTCTTAATATTGTCGTCCAGATACCAAGATTCATTCTCGTTAAATACCAAAAACAAGAGAACAAATTCGTAATCAACATCGCTTCTTCTTCCTTTTTCATTCAACACTCCTTCTCTGCATATAATAAGAGGGCCCATCAAACCACTATATGTATCCTGAAAGAAAATAAAATTGAGTAGAAGAGCCTTTAAGTAATTTAATAATACAGATTAAGTGTTTGCAACAAAGTCATTTTTTACAAGAAAGTTATTTCTCTATTTCTGTTAACAGTGCTATGATACTACCTGTCATTTAGATCAGATAACTTTATTTCAGTGTTTAATTCCTCTTTCATTCTCAGTTGGTCCCATTTCATCTACTGTCAAACCTTATATTTATTTTCCCTCACCATGCCTCTCCATTCTGTGACTTCCTATCCAGTTCATCTGCCATTGTCTAGTGTAGGACCTTAATACCTCACCCTGGACTGGAAATCGGCCCTTCTCTGGTCTCTGGCTCATTTACCTACAGCCCATCCTGCGGACTGCCATCAAATTAACCTCATTATTCTCATATCTAGAAGTCCTCAAAGAATCACTATGACCTATTGAATAGAATGTCAATCTTCAACAGGTCCTTGAACTCCTCAGGAGCTCCCCCAATGGATTTCTCTAGCTTAAGCTCCTCTACTGCTTTCCTTTCTTATTACCCATTTGGCCAAATGGGACTCTCAGCATTTCCCAAACACACTGACTTTCCTATTTTCAGCTTTGCTCACAATGCTCTCTCTTCTTAGACTCTCTTTCTCTGACACTCCTATCAAATGCACCAGATTCAGAATTTTGTTATAATTATGGGAGTGCATATGTATTATTTTCCCCAGATTTTAAGTCCTTCAAGACAAGAATGTTTACATAGCTCATAGTACAAGTGCTCAATAAATATTTTGGGGGATGTACAAAGAAATAAACAAATAAGTATACATTTTCCATAATTCCAAAATATAAATTTATTTTTTGAATTGTCTTTAATGTCACCCTGTAACTCCTTCACTGTCCAGTACAATTCAAGGACAATAATGCAGCCATCTAATATTTAAGAGGAAGGTTAAGAGACTCTTTTACTTTTTAAACAATGGGCACTACTGAAATTTTATATCATACTAGAGGCCTGGTGCACGAAACTCGTGCACAGGTAGGAACACTAGGCCTGCCTGGCAATCAGAGCCGATTAGGGCCTTCTGGCTCCTGGCAGGGGCTTCCCTTCATTCTGTGCCACCCCCTGGTGGTCAGCACACGTCATAGCGAGCGATTGAACTCCCAGTCTTCTGGTCAAACTTGGGAGGAGACACTTTGCATATTAGCCTTTTATATATATAGATGTGACTTTAGTTTGGACTTCGATTTATGACATATATTTAAAGACTAGTTGTTTTACCATATACATCTCTGACTCAATCAGTAGTAATCTTGCTTTCATTTCTATATAAAGTTAGCCTGTTTATTATTCAAATAGTTTATAGTGTCAGTTACTATGTTTGGCATGTGTTTTCTTTTCCTGAACCCAGATAGGAGTGGTGATGCCTTTAACAATGGTAAGTTCTACATCAAAATTCAGGGCATAAATTATATTTAAAATATTTTTATTTTATGGCTACCTATTTACATAAACCACCTTGAAAATACTAAATGTGATAATTAAAACACTGGGATTTGATTTGATTCCCCCCTCCCATACTTTAGATTAGAGTCAAATAACTTATATTCTGTAAAGCACCAGATAATAAATATTTTTTACTTTGTTGGTCCTACTGTTTCTTTAACAACTGCTCAATTCAACCATAGGAAGTGTAAACAAATGGCCGTAGTTTGAGACCCCTGCTCTAAATCATGGCACCCTTCACATATGCCCACCAAAATTGTGATAACTTAATAGTCAACTTATAGTCATATTACTATGAGCATTTTGGTTGCTCTCTCCATCTTACCTTCACAAAGTTTACTGTTGAATAGTAAACCCAGGGAATACAATTTGGGTCAGATGGCCCTGGACCTGACCTTTCAGGGACATTCCATATGTACGTTTTTATTTCTCCTGAAACAAATGAGAAGAAATAGAAAGGATTTACTAATGTTACCTCTTATTCCAGGTGATTGAGCTGGAAAAATACTACAAACAGATCTTTATCTATTTTTGGTTAATGTTTCTTGCTGGGGAGAAGTACCCATTTGTTAGAAATGTTCCCATTAAACTCACATCTTGATTTTCTGCTGTTTCAAAGTGGCAGATATTTCATTTTGGACTAGAGCTTCCCCTCTAGTTTGCTCTTTCTATTATCAATTGATGTTTATTTAGGAAATGAAGACTTATTTTATATCTCACTGCTTTTTCCCCTCAAATGTCATGTCTCTCTCCCAGGAGTTATGCTCAAGCTCATTTGAATTACCATGGATTTCATCTTTGGCTTCCTATGGAATCACCAGGAAGCTTTTCGAACCCTCATTGCTCAAACCTCATCCCAAACCAATAAAATTAGAGTGTGAAAGATCTGGGACTAGGGTATTGGTTTTTTTTTTTAAAGCTTTTCAGGTGATTTTAATGTGCAAACAGGTGAGATCTTGATAGAACCAGAGAGATCTAGTTCCAAATTTCAACTCCATGACTTCCTACTTACCCAATCTTTGACATACTACTTAACCTCCCTGACCTTTAGTTTCCTTACTTATCAAGTGGGGTAGTTACCCATTCTTCAAACTGTTGTCCTCACAAGGAAATAGAACACCTAGGATAGTGCCTCACATTGAGGGCAGTCAATAAATGTTAATTTCTATCTATACTAATAACAAATGTGTGCACTGCCTGTTGCTAGGCACCAGACATGTGCAAGCCCCGGTGGCCAATCCAGAGCCTTGCAGAGGAGTCATAAATATACTAATGAGTTAGCAAGATAACTCTATTGTAAACGCCTCAAATAAAAACCACATTTAAATCATTATTTCCTTTTGAACTATGTCCCATCCCACCACATCAGGGCAAATAACCTATAGCTGAATGTGAGCCACAAAACAAAACAAAAATACTGCTTACGTGTAACTTTGCTTCATAAGTACTCATATACCAGTGGGTTAGCAATATAACTTTAGGTCTAATTTTCATTAAGTTTCATTATAGGCTCTATGCCTTGTTAATCACAAGATAAAACGCCGATATTTAGCTTCCTAAATGCAAGTGGCTATAGGTGTGGTATGATTAAAGTTGGAACAATCCAGCAGAGAACACAGCCTTAAATAAAAAGAAGATGCTCAGTAAATGTTTTCTGAGTCACTTAATTTTGAAAGAGAAGATAGGGGCTGCTTAGTTTTCTTACGATGCTAGTCTCCTTATCTCTGGCATGCCCAGATTACTCTTCTCCAGCTTCCCTGGACTTTTTCCCCAAAGTTAGTTGTTTGCTCTCACCCTCATCTCTGGGCTCTCCCATACCTTTCAGTCTGTCAGACCCTTGTGGGGATTCTCGCTGTCTGATTTCCAGTAAGAAAAATGCCCCTTTGTCATTTCCTAATCATTCTTCTCCCCACTCCCATAATCTCACATCAAGAACTCTTGAAGGCCAGCCAGCATAGAGGAGCTTTGTCCCTTGCATGTCCTCACCATTAGGGCACAACAGCCTGCAAAAGGTCACCCCAACTTGTCCACAGCCCTACCAGAGTCCCATCAGTGCCTAATTGGCACCTTTCTTTCTCATCCTCTACTCCCGAAATGCTTTCAACCATCAAGAATGAATACTTTAATGGCTTTTTTACCCATTTTAAAACATGTCCCTCTTTATCTAAGTAAGACACATTCATTATAGAAAACCTAAAAAGTACAATAAAATGTACATCACTCTGCTACTCAAATACCACCACAAAGATATAACCTTCATTAACATTTTGGCTTATTTCCCTAGGGCTTTCCCATTATACTTGTATTTTGCTTAACATGATACCACCAGTGTTTCCCATGTCATTCAAACTCTTAAATTTCATTTAATGGCTGCATAATAGTCCAGTGTAAGGATATTCCAACATTTACTTAACGGTTTCCCTATAGATAGACATTTAGGATGTTCATGAGAAGTTTTTCGAAGCAGCAAAATAAAGGCTTCTGTTACTGGGGATGGGTGGAGTGGAGTGTGGCAGAAGAATATCAGCCAATGACGATTTTCCTTCCCCCAGATGCATGCTTGTATAGGGTAGGAGGTACCTTGCTGATGTTTCTAGTGATGCTTGAGATTGTTTTATTTTCTCCTTTTTATGCTTTTTTATTTTTTTAAAGTTCATGTGACTGTTATTGTAATTACTATAGTATTAAGTATTACAATATTACTACACAGAAGAAGTAAAAAGTAACATAACTCCCCTGTAATTATACTGATGGTTGCTGTCAATTTCATCACTGAAGGTCACAGTAGCTCTTCACATTTATTACAACCACACTTCAACTGTGTAAATGTTATGGGAAGCTGATGAAATTATGAGATTTTTCTCTCCCTTTGGGGCTTTATTTATTTATTTATTTATTTATTTATTTATCTTTTTATTTCAGAGAGGAAGGGAGAGGGAGAGAGAGAAATATACATGATGAAAATAATTGATCAGCTGCCTCCTGCATGCTCCCTACTGAGGTTGAGCCAACAATGCAGGTTTGTGCTCTGATCAGGAACCAAACCATGACCTCCTGATTCATAGGTCGATGCTCAACCACCAAACCAACTGGGTTTGGTTTATCTTTTAAAACCCAACTGGAGTTCTACCTCCTTTATAAAGCTTTACCTAATTACTCCTTTTCTTAATTGTTTCTAAGTAATCAATCAACCTATATGAATTTTTCTTCTCTGGAACTTTTATAAACACACCCAAACGTATTCTTAAAATTCTTCACTACTTAGAATTTCATCATATATAACCCACACTACTACTGAAATGATTGATCTTATTTGCTTTTTTCCCCTCCCAAACTCATTTGAAGCATCTTGAGAGAACTGTGTGGTTAAGAGATCAGGTTCTAATATTAAACAAACTGGGGTTCCCCCATTACTAATGTGTGACCTGGTCAAGTTCTTTACTCCTCTGTGCTTTTGTCATTTGTTAAATGGACATAATACCATATTTCATCAATTATAGGATAAACATTTTCCACAATTTAATATAACTGAAGTCAGGATGGTTTTTCAATCAGTGACATGTTAAAGTTTAATTGGCAGCATGTCTTTTTCTTTTTTAAGAAACAGATAAAATAACGATGGACATTATAATCAATGGTATCAGATTTAATGAATTATTGTTAGTGTCTACCTCACTAGGTTTTTATAATGATAAATTAGTCGAGTGTTTTTTTTAACTAAATAAAGCATAGCACCTGGCACAAGGTTAACATTCAATATGTGTTAGCTATTATCACGTCTTATTACATTTTTAGGTCCCTAATGGGCCATAGGACCTCCATAAACATTTGGTCATTGGATGAATGATGATCTCATACTGGGAGTGACTAGGTGATGTCTGGAATTCATTAACATTAAAATGAGATCAGAAATAATCAGAGAAGAGTTGAATCTGGTGTCCTCATCAGGATGCAGCATATCTCTGGGGTAACTTACCTGGCTTTGTCATGGATACTTGAAGTCTCTTCCCACTCTCTGTGTTCTCCACACCATGGGCTGAGATGGAGTAGGGCCGATCGGCTTTGTTCTTAAATATGATCAGGATAGAGTCACCCACTTCAGCATGTATCATTGGGCCTAAAGGCAAAACACAGGTCTGTGTGCATTATCAATGCTCTTTTCAACACTGAAGTATTTTAAATGTAGGTAGTATTTGGCAAAATAAAATAAACATTAGCTTCTTCACTAGTGTATTTCCTTTAGAGGGCCATATATGTAGTATTAAAGAGCATGTAGTTTTGGCAATTGGGTCCAAATCCTGCCTCCTTCACTTATTAGAGAGGCCTTACAGTCAAGGCCTGCCTGGATCTCAACTTCTTCTATAAGATGGATTTAATGATGCTTTTATCATAGGATTTAATAAGATAATGTATGTAGGAGAAATCCAAGATGGCGGCATAGGTAAACACCTACACTGCTGCCTCGCACAACAATTTCAAAACTACAACTAAAAGACAGAACGGACATCATCCAGAACCACAGGAAAGCTGGCTGAGTGGAAATTCTACAACTAGAGGGAAAGAGAGGGGCTCACAGAAACCCAGAGGAGCTGCAAAAAGCTGAGGTACGGAGACGCGCGCTGAGAGAGCTGGTGCCGGAGAACCTGGCTGGCTTTCTCTGGCGGGAGGGAAACGGAGACTCCCAACGGCATTGAACCCCTTATCTTACGACACTAAACCCCAGATCCAGCCGAAACTCATACGGGGGGAGTTTGGACTGTGAAAAGGGAGAAGTGCTCGGAAATTTAGGGGAGTTGCAAAGGATCGGAGGTCCGGTCGCGCACGGCACCACGCGGAGGACGGATTGCTGATTGTGCCGCTGGCTTTCGAGAGTGGGCGGGAGACAGACCCTCCCAACTGCGCCACTTCTGAGTCCACTGGGCCCCTGTTTTGGGCGAAACCCTGGGGACCTAGACTCGTGTGGTCCTAGTTCGCAGGGGAGCCGGAAAGGCAGCGGTTGGAGGCGCTGCGGGTGCGGGAGCGCACAAGGACCGCTCCAGCCATTACCCAGTCACGTGAGACTCAGGGGCGGTGGAGGGCGGGGCCGACTGGAAGGCAAGGCGGTCCCTTAAGCCCTGAAACTCCACCCTCCCAAGCTCAGCAGAGGCTTCATCGGCTGAATCCAGCACAGAAGTTTCCCCGGCACAGTGAAAATGCCGAGACAAGGGAAGGGATTACAAGCAAAAGAAATGGAGGAAAAAAAACGACTGGATATAGAGTTCAAAACCACGCTTATAAGGTTTTTCAAGAATATGCTAGAAAAGATGGATAAATTTAGTGATACACTGACTGAAATAAAAACTATTATGCAGAGTACTAACAGCAGACTAGAGAAAGGCAAGGATCAAGTCAAAAATTTGAAATATAAAGAAGCAGAAAACATTCAACTGGAAAAGCAAGAAGAGAAAAGAATCCAAAAATGTGAAGATAATGTAAGGAGCCTCTGGGACAGCTTCAAGCATACCAACATCAGAATTGTGGGGGTGCCAGAAGAAGAGAGAGAGCAAGATACTGAAAACCTGTTTAAAGAAATAATGACTGAAAACTTCCCACATCTGGTAAAAGAAATAGACTTACAAGTCGAGGAAGCACACAGAACCCCAAAGAAAAGGAACCCAAAGAGGACTACACCAAGACACATCATAATTAAAATGCCAAGAGCAAAAGAGAAAGAGAGAATATTAAAAGCAGCAAGAGAAAAACAGTTTATTACCTACAAGGGAGCACCCATATGACTGTCAGCTGATTTCTCAACAGAAACGATGCAGGCCAGATGGGAGTGGCAAGAAATATTCAACGTGATGAACAACAAGAACCTACAACCAAGAATAATCTATCCAGCAAAGCTATCATTCAGAATTGAAGGGCAGATAAGGACCTTCACAGAGAAGAAAAAGCTAAAGGAGTTCATCAACTCCAAACCAGTATTATATGAAATGCTGAAAGGTACCCTTTTAGAAGAGGAAGAAGAAAAAGGTAAAAGACAAAAAATTATGAACAACAAATACACATCTGTCAACAAGTGAATCTAAAAATTAAGTGAATTAAAAATCTGATCAACAGAATAAACTGGTGAATATAATAGAATCAGGAGCACAGAAAGGGAGTAGACTGATTGATAATTCTCAGGAGGACAAAAATCATAAAGCATCGAACAGACTGTGAAATTATAGCAGAAAGATTAAAGTTAGGTGAGGTAAATAAGTGATCAATCAAAGGACTTGTATGCATGCTTATAAACATAACCAATGATCACAGACACTGGGGGGTCGGGGTACGCCTGGGAGGGAGGGGGGCAATGGGGAGATATGTCTAAAAAATTAATAAAAATTAATAAAAAAAAGATAATGTATGTAAAGTGCTTATTTCAGTTCATTGAAACACAATAATAGATGCTTAAATTTCTACTACTATTTAGACATAATCTCCAGGAAAAGCCATATCCACAATATGAAGACTTTCAGTTGTAATCTTCCTGCGTGTAACTTTTGTTAAGTCTGAAATCGCTCACTATCTGAAAAATGGATATAATAATAATAATAATAATAATAATATGAAGTAATGTGTATAAAAGGAATCTAAGAGATAAGAACAAAATGAAAACATTTATATGTTGATTGATGATCAATACAGTGATTTTACTAATGCACGTCCAATGCTGTTTCTCAATATTTGGATAGCTGAGATGCACTCTCTTCAGTCTTCATTTATGCACAGTTTTGTTAGAAAAAAACAGCCTGTGTGCCAATGGAAAACAGGGGAAGCCTGTGCCAGCATGACTATGGGATGCCATCGTCCATGCCAGGTGCCTTTTACCTCTTAGGGGCCCAGGCAGTTTGCCAAGCTCTCAAACACATTGACAGAGCATTACACACACAGTGCTATTCTTGAGGCACCGCTTTGATGGGAATGGAAACAGACCTCCATTTTGGAAGCACCTGAGACCAGTTCCCAATTTATTCACATTCTTGTGCATTTATTGAATTCTGCATTCTTGGGGAGATATACTCATGAAAGGGAGGTTTGACCACACCTATCCACTCATTACTGATTCAGACCATGGTTTAAATTGATTTTCTGAGAAAGACCTAAAAAGAAAAATCTATCATTGGTTGGACTATCTTTGGAAGGAAATAGTGCGAATTAGGAAGTGTCTGAAAAAAATGATAAAGCTAGCAAAGAACTTTCTAGGCATATTTTTAAACCCTAAGTTCGGTGTAATTACAAGTAAGACATGTGTATTCCTAACTAAAATCATTATCTGTCTATTCACTACCATTTAAATTGCACAGGCTTGCTGCACTGGTAACAGGGAATGCTTTTGGATTTGTGGTCTGGTAGGTCACAGGGAGCAGTAATGAGCAGCACTGTGCCTGCCTTGTGTCCTTTGTAACTGCAGGATGCACGCCTCTCTCTGAGCTGCAGAAAAGGAGTAGATGGTTCTCCTGTTCCTCTGGCTGAAGTGCAGCAGGACTTGCCTCTGATAAAGTCATCATTTGTGTCATTTTACTGAGCAGAACCAAACTGGGGCTCTCTGAGGGGCAATCCAGCTCCCTTGGCAGGACCAGCACCTTTTCTTCAGAGCTCAGTTGACACATACAAGTCTCAAAAGAAAAAACACTCCCACCAGGGCTGACTTCATTTAGTGTGACAAGCAAGCTTGTGTGCAAATATTAACAGGTGATGAAGGTGTGGCATAGCTAGGTGGGGCATTTGATCATTTATCGAGCTAGCAGTCAAGGGCCCTTATTGTAACATTAAAAAGCCCTTCGTAAAGTCATGTTAGGCACATAACTTACTTTGTGCGTTTAAAAATGGGAACAGATGTCAGAAAGTCATCTAGATTAGTCCTCTGCCTTGAAATCACATCTTTACGATGGGATCAGGTTTGGGGATTCTCAGGTGGAGAAAGGAAGGAAGGGAGGGAGAGAGGGTTAACTTGATGGCAGGGTCAGGCAGGCCCAGGCATTGGACAGGTAGAGTGGATCTAAGGCCATGATCTAAATGGAAACCAGGCCTTTCATCCTGAGCACCCTTCTCACATAAGGGCTTCCTCTTTCATCAGAATTATTTTTCTGTGTGTTGTTAAGGTCCTGTGCATGGGTAATCGAGGACCTGGAAGAAGTTATGCAAGCGCTCTGTCCATCTAACTATGCGCTGGATGGGCTGTGCACAAAGCATGCTCCCTGAAAGTGGGAGGGCAGGAAGACGTTGTACTTGGCTGAATGCAGGCAGGCTACTCTGCTCCTTTCCTCCATTCTCAGGTGTAAATCTAATGGGTGTGTGTGTGTGTGTGTGTGTGTGTGTGTGTGTGTGTGCGCGCGCGCGCGTGCACGCACGCCATACCCAGCAGTTCTAAGTGCTGCTCTGGAGGTGGCCGGGCTTTGATCTCCACAAATTCTCCATCGGTGTATTCCCTGTAAACCACCTTCTTGTACTGAGAGCCAATCCAGTTTTCAGTGTGGTTCATAAATATATCTCCATGTCTGCAGATCAGAAGCAGCAGAAATTAAAATTGTTAGACAGTAGAAAAACCTTGAGTGCTTCTGAGTGATGCGGGGTACTCTGGGGCAGTGCTTCCCAAACCTCACTGAGATTAGGATCTCCCTGGGGAGCTGGCCTTTTGGAATCTGAATTTGAAGCACTCAGCTGGTACTGCTGCAAGCAGCCCAGCACTGGCCCATGGCTCACTATTGGGAGCTATTGCTCTATAGCCCTGCTGGGTGCTGAGTAAGGGCCAGGCTCAGTTAGAGACTCCTAAGGGCCCCTTGCGGTTGTAATTTCTTTCTGGGTAGTAACTACCTCACACACATGCCCATGCGTGCAAACACCCAAGCACCCACATTCCTCCAGATTTCATATGTTATCATTCTGTTCCTTGGTATGCTTTCCCACTTTGAAAGATCTCAAGAAAGCCTGTGGTTTGTACATATGCCAATGTACAAATATAGATGCAGTTGATTCTTGTGAATCACAGTAGTTATGTCCTAGAAAGTCACCACAAACACTTAATTAACAAATACTAAATCACGTTTCTTGGGGAAATACAGGGCTGGGTTTCACCTCACCTTTGGCCACAATATTTCCATCAACAGATCAATATGAAATCTTGTTTTACATGTGTTTCTGTTTAAACACATCTTATTTAATATATACTTCTGACTCATTAACATTGAATTCACAGCTAACAGCCCTGTCACTCAGGCCTGAATGAAGCTTATCCAATACAAATATGTCCTCTGTAAGGTCTCTGGGGCATTTAGATAATGTTGGGAGAAATTTTTAAACAGCAAAATCACCAATAAAAAGCATTAAAATAAAAAAAAGTGTTGCTAAATAAACGACAAATGGAACATTTGTTTACAGCATAAGATTGGAGACAAGAAGGCAGAGCAAGCTCTTGCTTGACATGAATATCAGGTGACACAAAATTATTGCTGCCTTATGCATATTTGCAAATGTTCACAGAGGCACCACAAGAAATTATTTGGGCTTCACAAATAAATTTTAGTGAACAGGCGAATTCACAAATATGGAGCCCACCAATAATGAAGGCTGGCTGTATACTTAATCTATCACCAAGATAGACCATCACAAAAGATTTTTTAAACATCTATCAATTTTATCTCTAAACTATGGAGATACATGAAGCTGCCCACACTTCAATCTAAGCCACCTGCATTAACTGGAATTGTTCCTAATCATCCTCTTGCCAGCTACACTCCTCCCATTCCTCTATACTCTGCACTGCAGACAGTGATCCTAAACTAAACATCCAACCAAGTCTGTCCTTGTGGAAAGCCTTTTTTGGCTTCCTACTGCCAAACTCTTTAAATTGGCTAGCATGCCACCACTTCACTCTCTGCCTCTGCCAGCCTCCCAAACCTTGTTTCCCATCACTGGCACTCAGGTCATTCTAAACACTCTTTCAAAAAAGTTTTTATTGAGAGAGAGGAAGGGAGAGGGAGAGAAACATTGATGTGAGAAAAATTGATTGGCTGCTTCATGCATACCCCTTATGGGGATCAAGCTCAAAACCTGGGCATGTGACCCAACCGGGAATCAAACTGGCTACCTCTTGGTGCACGAGACCATGCTCAACCAACTTAGCCATACCAGCCAGGGCTAAACATTTACTCTCTTGAACACATGCCTTCTCTACCTTCAGGCCTCCCATGTGCTGTTCCCTGTGCCAAAAGTGCAGTTCCTGCCACTTCAATTTGTTTACTGCTCATGTTCCTGATCAAAGATTTCTTCCTCCCAGAAGCTTTCCCTAACCACTTATCCTATCCCCGTCTCTCCTCCAGAGGGGGCTGTGTGCTCCTGTTGTGAGTTCTGGCTGCACTCTCCACTTCCCTCTCATACTGATTGCCTCCCTCAATGTTCTTATCCTAATGTCTTCCCCATGGACCATCAAGTCTGTGTGAGAAGAACCTTGTCTGCCCTTCTCAACATGGTTTCACCAGCACTTTGCACAATGCCTAGCACACAGTAGGTATTTAACAAATGCACATATACCTTCTATCCTACACTGTATGCTTTCTAAGGAAGGAACTTTATTCCTGCTTTTTATTTTCCAGGTGTACAGTAATGCTTGTGGTAGTGACAAGCACAGACTCTGGAGCTACACTGTGCTATTTTCAGCTTTGCTCTCCAAATGGGGTGATAATAATATGTCTACCTCCCAGCATTGGTGTGAGGATTATATGAGATAAGATCTGTAATGCATTGAGTCTGACACTTACTAAGCACCATGTAAGCAGTTGCTCTATCATTATCTCTTGAGGATGTCCTGTGTGATGCTGAGTCAAAGCTGATCAAATGTGTTGTGAGGGTCATACCAGGTAGTTTGTAAAAATCCTAGCAAAATGCCTGGGTCACAGTGGATGCTCAATAGATGGTGGTTATTATCTTGAATCCCAGGTTAGTTACATTAACTGCATGTCAGTGAGGAATACTGGGAATTCAACTTTATTTCTCTATAGCAATTGAACTTCTGCTTTCAAATTCCCTCCCACTGCACAAACCCTAGCATTGTGCTGATGGCCCCATTTTTGCCTTTTGGGACCCAAGGCTCTCCCGATGTGTTCTTAGGAAGTCCCAGGGAAAGACTTATTGTATCCAATGGTGGTTTGAAAAAACAGATGTGTCCCATGTGATGGCCTAGGGTCAAAGGGCAGAGGAAAAGCCCAAACAGGTTTGGCTCAGTGAATAGAGCATCGGCCTGTGGACTAAAGGGTCTCAGGTTTGATTCCAGTCAAGGGCACATACCTTGGTTATGGGCACATCCCCAGTAGAGGTTGTGCAGGAGGCAGCTGATCAATGTTTCTAACTCTCTATCTCTCTCTCCCTTCCTTTCTGAAAAAAGTCAATAAAATAATTTAAAAAGGGGGGGCGGGGGCAGAGGAATAGCAACTGGGGTATAGAAGGGACCTTTGTTCCTGGGTTCCTATTGACAGGAGTACCACAGATGTGCCACTAGGGGAACTTATTTCATTTATTTTCTGTTATTTTATCTACAAATTGTTTGTACTTTGAACATGTGAACATGCTCTCATTTTACTTTGCTTTTATCTGTTTATTTGTTCATGTGAAATATCCAGAGTGGCAGGGGCAGAGTGCAAGTACACTCAGCACCTGCTCTCCTTCTATATAACTTGGGAGATAATCCCAGAGGAATGAAGCTAGAACTTCCTACCAGCTCAGAGGGATGGGGATGGGGGTCCTGGTCTTAATACTGAAATTACACTGAGTTTCAAGAAAACAAGAAAGGCTATGTATCTTACACACTCATGAGCTAAAATTGTACAGGCAACACAATAATTTCTTCAGTTATGGCAGCCATGTAAAGGAATAATCGTTTTTAGAAAAGGCCAGATTAGTATTCATTCCTATTTCCACTGCACTGACATCAGTTCTTAGCTTGAATTGGCAGCACTGGTTTTGCAGGAGAAGGGTGTCTGGTTTAACAAATGGGTTGGTGAATAATTGAATGAATTTTAAGTCGTCTTGTCCCCAAGGCAAATCTTTTTAAAGTGTAGATTCATTTTGTTTCTTCAGTTATCCATAAGGTGGCACTGTTATACTCTTTTCCAGGAGTCTGAACTCTCAAAACAGAGGTCAACAAGGTAGAAAAGAAACAACCTATTGGGTCAGGAATAGCTGTGCTTAGAGGAGTTTGTGGACGGTATAGCCACAGGATGAGTATGAGTGTGGAGGAGAGGGGAGAAAGAAGGATGATAATAAAGAACTAAGAGGACAGGGGCACAGAAGTATTTGTCCTTCAAAAGGTCTGTGTTCAATTCCAGCTCTGTCAATGACCAGTTAGGCTATTGTAACTCTCTGCATGGACGTCTCCGAGTCTGTATCTGGGGGGCAGTGATAGCCAAACAGAGGGAAGTTGTGAATTGGGGGAGATGAACTTTGGGGGAGAAAGTCTGCAGGTCTGAGCCTGACACATGCCTCTCTACCTTGCCTGACTCTACTGCAGTGCACCCTGGGGGCTTCGGAGGACCAGGGCTCACCAGCCCGCAGGGGCTTGAGCCTCGCTGATGCTTTGCTGCTTAGCATGGCTGACAGCGCTTTCATGCGAAGATCAGTCTTAGTACTTCCTGGGTACAGGGCCCCGTAGAGCAGATCTGCTCCTCCATTCTCAACTGGCTTTTCTGCCTGCTGCTGGGTTGCCTCCCACCCGGATCAGCACCTGCTCAGTGACCCATCCTCCGCCCCCCTTCCTCCCGGTCCTCAATCTACGGAAGTCCATCCTCTCATGGGCATCTACACCCTCTCTGCTGCCTGCTGCACCTTTTGTCTTCTCAATCCCACCATCATCACTGGGATCTACCCCTTTCCCTAAAGCCTTTCGCTAGACGCTCACTCAAAGTCACTTTCATTCGTTACAGCCACACCTAGACAAGCCACCTCTGGCGGGGATGTACTGAACCCGCCCGTGAGTGTCCTCCAAATGACCTCAGGTCCCCTTCTGGGGGTGGAGCCGGGCAGCTTCCTTTTTCTTTTGTGCTCACAGTAAAAGTCTCTGCAAGAACTGTGCAGGCAAAACCAGGGCGTTCTTAGGTTTCCACATTTGAAAAATGTCTACAAGCGCATGTGCAACCCCACCCAAGAGACTTGGCGGCTTCGCCCGTGGTACCTTTCCCCTCTTGCGTCCACGTGCTGCTTTTCGAACTCCCAGTTTTTGTTAGGGGCATAATCCCATTCTACCTCTTCAGCAGCGATGTAAAAGGTTCTTATCATCCCATACGGCTGCTCTGAGGGGTCCTTGTTGCCACAGCTGCTGACCTCATATATCTGATTCATGCCTCTTGTGAAGTGGTGCATGGTGGAGCAAAACACCCTGAAAATACCTGAAAGAGAAATGGCTTGGCATTGGGTGTGATGGTCGATTGTGGTTTTTGTTGTTGTTCTTGGTTTGGGTTTGCTAGTAAAGTTACATATTTTATCCCAAAATAAATAACCGGGAAGGTAGATTTTTCAAAAATGTCAACTATATGGTTTTGAGCCAATGAGATTCTCATTACCAATGATAGATCTACATTATGCCAATGAAAAGCAAAAAATAAAGTCAACTAGATTTCCCCACATAGGGCCAAAATTCATGTATGATTGATATTGCATAATTTTTAAAATGAATTTTCTAGATGCATTAGCACCAGGTAGATATATGTTAATTGAACTTGACATAAAATCATATAAAACAAAATTGTTGTAAGATATTTACTGTTAGTAAAATTATTAGATCAATAAAACTTCTTTCCTCTAGTAGGGTCTATTCTTAGAGGTAAGTAATGACTATAGCTTTTATTATCTATGATGCACAGAGAGAATTTTTATCTACATATGTCTAAATACTGCCAAATTATCCCTTCAGGATGAGCAAAAATTGTTGGTTCAGTGGCTACCTTAGAACCCCCAAGACTCTGGTGAGTACCTTCATGAGGAAGAGACTCTGTGAAACCACAATGGAAAGCACCTGTGGACAGACTTGGAAAGAGCTTCTTCTACATATGCTGTGTTCATCTTGTTTTTCAGTAGTCAAGGAATTATCTCTCAGAACATAGAGGAGTTTATGGCCTTGTTTGTGGTAATGATTTCAGAGATGTATACTTATCTCCAAACTAGTTCATTTGTAGATATTAAATGTGTACAGAGTTTTGCTTATCAATCATACCTCAATAGAGTAATTTTAAAGAAAATGAAAATGTTTGAGTTGCAGACTATGGTCTACTTTGCCCATGTTTGGGGCACTCTTTTTGGCTGATAGACGAGGGACAGGAATTGGTGACATGACCAAGCTTTTAAGCAGTCACAGATTTATACTTACCACCAAACATAAACCGGAAATTGTTGTCATGAAGCTCTTTAGAAGCCTGTAGAGCACATGAGTAATACTTGTGGCATGTAATAAGTAGCCATGTCTCTAACATTATTCCAGCCAGCTCTAGCTTTGAATGTCTGTTTCAATGGATTAAAACTATTTGGCAATTCTCTCCCCTCCTCTTTTTGGTTTTGGAGTATATTAAAAACCAAATTCATTGTGCCCAAGGCATCCCTTGGTTTGGGTGACTCATAATTGAACAATTACATTAATATAGAAAGGTTGAATATTAGATGTTTACAAGGCACAGATATGGAGTTCCTACTCTCAGGCAATTACTGGGCAAAAGTTTTGAAACCCAAACCTCAAATTCTTAACCAATGGCACCAGAAGGCACTTACACTGCAGTTTCAGTGTTAAAGAAGTGAACATCCATTCATGAAGGAGGCAGTGTTGGCAAGAACTCATCTTGAGTAGCATATTGATTTCTTTTCAAAGCTAATGAAAATGTTGGGTGTAGAAACATGTTGAAAGCCCATAACGTTTGCTATTCTTACTTTTCATGCAACAGAAAGCAATATATGCTGCCATTTATTGTTTTATATCTCTTATAAAAGTTCCTTGAGTATTTAATTGACTTAGGAGTCTCTAAAAGAAGAGATGGGTACAGGTACTTCGATGGGCCTTCCATGGACTTTAGGCCCAGTGCGGCTTATCCTCTAGGGAAACCAAAGGTGCCCTGCAGAATGAAAATAGAGAAGCCCCCAAATAAATCATCAAAAGGGAAATTATTAATCTCTAGAGGAGGCAGACCAGGCTATGTCCATAATCTAGAAGTACCCACTGAGCTGTCCATACCTAGTAAGATGCTTCAGAGCAGCAACTAAAATGATGTTTGTGGCACTAACCGGGTTGGCTCAGTAGATAGAGTGCCAGCCTGTGGACTGAAGGGTCTCAGGTTCGATTCCAGTTAAGGGCACATGCCTGGGTTGCAGGCTTGATCCCCACTGTGGGATATGCAGGAGGCAGCCAATCAATGATTCTCTCTCATCATTGATGTCTCTCCTCCTCCCCCTCCCTCTCTCTCATTCTCCCTCTCTTTCTCTGAAATCAATAAAAATTTAAAAAAATTAAAACACAAATAAAATGATGTTTTGGTTAAAAAGAGAAATGTATTCTTTCTTGGGGCTAAATTGTTCATGGATATGAATCAAAAGCATGCTTATAGATTTGTGCAGCAAGGTCATTTAGAGGACTCTCACTTCTGCTTTGTGGACGTTATTTTAGATGCTTCTCCTTTGTCCTTTACACTATATGTTTGGAATAAAACAGGATTCTCTGATTCTAATCAAGACTGCACCTCTTTCTACACATCCTGAAGTACCCATATTTGACTAATGTCTTCTGAGGAAGGACCTTAAAAGTATATGCCTAAAGATAGAAACTTGGTCACCTGGGATGGCTCTGCCAAGTTTTACCTGCGTGGTCCGGCTGCATGAATGCTGTTGTAGAAGTGTGAGGAAACAGGGCCAGGGTATCACGGTGAGTGCCTCGTAGGTGGATGGTGTTGCCCTGAAAATAAACTCCGTGCATGTCGGTGTCAGTGCCCATTCCAATCATATGCCAGGAAACTCTATCCTTTTTGCACATGTTAAGGCCTGGCTGGTTTCCATACATATATCCATTAATAGCTAAATGGAAGAAAAGACGTAGTCAGAGCCCACTATAATTTGGTAGAAATACTGAAAACACATCATCTGAGTGAAAGCTTATCAGTATGCATGGGGGGTGAGGTGTTCAAGTGTTCAAACTCTTTACAGAAGATCCTATTATCAGAGAATAATAGTATTGGGGGAAAGTCATGGTTAATCAATTTCAAATGGAAACTGAAATGAATAATGAATAATAAAAATATATGAACGAGAATCCAAGATGGCGGCATAGGTAAACACCTACACTGGGGGAAAGGTGTGAGGGGTGTACAGGGAGAGACTGGACAAAAATCATACACCTATGGATGAGATCAATGGGAGGGAGCTAAGGGCAGAGCTAGGGATGGGAGTTGAGTGGAGGGGTACTATGGAGGGGAAAAAAGAGAAACAAATGTAATAATCTGAATAATAAAGATTTAATAAAAATAAATAAATAAATAAATAAAAATATATGAAAACTGTGAAAAGTTATATGTAACAACATATACATAAGAATTAGTAAGGAATAAATCAGGTTATGTTCTGGCCTTCTTTTTTCTGACACTTGTTTAATGGTTAACATGATTATCTTTCATTTTCAATTTTAGTTTTGCAGATTATAAAGAGGATCATCCTTGTAAAAATATTTATGGATTTTATCAATTTCCCCAAAGTCTTCTCTAAAACTTATATATATATATATATATGATTTTTACAGAGAGGAAGAGAGAGGGATAGCAAGTTAGAAACATTGATGAGAGAGAAACATTGACCAGCTGCCTTCTGCACAATCCCTACTGGGGATCAAGCCTGCAACCATGGTACATGCCCTTGACTGAAATCAAAGCCAGAACCTTCAGTCCACAGGCCGACACTCTGTTCTCTGAGACAAACCAGTTAGGGTTTCTCTAAACTCTTGATATGAAAATCATTTTCTTTTTAGATTTTTATCCTGTTATCTACCTTGTAAAATGTATCTTTCTCAGCTATTAATTCATATAATTTTGCCAGATCCTTATTTGTCAATGCTTTGCATTTTATTCTAGAAGATATCAGACATTCCTTTACTAACTTCATGGATCCTGCATCATTTGAAAGATTTGCAATTACCTTACTCCCATTGACCTCATCCATAGGTATATGATTTTTGTCCAATCTCTCCCTGTACACCCTTCACCCTTTTCTCCCTGAGAATTATCAGTCCACTTCCTTTCTGTGCTCCTGATTCTATTATATTCACCAGTTTATTCTGTTGATCAAATTTTTAATTCACTTAATTTTTAGATTCACTTGTTGATAGATATGTATTTGTTGTTCATAATTTTTTGGCTTTTACCTTTTTCTTTTTCCTCTTCTAAAAGAGTACCTTTCAGCATTTCATGTAATACTGGTTTGGAGTTGATGAACTCCTTTAGCTTTTTCTTATCTGTGAAGCTCTTTATCTGCCCTTCAATTCTGAATGGTAGCTTTGCTGGATAGATTATTCTTGGTAGTAGGTTCTTGCTATTTATCATGTTGAATATTTCTTGCCACTCCCGTCTGGCCTGCATTGTTTCTGTTGAGAAATCAGCTGACAGTCGTATGGGTTCTCCCTTGTAGGGAATGAACTGTTTTTCTCTTGCTGCTTTTAATATTCTCTCTTTGTCTTTTGCTCTTGGTATTTTAATGATGATGTGTCTTGTTGTGGTCCTCTTTGGATTCCTTTTATATGGGGTTCTTTGTGCTTCCTGGACTTGTAAGTCTATTTCTTTTACCAGATGTGGGAAGTTTTCAGTCATTATTTCTTCAAATAGGTTTTCAGTATCTTGCTCTCTCTCTTCTTCTGGCACCCCCACAATTCTGATGTTGGTATGCCTGAAGCTGTCCCAGAGACTCCTTACATTATCTTCACATTTTTGGATTCTTTTCTCTTCTTGCTTTTCCAGTTGAATGTTTTCTGCTTCTTTATATTTCAAATTTTTGACTTGATTGTTGCCTTTCTCTAGTCTGCTGTTAGGACTCTGTATAATATTTTTTATTTCAGTCAGTGTCTCTAGTTGGTCCTTTTTCATCTCCTTTTGGCTCTCGCTAACTTTATCCAACTTTTCTAGCATATTCTTGAAAAACCTTATAAGCGTGGTTTTGAACTCTATATCTAGTCGTTTTTTTTCCCCCTCCATTTCTTTTGTTTGTGATCCCTTCCCTTGTCTCAGCATTTTCACTATGCCGGGTGAACTTCTGTGTTGGATTCAGCCTTATGATACCAGACTTGCAAAACCGAAGAAGCCTCTGTTGAGCTTGGGATGGGTGGAGTCTCAGGGCTTAAGGGAGCACCTTGCCTTCCAGTCGGCCCCGCCCTCCACGGCCCCTGAGTCTCACATGACTGGGTAATCACTGGAGCGGTCTTTGTGCGCACGCGCCCGCAGTGCCTCTAGACCGCTGCCTTTCCGGCTCCCCTGCGCTCCAGGACTATAGGAGTCTAGGTCCCCAGGGTTTCACCTGAAACAGGGGCTTAGTGGAGTCAGAAGTGGCACAGTTGGGAGGGTCTGTCTCCCGCCCACTCTCAAAAGCCAGAGGCACAATCAGCAATCTGTCCTCTGCACAGTGCCGTGCACGCCACCAGTCCTCTGATCTTTTGCGACTCCCCTAAATTTCCGTGCACCTCTCCCTTTTCACAGTCCAAACTCCCCCCGTATGAGTTTCGGCTGGATCTGGGGTTTAGTGTTGTAAGATAAAGGGTTCAATGCCTTTGAGAGTCTCCGTTTCCCTCCTGTCAGAGAAAAACCAGTCAGGTATTCCAGGGACGCGTCTCCGCACCTCAGCTTTTTGCAACTCCTCTGGGTCTCCGTGAGCCCCTCTCCTTCCCTCTAGCTGTAGAACTTGCACTCAGCCAGCTTTCCTGTGGTTCTGGATGATGTCCATTCTGTCTTTTAGTTGTAGTTTTGAAATTGTTGTGCGAGGCAGCATTGTAGGTGTTTACCTATGCTGCCATCTTGGATTCTCGGGTACTCTACTTTAATGGCTCTCTTTCTGGAACATTCATTCATTCATTTTTTCATTCATTCAGTAAACATCTTTGAATATACACTATAGAATAGGTGTAATGCAATCCATTGTATACCATGTGAGGTACTTTCTCTTTGGTATTGTTACCACTTTTCTTCCTCCACTCCATGCAAGCAAGACTGGAGAGTAACTTAATTCATAATTAATGTAAAATTTAAATTAAAATACATGATTTTCCTTGAACTTTGCTTTTAAAATGGCATAGTCTGCATATCCAAAATATGAAAACATATTCACATTGCCAAACCAGGATGGGGCTGGATTTGACATGGCCCATGAGGTTGTTGAATGTTTTCTATATACTGGCCTCTCTTATGATGAATTTCATTTGCAACTTACTTTCTCCACTAAGGAATTGCTATGTTTCCTCATTTCTCCTTTTAGTTCCTCCGCTCCCCTTTTTTTAATTGGCTACTAGGCAGATTGCAAAGAAAGTTTGTATTGAGTTATAACAAAGCTTTTTATAAAAGATGATAATGAAATGCATTGCTCCATGCTTCCTATTGGCCCAAGAGGAAACTCTGTTGCAATGGAACATCTGGGACCTTAGGAGTCTGTGAGTTGGGTGCTGTGAGTCACATGGAACCTTGGACTTTTTTTGTGGGAGAGGGAGATTAAGGACTGCTTTGTTATTTCCTCATCATGTTTTAAAGTAGATGTCATCCTGAGTCCAAAGCAAGTAGTTTAGCACCTTTATCTATGTTACAGGGTTTGTTTAGGCACTTTTTTTTTTTTTTTTGGCTGCACACTCTTGCAGGGAAGGTGAATTAAGTAATTCCTCCTCAATGAAATCTGGATTAGGAATGGCTAGAATTTTACAAATTAACACTTTAGACACACACATATATAAAACTTGATAAGAGCTCCTTTGCTGTATAGTAATTACCTCCAATTATCACTGGGGTTATCAGATTTAATGCTGTTATCACGAACTAACAAAAGGGCATTTGTCAGTGATTTTATACTTCCACTGTGACCTTTGCAAGTTCTAATTTTGTGTTGTTTCATCTAAGGCTGTCAAAGTGTTGGGGAAATGTTACTTAAGGTCACAGCCTCTCTTGGGAGATAGTGAGAATTCACTATACTTTGTGAGGCTAAAGCCATGAACTAATTTACTCATCCAAGAACAATACCTAAGACAGCAAAAACTAAGATAGTTAAAGTATGCAAAATGTTTTCACTTCAAATGCAATGACATCTTTTCTTTACAAAGGAAAAGTCATTTTTCATACCATGCATCCGATTGGACTTCACAAACTCTTTGTCCTCTTTGTCAACACTGAAGGGACGCAAGGTAAACTTCTGAATGTTTTCATCAAGATACCTACTCAGATTCTCATCAAAGACTGTGAAGAGTAGGTAAAATTCCTTGTCTATTCCTTTCTACAGAGAAGAAAGAAATGAATATATGAAAAGCACAGTTTGGAGAAATTCTTAGCTCAGTTTCACTTTCAAAGTTAACACGAAGTAAACAAGAATCAGCCTCAGCCATAGATGTATGGGGTAATATTGTAAGTCAGGATTCTGAGGATGATTCTGATAAATTTATTACACTCCCCCAAAAATTCATCTTTCTCATTATATCCTTCTCCTTCGCCAGGCGGGAAATAAGGCCCTGCTCAGGAGACTTTCTACCTGTGGTACTGCTGTTGTCAACTGGTCCTCACTCTCTTACTCTATTGACCAGGGCCTCAGCCTTCTCTTTCCCTGATTTCATGCCCTCATACTCATCCCCTGCTTACTACAGCCACGGTTACACCAACCTTGCTCATTCCCCCTTTAGGGCCTTTTCTTGTGCTGTTCTCACTGCCTCAAAGGTTCTCCCAGGTTTTGCTCGGGTCACTCCCTAACTCCATCTAGTTCTCTTCACCAGTGTCACCTCCTCAGGGTGCCCTACCCTGATACCCTATTTAAAACAGTCACTCACCTTCTACCCTGCCTTCAAACTTGCTCACTTTTCCTTATTTTACTCTTCATAGCACATTTCTCTTCCTTAAATTATATCTTGTTTATAAACTTATCTTTTTCTCACTGCAATGTAGGCCTGGTAGGAACATCCTAGGTTCCACTCTGTATCCCCAGCTCAAAAAAAAAAAAAAAAAAAGTCTGGAAAAGCAGGCACCCAATACATGTTTGTGAGTAAAATAATGAATTGAGTTAATCCATGAGACTTTGCTATATTATGTTAACTTGAGTTGACCTTGAAGGGACTACATATTATTTCCCACTGTGTATATTTCTAATCCTTCTATTTGAGCATATCTGACCACAAAGCATCTCAAATTCATGAAATACGCTTTTCTTTAACGATGAAACAGAAAGATGACTATTTTTTGTCCCTCAATTTTCTGTCTCCTTTCCCTAGCATGCTCCTATCTAATCAACGCTTCATCCTGCTGCCTGCTCCAGAGAGCTCCTCAGCAATGCCATCTGATCACATCTCTCTCCCTCTTAAACTGGACAATACAACCTAAACTTACAGTGACCTGGTCCCTCTCTGCCTGTACTGCCTCATCTCCTGGCCCTTCCCTCTTGGTACTTTGACCAAAGAAAGGCCTGGCTTCTTGCACCAATCTGAATGTGCTGTGTTCTGGAAGTCTCTGTCCTTCATGCATGTACCCCGTAACTTTGATTGTCTGCCACCCTAATGCAGCCTCAAGGGCCAGCTTAGCTGTCCCATCTCTGTGACGCTTTCCTAACATCCTATGGAAAATGTGGATACTGCTTGCTTTACCCTCGTACTGTACCTGTACACTAAACTACTTTAATTGCATGGTGTTTTAGCAGGCAGGAATTTAAGATAATGGGCAATAGAAAGAAACAATGTAGGCCTGAAATTTTTCAAAATAAAATATAAAAATTTAAGGGGAGCAAAAGGATCACACGTATATTAAAGATTATGGGTTATGGAAGCAGGCAGGTCTAGATTCTAATGCCATTATTTTTTATGATTTTATGTAATTGGACTGACCATAAAAGATTTTTTGCTTAGGTAACAACTCCCAGAGAATACTTATAAGACGCTACTAGCAAACCTCCAAGTTACCATTGAATGGATGCAACAGGGAAAACATCAGAAGTACCTAACAAAATGTTTCTGGCACTCTACGCTTTTGGTTCAGGTATTTAGCTAATAGAAAGTGGGGTAGTGTATTGGTAAAAAATCAAAGTTGGATGCTCCAAGTTCCATATTCTGCTGACTATCACTGTTAACTAGGTGAGTTTCCTGGGATATCATTCCATGTCTCTGAGCCTCAGTTCCTTCAGCTTTAAAATAGGGATAATCATTCTGCTTTGCCTTATATGATTATTGGGGTTTAGTCTAAATATTCAGTCTTATTGCATAAGCATTATTGAGGGTCATTCAGATAGACATTTCCATGATTGGTCCTTTGCACAGGGAAATGAGAATGTGAGGCAGACCAAGATACTTTATATCCTGTACCTAGAAGTTCCTTTAAGCCCAGAAGCGGGTCCATACAATGCAAGCATTATAAATATACCATTTATTTATTTTTTTAATTTAATAAATCTTTATTGTTCAGATTATTACAATTGTTCCTCTTTCCTCTCCATAGCTCCCCTCCACCCAGTTCCCACCCCACCTTCTGCCCTTACTGCCCGCCCCCCCATTATCCTTATCCATAGATGTATGCTTTTTCTCCAGTCTCTTCCCATTTAAATAGTCTTGCTATTTCTGATTGGTGAAGTAATTTCAAATGGTTAAATGACTGGACTTTCCCCTTTTCATCAGTGTATTTAATAGCATGCAGACATGGCTTGGGATGCTATGTTTTGCCACACTAACCAGTGCAACCATCCAAGCCTCTAAAGAGAGACTTGCCAGAAGTAATGTACATGTTTCTTGTTCTTTCAGCCAGAGTGATTAACTTCCAGTTTGTAGTGAGGAGTTAACAGTGGTTCTCACTCAGCCCTAGCTACTCATTGGAATCACCTGGAGATTCTGATGGATTGGTCTGGAACACATGAAAAAATATGTTTAAAAGCTCCCAGGTGATTCCAAAGAGTGGCCAGTATTGAGTAACCTTATCTAAGAAGAAAGGATCCCAATTTACACTCCATGTAAATCTCAGAAGATTCTAGAATCTAAGCAATGCACAGGGAGACACCCACCAAATCCCAGCCTACAAGCAGAAATTCTGGGTTTCTGGGTGGGCATCTGTAACTCAGGAAAGTTAGATGTAAATTTACAAAAAAATAAAATTCCCAATGTTTAGGAGTCAATTTCAAGAGGAAGAAGGGAGAATTGCTTTTTTTGTAACCAACTCTGTATTATGATCTAATCTCTAATCATATTACTGATTTTTCCTACATACAACCCTGAGAAGAACTTGGTAACATTTGTTGACTTACCTGTGTCCCATCAGCATTGAGAGCACCTTTTTTACAGACTAGCAAAGGCCCTACAAGGCCAGCGCTGGTGTCCTTGATTGGCTCAACTGCTGAGAAGTAAAGGTAGGTCAGACAGGGAGGGTCACCAGCTGTTGGACTTATGCTTTCAGGCACTGTCCATCTGTACATGAAGGTTTCACCTGGCTTAACATGTGCCCCTGGTTTCACAAATCCTGAGGAGATAAATGAAACAATTACTCGAAGCAACAACCAGGAACATTATTAAACTTGTCAGATTGGGTCTTCCAGCCCAGGATGTCTCTCTCTGATATGTTTTAAAGAAGGACAGTTGATTTTGCTTATGTATCTATTAAGGGAAGTTACGGCCACAGTCTTCTGTTTCATGAGGCAGAAGCTTCTATCAAAGGATTGTCTTCTTCATAGATTACATTTATTACTTTCATAGAGGCTATTCTTACTCAAATATCAGGTTTAGCACATATTTAAAAAGTGATAGTTGCCCATTTAGCAATTAAATGTAGCCATAAAGTATTACTGAGTGTCTTCTATGAAGAATATATTACATTTGGCCCAGCAAAGTATATCCCAAAAAGTTAAGCAAAAGGCCTATCTTTAAAGAGTTTAAAATCTTGAAGGTTGAACTAGGAAATAATCCAAGTAACTATAAGAAAAGTTCAAGGCTGCAAGGCTGATCTGGGATCCAAACCCAGGGCTATTTAATTCTAAAGACTGTGCACTTAATCCTCATATTACATAGCAATGAGCACATCGAATCTCTCCTGCTAGACAGAGCCACTCTGTATCTTGTCCAGGACTTTGCAAAAAAGGTGCCCTATAAATTTGCTGAGTTAAACAATAGAAAATTATAGACATTTGGGTTGTCACATTTTTTTTCTGGACACATACAAAAAGTCATTGTGAGTATTTTAACCAAGGAAGGGAGTGCAGGTTCAGGAGATACTGCAGCAGGGAGGGCGAGGATGGGCCTAGGGAGGAGGAATCCTCTCTCCATTCCTTTATCCTCTAACCTCCTCATCACCACAGAGCCAGCTCTGGATAGCCTGGCCTCACACTGGACATGAAGAGTTAGCCCTGGCAGCCATGATGTCAGCTGCAGCAGTAGAGAAGGCTCCCGAGGAGACCTGGAGTTTCCCAGGAGCAATGTCATGAAGGGAAAGACACTTCCTGCAGTTTCTGGAAAGAGGCTGCCTTCCATACATACAGAGAGCCTGGTCACCTACTCTGTGATGGGAGAAGCCATTGATGATGATAAGCACATAATACAATTTTAAATAAATATTTTGGCCCTAGCTGGTTTGTCTCAGGGGATATAGTGTCAGCCCGCTGACTGAAGGGTCCCGGGTTCGATTCCAGTCAAGGGCAGTTACATTACAGGCTCGATCCCAGGCCCTGATTGGGGCATGCATAAGGCAACCAATCGATGTGTCTCTCTCATATCTGTCTCCCTGTTCCCTCCCGTTCCCGGTTTCCTTCGACTCTAAAAATCAATGGGAAAATATCCTGGGGTGAGGATTAACAAAAAAGTAAAACAAACAAACAAACAAATATTTTGTTGGTAGATTTTGAGCAAAGATCATGTGTAAAATTTTGATATAAACAAAACATTTCCCCCTCATCCTTCACCCACAGAATTCCATGTAACCTGCAGCAGAAAAGTTATTCATCTTAAGGAAGTGGGGGTGACTGTAAAAGTTGCTTGCTTTGAAATTTATTCCATTACTAAGGGGGAACAAAGGAATTAAGATTTCCTAAGAACCTACTGTGGGCCAGACTCCATCCTGAATTCTTTGCATTGCTTCCCAAAGCCCTGTGAGTTGAGTGCCATTATCTGCATTTGATGGGTGAGAAGAATAAGGTTTAGAAAGTAGAAATAATTGCCCAAGCTCACTGAGCTGGTAAGTGAAGGGACCAAGATTTAAACCTGTTCTGTCTAGTTCTAAGTCCTTTGCATACTCATCCTGTTTCCTCCCTAAGCTTAGGCTGAAACTTACCATCTATGTTTGGGGCTGCATCAGAGGTCTTGTCATAGACCACGCCATGGGGCAAAATACTGTAGACTTTGTCAGCTTTGTTGGCAAAGGTCACTAACAGCGTATCGCCCACCTCTGCCCTGATAACTGGGCCTGAAAAATATCAGCAAGAGAAGAGAGAAGAGGATGAAAATAGAGAGACGTGAATATAGGCAAGAGAAGAAGAGTCATTTCAAGTAGATGTACATGCCTGCTAAAACATCTCCCCTCCCCCATTCAAAACATGCCGGATGGTTTTACTCTACCAAGAATTCCAAGATGGGCTTCTGCCTCAGAGAGTGTCTTTCTTTGAGTGAAAGTTGCATCAACATACTCTATATATTGAGCCTTCCAATATTTTCCTCCTATTCTGTTGTCCCCTTGGGTGAAGTAGAGCTCAGAGTCACTGTGGAGAGAGAGTAGGAACCTGACTGAGAACACATCTCTGATATCCACCACAACTGCCTTCAATATGGAGCTTGGTTTTATGATCTTTAGCCCATTCACACACCATCTCCCAAGAAACAACAAAACAGGCTTTAACCAAGTTCCCAGGAATAGTCAGCCTTAAAAGTGGTCAGAAGCTGGATGATGCACAAGCTCATTTCTCTCTTAGCCACTGCACTTTCTTCCCCAAAGATCCAGCAACAGAAGAAGAAGGCACAGGTAACTCCTTACTTACCGGTACTGGAGTCGCAGAATGGTGTCCTACAAAGTAACAAAGAGCTAACTGGTTTCTTTGCAGAATAAGCAACCCTCTCTCACTTGTTGATGTCAATATGAATATTTCTGCATATTGTAAGCTCTTTGATATCTGGCATGATTAAAGAATGGAGTGTCTAGTTAATCAAATTGTCTAATGGGGAATTGTTATATAAGCTACATACATGAAATACTGCTTCAAAGTTGTGAAATATAATACTATACATTCTGACTAGTACTAACTCTATATTATCTTATTTCTATCAAAGGTACCATCACTCTTATGGTCACACAGGCTGTTTATTACCCCCCTTATTTTGTTTATTTGTAACCTTTTAATGCACCTTGCCTTTTCAGCACCTTTTTTTTGCATCTTTTTCTTTCCTTTCTTCCTGCTGCCATGACCCAGTTCATACCCTCATTATCTGTGTTTGGACTATTATATGAACCTCTAACTCTCCATCCTCTATTTCACATGGGCTCGCTCAGTTTTTTTCTCAGCATATACACTACTGCAATACTGGTCTCCAAAATGGCAATTTGCACTGTTCAATACCAGTTTCAAAATTGTCGTTAGCTTCTAATTGCCAATTAAATGAGGGTTAAAGGACCTCTGCAATTGATATTCAGTTTATTTTGGCCCAATTCTCTCTATGTAAATGCCTACTCACCTATGCATATTCCCCTCTTCAGTCATTCTGATCTATTTACTCTCTTCTGCATAAGAGGTGCTATATGAACCCCTACTTCTAAAATTTCACTATTGTGTAACAAAGTCTATCATTCTTCATGGCCCTGCTTAGGTCCTGCTTCCTCTGTGAAGGGTTCCTGTCTCTTTTAGTTCTCTCTGAATGCCAGAGAACTGTCTGAACAACTCACTCCTATCTGTAACTGACAGTTACCTCTCTCCTGTGCATACAGATTCTTTCTCTACCTTAAGGTGGGGAAATTGAGATCGTCTTGCATCCTCATGTCCCTTAATGTATGTTGTGCTTTCATATATTACGTTAAATATTGATTGAATGAATACAGCTTAATCAAACTTCAGATTTTAAAAGGTGTTTCATATTCTGTAAAGTTTCTAAGACACAATTTTCAATACTAATTCTCATTCTGTTTATGGAGAAATACTGGTCAGTAGAGAATGTTGATATCAGAGTTTTTCATATATGGTTCACACACATTCTTTAAACAAGGATCAAGTGTATCAGCAGTTTGGTGGAAGAATGAATGAATGAATGAATGAATGAAATCTACTTTGAAAAGAACAAAGGGTATCTTATTGGTCACAAAGAGAATTTTTAAAAAACGTTTCCCCAAACAAAAAGGATTATAGGGTAATAGCAGTACTTTTTGATATTACAGTGTACATTTTTAAATGCTTTCACAGGCATCATTGCATGTGATTCTACAATAAGAAGTAATAGGAATCCACAACCACTCAATAAACCTTTAGATCCCATTCCGTGTTCTATGGGAGCCAAGAGAGAAAATTATCAATTATGAATCAGGACTTAGAGCAGGCCTCACCTTAAGACATTAGTGCTAGATTTTGAAGGAAAATGGCATTTTACTGAACAGGGAAGCTTATATCAGGCTGTCCTCAGACCAAAAAGAGTAACCTTCTTTACTAGGTCATCTCCATTGAAAGAGTCATGTCTTATTCCCTTTTCAAAACTGTCTGCTCCATATGTACAAAGAGGCTTTGTTCTGTTCTCTGTCAGCTTAGTATTATTGCTCATGTCACTTAGCACATAGCACTCAGTGGATAGAGTGCTCAAGAAATGTTTGATGACTGCATGAATGAATCTGGTGTTTTGATTTAGCCAGAAAATTGTGAAGTAATAAATAGCCTGCCAGTCCTCAGCAGTATATCTAGGGCTTAGAACTCCTTGAGTGGTATCATTATGTCATCTCATAAGATGTGCTCATAAGAGCAGTGCTGGGATTATGAATGAGATCTCAGGGAAAAGGTCAACAGATGCCACTTTTATGAGAAGCTCAGAAATACCATCAAAAAAGCTTACCTGCCAGAGGCATTTAGGGGAAGACCAGTGAATTTGTTATAACCTTGAGGACCATAATCCCAAAGAATTTTTTCAGCTGCTATAAAGTAGTGCCTCTTTTGACCCTTCATCTTGGGATGAGAAATACTGTTTTTGCAGTTATCAACATTGTATTGCCCCAGCATACCAGCTGCAGAACAGAGGAAAACCATCAGCCAAGGTATAACTGCTCACAAAAGAAATCATACAGAAAAAGACTGATAGATTTAACTTCCGGCTTGGCTCAGTGGATAGAGTGTCAGCCTGCAGACTGAAGGGTCCCAGGTTTGACTCCAGCCAAGGGCATATGCCTGGGTTGCAGGCTTGATCCCCAGTGGAAAGCTGGCAGGAGGCAGCTGATCAATGGTTCTCTCTCATCATTGATGTTTCTATCTCTCTCTCCTTCTCCCCTCCTCTCTGAAATCAATAAAAAGAAATATATAAAACAACAACAATAAAATCTTTTGTACAGAAAAAAGGACCATAAACAAAGTTAAAAATAAAGGATAAATACAAGACTTTGTTCTTTTTTTTATCGCTGTTTAATATTCTATTATAAATGAAACCATATGGTATTTTCTTGATATTTCCATGGACCTAAAGGATATTATGCTAAATGAAATGCCAGACAGAGAAACAAAATACCATATAGTTTCACTTACATGTGGAATCTAAAAAAACAAACAAAACAAAAACAGACTCATAGAAACTGAGACTAAAGGGATGGTTACCAGAGGGGAGAGGATTGGGGGATGGATGAAAAGATTAAGGAGAATAATATAGTCAATAATATTGTGATAAATTTGCACAATAACAGATAAATACTATCACTGATTATGTCACTAGTATGCTTAAAGATCTAGAAGGACTCACAATTAACTTCTATACACAATCCCACCTCCTTACCCTTACCTTTCAAACTGCTCCCACTGGGGCCAAACTGCCTCTTTAGGCTTCTCTCTCATCACACCTCAAGCATGGGTTCAACTAAGTAAAGACCTATTCTATGTGTCCAAAGAACTAGGACCAAGTCATTCAGCAGCATTTAAGCTAACAAATGTTTACTGCACACCTTTCATCAGATTTTGCATATAAGGAAGAGTGTTCTAACAGAGCAGCCCAGAAATGAAATGGACTGCTACAATTACTTAAAAATAGATGATCCAAAGGAAATTGAAGAAAAGTATAGGGGATTGATCCAGATTATCTACCAATTCCTTGACAGTGCTAAAAATGTGCTATTCTGATTACAGTTGCTCATGGAAAACATGTTTTCCCCAGTCCATGCTGATTCCTCTACCTGGAAAGTCTTTCTTCCCTTCTTCATCTATTCAATTCTTACCCATATTTCCATGCTCAGAGTAGGAGCCAACTCAGGGAGCCTCTCTCATTACTCTAGAGAAGTGACTATGGCACCCAAAGAGCCTTTATCATCCTGCCTCAAATGTTAGTCATTTTGCAAGTGACTATTAGACTATAGATTCTTTGAGGGTCATATTTCTTTCAATCACCTATCACGTGGTTCATAGAGAGGGGGTCAATAAATATCTGTTGACAGGCTGATACATAAACATTGTGCATTTTCCTAAATATTTAATATTTAATTAAACATAACACATAACAGCGGTCACTGAATGAGCACCACTGACTGTGTGATTTAATTGTTCTAGTCCAGTGGTAGGCAAACTGCAGCTCACGAGCCACATGCGGCTCTAATGCCACTTCTTCAAAATAGACTTGCCGAGGCTGAAAACTGACTTCTGCTCATGGGCCACGGAGTTTTAACCGCACTGTAGGTGCACACCCGCACATGGTATTTTGTGGAAGAGCTACACTCAAGGGGCCAAAGAGTCGCATGTGGTTCATAAGCCACGGTTTGACGACCACTGTTCTAGTCTAAGCTTCTTATACTGGTCTTTGTCCCTTTACCTTGTAAGTGATCACTGACTTGGCAGGTTATCATCCACTTCCCAGGATTCTCAGCTATCATCTCTGTTGTCAGGAAGGTGGCTGGGAACAGGTTGACAACGTCAGTCCGATGCCCTCGGCTAATGAAGGTGTTACCATAGAAATAGATGGAATGGATATCTATCTCATTTCCCATTCCAAATAGGTGCCAAGACACTGATTCACCAGTGCACATCTCAGGCTCGGGGAAGTTCCCAAAGAGGTATCCATTGAGGGCTGAAACACAGAAGCACACAAGAGAAATAAACTCCCCTGCAGAGACAAGCAGAACCACGAACCTGGTAATTCATTCTCTAGCACAGCTGGAAAATTAGCGCAGATCACTGATTGCAATGACTTTGTGCAGAAAAGCTCCTTTTATAAAATATAGTCCCAGGAGGGAATAAAAGGTATTGGTCTTTTTGAGAGAAAAGCACTCAATAAAAATGGTAATCAGCACAAGAGAAAACAGCCTTGGAGCTGCTGTTTGGGCACAATGAGATCAGGAGTAAACAGTGCCTCTCAAACTTCCAGAGCTGATCAGCCACCTCTTTCTCAATCCTTCATTTGCATATCTGCCTTCCCCACTGACTGTCCCTGGCAGCCAGAGCCCTGTTTCACTTACCTTACAGCTATCAAGACCTAGCAGAAAACCTGGCTCATAGTAACTAGCTAATGAAAGTGACAAAAGCAAGCAGCAAGATGGAAAGAAAAGGTTCTGATTAGAAAGGACTTATGGCACATAGTGAATGCTCAATAGATGTCGTTGATTTAAAGAATGTCTGGGGAAACATGAATTCACAAGCAGGTATTTAACTCTGGGTGTAGCATCATTCTTGACGTTTAGCAGCTGCTTAGAAAATAGTTCCTGGATAAAATAAGAGGTTGTAAATCACAGGATTTTTATAGGATGATGATTTGTTCTTCTTTCTTCTGTCCCCCCATCCTCTGGGGTCACCTCCTGATTCTTTCCTGATTATAACATCAATCCTTCTACTTGCTGTACCATAGCGTTATCATATGCAATTTAACTTATATCTATTGTCTTGTTCCTTCTCAGATTGTTGTGGGTTCTGACACATAGTGTGTTAATATGTTTCGTATCACTTTCTAACCATTCTCATCACTAAGTTACAAAACTTGGAAAACCATGGTGGGCATTTCTGTGTTTTTGCATCCCTCATAGCACCAGACACCCAGAGGCAGTCGGTATGTATTTGGTAACATGAGAGACACTACCATGCATTTTGTTACTCCTCTGGAAAACAGCATCTTCTTTGTCAACTGAATTAGGCTCAGTGCAGAAATGCTTGATATTTTCATCGAGGTACCAGCTTTGATTCTCATCCACTAGGGTAAACATTATGATGAACTCTTGATCCACATCCGTCCTTGTCCCTGAATATTTGTTCAGGACACCTATCAAACACATTGAAAAGAGAAGAGAAATAAGTTCAGAGTAAACTAAATCAAGATGAGTTTTGCTTCCTGCCAATGGTGTCACATGAGTGTGAGATCTGTCAAAGATCTATATGTATAAGAGTATCCTGCAACATACAAGCTGCAAAGGGCTTTAATTAAAATGACAGAACTGCAAAAAAGAAAAGTCATAGCACAGAAATCTTCCATCTCAGAAGGAAGCCAACTTTATTGACAGAACACAGACACACCAAATCTATAGGGAATAAAATAGCAGCATGAATATGTGGGTGAAATAAAGAAGTAAAAGCATTTGACTGCATGTTTTTTTTATTTTTCTACGCATGGTGTCAGTGGGATACTAACTGCTATTACTAAAGAATGTCCTTATTTTTTCTTTAAAAAAATACAGCATATATGTTTCAGAAGGCTATGGTGGTCCTTAGAAGTCTGAATTATTGCCCCTGCTATAGTGTCAGACTGATCTATGTTAGAAGAATTTCTCTCATCTGGAAGAAGAGGCACGTTCCACATGAAGCAGAGGAGGTAGACAAGACCTGAAATGTATGCACACTTTTTATCACACCTGGGAACAGCCTACTTGGTTGTGTGTGGTGGGGAAGGCACCCCCTTACCTTCCTTGCACACCAGCAGTGGACCAATGAGCCCAGAGCAGATGTCCTTAGGGGCATCAATGTGCGAATGGTACACCCAGGTCAGGCAGTTGGCGTCAGCTGGAGCAGGGGCATATTCTTCCCTCACTGGCCAGACATAGGTATAATTTTTGCCAGGTGGAACCATGTCATCATCTTTGTTCTTTCCAGATGTCCCATCTGGGTACAAGGCTCCTTCCAAGAAAAGAGAAAACATAGTTAAACACAGAGACCACAGGCTATTGTGATTAGGACCAGAGCTTTGGAATCAAACGTTTATGAATTAAACATTTATTTCCTGTGAGGTTGAAGGAAATTACGCACATTCTCAGTGCCTTAGTTTTCTGTCAGTACAGCTGGAATGCTACTGTGTACCCCAGAGGGATATGAGAACGAGATGATCATGTATATGACTGTCCTGCATAAGACCCAGATGCTTCCAAGGTATTCCTAGGACCCCTCCTGATAGGCCTCCTGTACCAATCAGAGAGCATGCAATCCACTCAACATCAACTCAAGAAGGAGAGGAGAAGCAGCAAAAGAAATAACAAACACCTCTTGGGTACTTAGAATAGATTTAGCACCTATATGAGGTGTCACAAAATATAGGAAGAGAGTGAAGACATTCTTCCTGCCTCCAGGGATCTTACAGTTCCTCGGGGGAGACAAGTGTGAACTATGAACTATGAACACGTAGGTCCACTGGAGGATAAAACAGGGTGATGTGTTCTATGTAACTTGGGTTCTATGCAAGGTGGAGATTCTACCACAGAGAAGGGTGGGGCACATGGGTGTGGCATTCCCCTTCTCTGATTTATAAACTAAGATTGCACAAGGTTTTTCCATTAAGGAAGGTTCATTGCTAAACATAGTTTGAAAATCACCTGGGTAGAAGGCAGATCAACCTGTGCAAGTTATAATTATCAGAAGCTTCATAACAGAGGTGGGAATTGGGGGGCCTTGAACAACTGGGAGGACTTGGATGGTACTGAGAAGAAGAATAGAAGGTGAGGGCTGAGAGAAAGATGGATGTTCATTTTCATTCTCTCATTAAGTCACTCAACAAACCTGTATTAGCTATTGACCAGAGGCCAGCAAAAGTGCTGGTGTTAGGAATGCAAATTTGAATAAGGCAGCAAGAGCCAGGATATCCAAGTCAAGCCACAGAAAAGATATAACTAAAAAAACCTAATATTACCTTTTAAATGAATTCTACTATGAATCACAGTTTGATTTTTGGAGAAGAATACCAGCAAAGAACTATTATGTGGCAAGCATATTGGGTACTTTGTGTATATTACCTGATTCCATATGGTGTATATTTTTTAAAATATGGTGTATATTTTTTAAAATAAATCTTTATTGTTCAGTTTATTATAGGTGTTCCATCTTATTCCCCCCATAGCTTCCCTCCACCTGATTCACCAACCACTACCCCATGTCCTTACCCTCCGTCACTGTCCTCATCCATAGGTGTAAAATTTTTGTCCAATCTCTTCCTGCACCCTCACACCCCTTTACCCCCAAGAATTGTCAGTCCATTCCATTTATATGCCCCCGATTCTATTATGTTCACCAGTTTATTCTGTTCATCAGATTCTTTATTCACTTGATTTTTAGATTCACTTGTTGATAGGTATGTATTTGTTATCACTTTGTTGTTCATAATTTTTATGTTTACCTTTTTCTTCTTCTTCCTCTTCTTAAAGAACACTCTTCAGCATTTCATATAATCCTGGTTTGGTGGTGATGAACTCCTTTAGTTTTTTCTTGTCTGTGAAGCTCTTTATCTGACCCTCAATTCTGAATGATAGCTTTGCTAGGTAGAGTTATCTTGGTTGTAGGTTCTTGCTATTCATCACGTTGAATATTTCCTGCCACTCCCTTCTGGCCTGCATAGTTTCTGTTGAGAAATCAGATTACAATCATATGGGTACTCCCTTATAGGTAACTAACTGTTTTTCTCTTGCTGCTTTTAAGATTCTTTCTTTTTCTCTTGCCCTTGGTATTTTAATTATGATGTGTCTTCATGTGGTCTTCTTTGGATTCCTTTTGTTTGGGGTTCTCTGCGCTTCCTAGACTTGTGAGTCCATTTCTTTCACCAGGTAGGGAAAGTTTTCAGTTATTTTTTCTTCAAATAGATTTTCATTATCTTGCTCTCTCTCTTCTTCTGGCACCCCATAATTTTGATGTTGGTATGTTTGAAGTTGTCCCAGAGGTTCCTTACACTATCTTCTCATTTTTGAACTCTTTTTTCTTTTTGTTTTTCTGGTTGGGTGTTTTTTGCTTCCTCATATTTTAAATCTTTGGTTTGATTCATGGGGTCCTCTAGTCTGCTATTGGATTTCTGTATATTACTCTTTATTTCTGGCTGGTGCTTTTCCTTTTTTTTTTTTTTTTTTGTATTCTCATTAAGATTCTTGACGGTCTCACTAAGTTTCTCAGCAGTTTGTAGAAGCTTCTTGAGTAACCTTATAAATATGGTTTAAACTCTATGTTCAGTAGTTTGCTTTCCTCCATTTCTTTCACTTGTGACATGTTTCTTTGTCTCCACATTTAGGCTGCTTCCCTGTGTTGATGGAATGGCTTTGTGTGCTAGTTGTCCTTTATGGCCCAATAGCTCCACCTCCCCAATCACCTGAGGTAGACATTCTTGGTGCACCCCTTCATGGGCTGGGTACACAGTCTCTTTTTTTTAATTTAATAAATCTTTATTGTTCAGATTATTACAATTGTTCCTCTTTTCTCCCTTTATAACTCCCCTCCACCCAGCTCCCACTCCTTCCTCTGCCCTTACCTTACCCTCATTTCCTCATCCATAGGTGTATGATTTTTGCCCAGTCTCTCCCTGCACCCCCCTCACCTCTTTTCCCCTTGAGAATAATCAGTCCCCTCCCTTTCTATGCCCCTGATTCTATTATATTCACCAGTTTATTCTATTCATCAGATTTTTAATTCACTTGATTTTTAGAGTGAGTTGTTGATAGATATATATTTGTTGTTCGTAATTTTTTAAAATATATTTTATTGATTTTTTACAGAGAGGAAGGGAGCTAGAAAGTCAGAAACATCGATGAGAGAGAGACATCAATCAACTGCCTCCTGTGTGCCCCCCCACTGGGGATGTGCCCACCACCAAGGTACATGCCCTTGACCGGAATCAAACCCGGGACCTTTCAGTCCACAGGCCGACACTCCATCCATGGAGCCACACTGGTTTCGGCTGTTGTTCATAATTTTTATCTTTACCTTTTTCTTCTTCTTCCTCTTCTTGAAGACTATTTTTCAGCATTTCATATAATTCTGGTTTCGTGTTAATGAACTCCTTTAGTTTTTTGTTATCTGTGAAGCTCTTTATTTGCCCTTCAATTCTGAATGATAGCTTTGCTGGGTAGAGTAATCTTAGTTGCAGGTTCTTGATCTTCATCACTTTGAATATTTCTTGCCACTCCCATCTGGCCTGCATCGTTGCTATTGAGAAATCAGCCAACAATCGTATGGGTGCTCCCTTGTAGGTGATTAACTGTTTTTCTCTTGCTGCTTTTAATATTCTCTCTTTGTCTTTTGCTCTTGCTTTTTAATTATGATGTGTTTTCGTGTGGTCCTCTTTGGATTTCTTTTGTTTGAGGTTCTGTGTGCTTCCTTGACTTATAAGTCTATTTCTTTCACCAGATGTAGGAAGTTTTCAGTCATTATTTCTTCAAATAGGTTTTCTGTATCTTGTTCTCTCTCTCTTCTTCTGGCACTCCCATAATTCTGATATTGGTACACCTGAAGTTGTCCCAGAGGCTCCTTACACTATCTTCACATTTTTGGATCTTTTTTCTTTTCCAGTGGAGTGTTTTCTGCTTCTTTATATTTCAAATCTTTGACTTGATTCTTGCGATCCTCTAGTCTGTATAATATTTTTTATTTCAGTCAGTGTGTGTTTAATTTCTAGTTGGTCCTTTTTCATATCCTCAAGGGTCTCGCTAAATTTATTCATCTTTTCTAGGAAATTCTTGAAAAACCTTATAACCTGGTTTTGAACTCTATATCCAGTCATTTGTTTTCCTCCATTTCTTTCGTTTGTGGTATGTTTCTTTGTCTCCACATTTTTGCTGCTTTGTGTGCTAGTTGTCCTATAAGACCCCATAGTTCTGCCTCCCCAGTTACCTGAGGTGGACTCTCTTGATGCATCCCTTTGTGGACTATGTGTATAGCCTTGTTGTAGTTAAGCCTTGATTGTTGTTGGTATCACTGGTGGGAATTGACCTCCAGGCCAATTGGCTATGAGGATCAGCTGTGTTTACATCAGGAGAACTTCTGTGCTAGAGTCAGCCTTATGATATAAGTCTTGCAAAATTGCAAAAACCTCTGTGTTCAACTTGGATGGGGTGGAGTCTCAGGGCCGAGCAGACAGGCTTGGCTTCCCATCAGTCCTGTCCTGCACAGCCCCTGGGTCTCAAGTGTCCCTCGGTAAACACTGCAGCCCTCTCTGTGCACTCGCACTTGCGCTCCTCCAGATCTCTGCCTTTCTGGCTCTCTTGAGTTTCTGTGTACTCTGGGACCCATATGAGTTTGGGTCCCCAGGGTCTCACCTGAAACTGGGGTTCAGTGCAGTTGGAAGTGGATTTCAGCGTAGTTGGGAGGTTTTGTCTCCCTCCTGCTAAAGAAGGCCAAGGGCACAATCAACAGTCAGCCCTCTGTGTGCGTACTCGTGCTCATAGGCCTCCAGACCTCTGTCTTTTGTGGCTCCCCTAAGTTTCCAAGCACTCCTCACTTTTCCAACAGTCTAGACCCCCCCACCCATATGAGTCTCACCCAGAACTGGGGTTCAGTGCAGTCAGGAGATTCCGTCTCCCTCCCACAAGAGGAAGCTAGCCAGGCACTCCATCGCCTGTCTTCTCCATATGCATTTCTGTATTTCAGCTTTTTGCAACTCCTCTCAGTCTCTGTGAGACCCTCTCTTTCCTTCTTGTTGTAGAATTTCCACTCAGCCAGCTGTCCTGTGGTTCTGGATGATGTCCATTCTGTCTTTTAGTTGTAGTTTTGAAATTGTGCGAGGCAACAGTTTAGGTGTTCACCTATGCCGCCATCTTGGTTTCTCCTGGGTACATAGTCTTGTTGTAGTTAAGCCTGGTTGCTATTGGTACACTGGGAGGAACTGACCTCCAGACCAATTGACTGTGAGGATTAGCTGTGTCTATAATGGAAGAACTGCTGTGCTGGAGACACCCCTATTGGGCAGGACTTGCTTCAGTGGGGCTTTGGTGCTCACCAAGTCTGCCTCTTGAGTGTGTCACTTATGTATGTGAGGAGTTGAAATCTGATGTCATCTCACACTGACCTCTAGGTACACTGGTTCCTGGATCTCCAAAGAGGTGCAAGTCAGCTAGTGTCTGAAGCCACCCAGCAGGAGCTACAGGGAGATCTGCAGATTTCTCCTCTTTGCTCAGAGTTTGAAAATTTTGGAGTTGTTTTACCCAGTTGCAATTTGTTAGGTTAAGCTGTGAAAGGGAAGGCCATTCATATGCAAAAGCCACTGCACACAACTCTGTGGGTTTGTAAATTGGGTGGGGTGGGGTCTCAGGGGATCCCTAGGGCATGGCAGAGAGTGATGACTGCCAGTCAGCCCTCTCTGTGTCTCTGTGTTTCCATGTTCTGTTCCATGTCCAGCATCCTGTGCCCCAGCACAGTAAACAATGATTCCTGTGCATGCCTCTGTGAGAAAGCCACCCTCTCTTTCTGACCTGATGGCAGACTTTCCAGTTTCTCCCTGTATGAGTTTGGGTTCCCAGAATATCATTGGAAACTGGAGTTCAGAGCAGTTGGGAACTTGTAACTCCCTCCCAATTGAAATAAACAGCACATGCCAGCCTGATTCACGGGTCTCTGCCTTTCTGAGCCTCTGCACATCCTACCAGGTCTCAATACACTTTTTTATTTCCTTGTAGTTGTAGAACTTCCACTCCGCCAGCTTTCCCATGGTTCTGACGGATTAGTAGTTTTGTCTTTTAGTTGTAGTTTTGGTGTGGTTGTGAGAGGCAGCACATACAGGTATATACCTTATGCTGCCATCTTGGTTCCTCCATATGGTGTGTATTAATATCTCCTTTTAGATCTAGTCAAAGTAACACATTAGCATGTGGCTGGGCCAGATTTTAATCGAGTTGTGCCTGACTTCCCACTATACTTTGGTACCTCCCCCAAAATTATTGGGAATATAGTGTATGAACTGTTTAACATATTTATTCACTTTATTTTTACATATTTTATTTTTTAAACATTTGTATTGGTTTGAGAAAGAAAGGGAGAGAGATAGAAACATTAATGGTGAGAGAGAATCACAAATTGGCTGCTTCTTGTACGCCCCCCACTCCCATTGGGGATCGAGCTCGCAACCTGGTCATGTATCCTGACCCGGAATTGAACCTTGATCTCCTGGTTCATAGGTGGACATTCAACCACTGAGCCATGCCAACTGGGCTAAATATTTTCTTTCTTTTTTAAAATGTATTACAGAGAAGAAGGGGTGGGACAGAGAGTTAGAAATATCGATTAGAGAGAAACATTGATCAGCTGCCTCCTGCACACCCCTTACTCGGGATTGAGCCCACAGCTAAGGTACATACCCTTAACCAGAATCGAACTCAGGATCCTTCAGTCTGCAGGCACTCTATCCACTGAGCCAAACCCATTAGGGCCACACTCTTTCTTTTTATGCATTATGTTTATGTAAAACTTTCTTTTATTCTGAAAAATATGAATTGTTTTTCAACTTATACCCATATACAATATAATACTAAAAAGATAAAGTCTGAGAACAAAACCTACATAAAAGTATCGGGAGATTGATTAATTAGTTAGATCTCTTCGGTATTAAGAGTAGCTCTGAATTTCCTGGTTGTATCTAGATTATATTAAAATATCTGTGTTATTATATATATTAGGTGATATAATTAAGTTATATTCTTTCTTTGTCTAATAAAAAGAAACTTACCAGTTCCTTAAGGGAGAGGAACTTTTTGTTGATATTAATTCTAAGATAATATTTTCAAGAAAATAATTATATAAAAATTATTGAGTAATATAACAAATTATGTATTCTATGCTTTCAAAGGTACAAAAATGTTATTTTTAAAAATAATGTCTTACATTGTCTCTTAATATAATGTGAGAATATAACACTGAAAAATATTTGGCAAAACCATTTTTACTTAAAGTTATACTAATGTAGTTTACTGCTTTCTAACTTGATAATTGATCTAACCTGATAAAGGAATAGGAAAAATCCAGAGAGCTGTCCACCATGCCTCAAATCCAAAGGACATTTTAAAAAATTTCTGTTACCTAACCTCTCAGTGGCATTTGATATTATTGTCATTTTTCTCCCTCGTAAAAAATTTTTCTCACTTGGCTCCTGTAACATCACACTATCCTCTTTGGAAACTCTTTTTCAGGCTAGTTTTTCCAGCACATTCTCTTCTATCTGCCATTCAATGTCAGAAATCCTCAAGTTATAAAGCTGGCT
Organism: Lasiurus cinereus; assembly: GCA_011751065.1. Classification (NCBI taxonomy): domain Eukaryota; kingdom Metazoa; phylum Chordata; class Mammalia; order Chiroptera; family Vespertilionidae; genus Lasiurus; species Lasiurus cinereus. Next base: position 18,857,855 of record JAAGEH010000005.1, on the reverse strand, counting down.
CCATGCTCAGAACTCTCTTCTTGCTTGATAACACCCATTCCAATAGTACTCTAACAAGCTACATACCAGCAACTCACACTTTTATCTCCAGCCTGGACCTGGTCTCTGAAACTTACACTGATATTCTCCTGTCTACTGGGCATCTACACTTGTAAATCTCAGAGAGATCTCAAAAGCAATCTTCCCCCAAAACATTAGCTCTCCCAAACTTGTTCCTCAGTCACTGCCCCCTCTCTCCATGAAAGACACCACCAGTATTCAATGCCACAAACTAAAAACAAAGAAGCATTCTATTCATCTTCCTCTTCCTCCAGTGCCATTTCTAAAGCACCACAAGGTCCTGTTTTTGCTTCTTCAAGATGTCTCTATTCATCTCCATTTCCATTATCACAGTCCTAGTCCAAACAACATTATCTCTCACCTGGACTTCTGCAGTGACCTCCTAGCTGATTTTACAGCATCTCTTGCTTTTCTAATCCATTTTCCAAGCCATAGAAAGAGTGTGTTTTTTTAAAAAAATCTCAAATCTGATTATATTGTTCTTTACTTAAAATCATTCCATGGCTTCCCGTCACTTTTGGGATGAAGGTCAAATGTGTTGAAATAGATTGCAAGGCCCAGCATAGTCTGGTTCAAGAAATCCTGAACTCCCTGGACTAGGCTGGTTTTCTAAAATGCATCAGCTATTATTGGAAGAAATAATAGCTGAAAATGTTATAAATTTGGTGAAAAACATTAATCTGCACATCAAAAGAGCCTAATAAGTCAAAAATAGAGAGAAGGGCAGTAGAGATAGCAGTTAAGTTCACCGCTACTAAAATTAGCCTTGCTTGGAATCAAATCTTTTCTCCATCACTTGTAAGCTTGTGATTTGGGCAATTAATTAGTCCTAATACATAATTATATTTCACATGGAGATCAAGAAAGAACTGATTAATTCTATTATTAAATGAGATGATTGTAAGAGCCCTAGTATAGGCATTGGCTTACAGTAATTGCTAAATTAATGTTATTCCCACCCACCTAACTCTAAGTTTCATTACCTCTCTTCAGATGAGTATCTTGGAGGTAACAACTATGTACATACTGGATTTTTGCAGCCCCAGTATCTAGTATTGAGTCTAGTTCACAGTAAACACAAAATTGAATTGAGGAGAGATTTTAAGATTGGCAAGCTTACAACTATAACCAAGACAAAAACTGATTAAAAGAGAGTGAGGGAGTCTTCAAATTCTCTCCCTGAAAGGAACCACAAAGTTAGATGAAATTGATAAACATAATCATGTTTGTGCTCTGGAAATTAAATAAAAGCATGCAACAATGTTTATGCTTAGAACATTGATTACTTACATACTGATGGTTGGCTCTAATGCTGTGTGCATTCTAAGAGAAAAGGCCACAGGCCTTTACTTGACTTATTAGGCTCTTTTGATGTGTGTAAAAAATCACCTAAACTTTGCAGGTGATTTTAGGCAGATAAAAAATCACCTAAACTTTGAATGTGTTTCCTATCCATTTAATGGTAGAGAGCAGGAGATTTACTGATGCTTAAACACAACCTCTGTCCAATCATTTGCTGTCCTCTAAGTTAGGAGGAGACTCTCAGTAGCCAGGTTTAAAAATGAAAATGAGAAAAAGAAAGAAAAAAAGAGAGAGAGCAGAAACCTTAGTAGCCACACACTATAGAAAAGACAGATGTAATAGATTTATCCCAGGCAGGTTATTAAACAAAAAAGCAAACAAACAGAAACAACCTTGTCGGAGGGAGGATCAAAATCCAGAGTTGCTACAATACATTCTCAAAATTGTCCAGTTTTCAACAACAGCAACAAAGTGAGACAAAGGAACAAGAAAATGTGACCATATTCAGGAGAAAAATAGAAATTCTCTCTAAGTGTCTCTGGATATAGAATCTAGCAGATAAAGACTTTCAGCAGCTATTATAAATATTTTCAAACAACTAAAAATATACTATACTCAAATAATTAAAGGAAACAGAAAAAATGATTAAACAAATATAAAATCTAATAAGGAGCTAGATTATAAAAAAAAGAATCAAGTTACAGTTTGGCATTAAAAAATACATAAAATAAAACATTCACTAGATGGGGCTTGACAACAATTCAAGATGGCAAAAGAAAGAATAAGTGAACTTGAAGATAGATTAATAGAATTATACTATCAGAATAGAGGGCGAGAAAAAGATTGAAGAAAATAAACAGAACATCAAGTGAATTAACATATGTGTAAAGTAGTCTGCTAAAGGAAATGAGAAAGAAAAAGAGGCAGAAAAAAATATTGGAAGAAATAATAGCTGAAAATGTTATAAATTTGGTGAAAAACATTAATCTGCACATCAAAAGAGCCTAATAAGTCAAAAATAGAATAAATACAAGGAATCCATACATAGAAACATTTTTGTAAAACTTTTTTGAAAGGCAAAGAGATAATATGAAAACAGAAAGAAAAATGATTCATTACATACAAGGGAGCATCAACATGATTAACAGTTGACTTCCCTTCTGAATATTGAAGACGAGAAGACAAAAACTGCGGTTATATACTCAAAGTTCTGTGGAGGGGGGGTGCCATTGAAAAATATATTTCCAGCAAAACTTGTCCCCTAAAACAAGGCAAAATAGAAATGCTCCAGATAAATAAAGGTTGAGTGAGTTTGTTGCTATCTGGCCTGTCTTATAAGGAACACTAAAGGAAGTTCTTTAGATTAAACGGAAATAGCACTTGGGAGTAATTTAAATCTACAGGAAGAAATGAAAAGCACCAAAGTGGAAAATATGTGAATCAATATAAAAAGTTCTACAAATGCTTTCCTTTCTTCTCTTAACTCTTTCCAAGTCATAAGATAATATAAAATACTGCATGCAGCATCACATTGTTGTATTTATAGAGAAACTAGAGGCCCAATGCACAAAATTCATGCAAGAGTAGGCCTTTTATCCCCCAGCTGCTGACACCAGCTTCCCTCTGGCACCTGGGACTGGTGCTTCCCTCGCAGTCTTGGCTTTCTCCAGAAGGTCATCTAGAAGGACGTCTGGAAGAATATCAGGTCTAATTAGCATATTATGCTTTGATTATTATAGATTATTATAGATATAATGACAACATGACAATAGCAGCACAAAAGAGAGGTCTATTGCACTGTTGGAGCAAAGCTTCTATGTCTTGACAGAACGAGGTCAGTAAAAATATGGAGTATATTGTGATCAGTTAAAGATTGCATATTATAATCTCTAGGCCAACCAATAAAAAAATAACTCAATATGTAGTTAAAAAATAAATAGAGGAATATAAAGAATACACTTAAAATATTTAGCACCAGCAAGGGCAATAAAGGAGCACCAAAGGAACCAAGAGACAGAAGGCATAAAAACAATTAGCAAAATGACAAATGTAGATTAAACCAATCAATAATTACATTACATACGGATATTCTAAGCATCCATAATAGTATGAAGAGATTGTCAAGCTGGACCAAAAAAAAAAAATGATATCCAGCTATATGCAGTCTATTTCCTAGATTCCAAGATAGAAAAAGGTTGAAAGTAAAAAAATGCTGATAGTAACAAAAGGAGAGCTGAAGTGCTGTCAATATAGACAAGCTATATTTTAAGACAAGAAATATTGATAGAACAAAGTTAGGTATTTCATAATGATAAGAGTTAATGTATCAGGAAGATATAACAATTATAAATGTATCCACATCTAACAAAAGAGTCTTAAAACACATACATCAAAACTAATATAATTGAAGGAAACATACACAGCTCAACAAAAATTGTTAGAGATTTCAATACCCTCCTGTTAATAACGGACAGAACCAGATAGAAGATCAGCAAGAATGTAGAAGACTTCAACAATACCATCAACCAACTAGACCTAACATTTATATAACATTCTACTCAATGACTGTAGAATAACCTTGTTTACAAGAGCATATGAAACATTCTTCAGGATGAACAATAGACTACATGCACATAAAATAAATCTTGATAAATTTAAAAGAATTCATAGGATGCAAAGTATGCTCTCCAATCACAATAAAATTAAATTTGATAACATGATCAGAAATAAATCTTTTAAATTCCACACGTATTTGGAAATAAAACAATGCCCTTCTAAGTAACCTATAGGTCTCAGAAGAAATCACAAGATAAATTGTAAAACTTTGTGAACTAAATAATAAAAATGGAGATAAGACATACCAAAATGTGTGGCATACAGCTAAAGTAGTACTTAAAAGCAAATTTAGATCTTTAAACACTTATGTCAAAAGAGAATAACAGTCTCAAATCAATAACATGACCTTTCACCTTAAGAAACTAGAAAACAAAAGTGAAGCTCTCCCTAAAACAACAGAAAAAAAAAAGAAGAAGAAGAAATGATAAAGATTTGAGCAGAAAACAATGAAGGGGAAAGTGAAAACAAATGTTGGCTCTTTGAAAAGATCAATAAAATTGAGGAAACTTTACTGAGACCAACCAAGAAAGAAAGAGGGCACAAACCACCAAAACCAAGTGAAAGATGAGACTTACTGATCAGACAGAAATTAAAAGGATTATAAGGAAAGATTATAAATAACTTATATAAAAATATTACACAACTTGTGAAACTAGTGAATTCTTAGACACAAAATATCAAAAAATCTCAAGAAAAATAAAAATTTAAAATAAACCTATAACATGTAAATAAATGCAGTTAACAATTAAAATCTTCCCTCAAAGGACCCAGGCTCGGATAGTTTCACTTATAAATTCTATAATATACTTAAAGAAGAGCTGATGCCAATACTTGACAAAATCTTTCAGAAAATAAAGGAGTGAGTAGCCCCAAATTCATCCTATGAGACACACATTACCTTCCTATCAAACCAGATAAAGATATCACAAGCAATGAAAACACTGACCAATATTCCTCATGAATGTAAAAACAGGTACACTGTATTCTTAACAAAATATTAGCAGACTGACTTCAGCAACATATCAAGAAAATTATATAACATGACCAAATGTATTCTATGATTGCAAGAATAATATTAAAAAATGAAGTGATGGCCCTGCCAGCGTGTCTCAGTGGTTGAGCATCAACCTATGAAACAGTGGGTCACAGTTTGATTCTTGATCAGGGCACATGACCAGGTTACAGGCTCGATCTGGAGCATGCAGGAGGCAGCTGATGAATGATTCTCTGCCATTATTGGTGTTTCTCTTTCTCCTTCTCCCTTCCTTTCTGAAGTCAATAAAAATATACGTATTTATAAAAATAAAATGATGTAATATAATACATTAATAAACTGACAAAAACTATAGAATCATTTCAATATGTGCCAAAAAGCAATGAACAAAATCCATATCAAATTAAACTTAACAAATTAAAAACTCTTAGCAAACTAGGAACAGACAGAAATGTCCTCAACCTGACAAAGGACAATCTGATGAAGACTCAGTGCTAGCATTATGCTTCATGGGAGGGAGACTGAATATTTTCTTCTTAGATTGGGAACAAGGCAAGAATGTCTGCTCTCATCACTGGTATTAAATATTGTCCTGAAGGTTCCAGCCAGTGCAATTGGACAAAAGAAAAAAAAAAGTAAAATACACTGATTGATAAGGAAGAAATAAAACTTCCTTTAGCTGAAACAGGTTTGGCCCAGTGGATAGAGCATCGGCCTGCAGACTGAAAGGTCCGAGGTTCGATTCTGGACAAGGACACATATTTTAGTTTCGGGCACATGCCCAGCAGAGCGTGTGCAGGAGCCAGCTGATCGATGTTTCTAACTCTCTCTCTCCCTTCTTCTCTGTAAAAAATCAATAAAATATATACATATATTAAAAACTGCCTTTATTCACAGTGTCATGATTCTATATATAGCAAATTCCAAGGACTCCTCTTCAACAAGATAGTAAGATCCAACATAAATATACAAGAATCTATTGTATTCTATACACCAGCAGCAAACAATCAAAAAAATAAAATCAAGAAAACTATTCCATTTATAAGAGCATTAAAATAAAATACTTTGGAATAAATTTAACGAAAGAAATGCAGCCCTAGCCAATTTAACTCAGTGATAAGCATCAGCCCAAGGACTGAAGAGTTCTGAGTTCGATTCTGGTCAAGGGCATGTACCTTGGTTGCACGCTAGATCCTGGCCCCAGTCAGGGCCCAGGGTAAGTGTGGGAGGCAACCAATTAATATGTCTCTCTCACATTAATGTTTCTCTCTCTGTATCTCTCGCCTTCCTTTCCACTATCTCTAAAAGTCAATAGAAAAAATATCCTCAGGTGAGGATTAACAACAACAAAAAGAAATGCAAATCTTGTATACTGAAAACTAAAACATTGTTGAGAGAACCTGAAGATCTAAGTTGCATTTTGATGGACTGGAAACTCAATATTACCTAGATGGTAGTTCATTTTTAAAATGTACATGGCACCTGTCTCACCCCCAGCCCGTCTCACCCTGTGATAGAGCAACTCAGTGCAATTTTCATCAAAATCTCAGGTGATCTTTTATTTTATTTTTTTTTAATTAACAAGCAGATCAGAAATGTATATGGAAATGCAAAGCTAAAAAGTCTTGCAAAGAAGAATAAAGTTGGAGGATTTATCTACCCTCTTTCAAAAGTTACTATAAATCAAGAACAGTATGGCATTGGTGCAAAGATAAGCACACGGATCAGTGGAATGGAATTGAGATCCCTGAAATAAACCCTTGCATTTTTAGTACTTAACACCACTAATAGTACACTTAAAATGGTAAAATGGGAACTTTTATGTAATGTGTGTTTTACCACAATTTGTTAAAAAATTGTTCTGTAACCTTATGAAGCTTTAGAGTCACTGGTCTAGATGATCTACCAGAACACTATCAGCTCTATTAAGGTCTGCTTCCCAGAAATATATGAAGGGGTAAAGACAAAATTAAACATTCACAGATGGCCTTACTTTCTCTATAGCTAAAAGGACAGGCACCGCTATCATGACACATTTTTGCTTTTTCCCTGTAACATAAATAATACTTCTACAAAACCATGTTAAAGAAAATGCATCAGTCGTTAACCCTTAGAGTCACAGAGTCACAGAACTCTCTTGGCATAGTATTACGTGCTCGTCCTCAAGGACTCAGGAACACCACGGAGCTTTGTTGCACACTTCGAGTGGAGGAAAAGGATGGAAAGCTTTTGAAGTCTCAGAAGTACTTTTAGGCCAAAAGTCCAAGAATATCGCTTTAAAAAATTAAAAAAACATTAGGGAGGACTCAAGAAACTACACTGTGGAAGCTCTTGCAGTGCACAGAAGACTGGGGAGTTTCAGAAACGACGCACCAAAGACAGTAGTCTTAAGCAGGGGCGTTGAGGTCAACTCTCCTGAGACTCACTGCCCACACCAAGGCTGTTACTGCTGCCAGGCCCCTGGAAGCTGCTGGTGTGTGCCCTCCTCATCTAGTGTGCTACTCAGTCACGAGTGATTGACAAGGACAAAAGTTAGTCTGCTGCTGGGAGTGTGGGGGCGCTTGTGCCAAGGGAACCCAGCACCCAGCTTGGAATCAACATAAACAAGAATGAGAAAGAAGGGAGGGTGGAAACAAGGGAGAGGAAAAGGAAGAAGAGAAAGAGAAGGGGGAAGAGATGGAGATGGGAGACAAGGAGACAGGGAGAAGACAAATGAATCTGTGCAATCATTGGGCTCTTAGAATCCTTTTCCCTGTAATGGTCAGTTGCCTGATTTATGAATCAGAGATAGGACACCAATACTACAGGATTGCCATTTACCTTCTGAGTCTTTGTTGTAGAAAACACCATGTGGGTGCAAAGAGTAAGGTCGGGAAGCGAAGTTCTTTAAATGGATGACAATCACGTCCCCCACTTCAGCCCTCAAGATGGGGCCCAGGAATCCAAGCCAGGGTGGTTTGGGGATCTCCGTGGAGTACGTCTCATCTGTGTAGTGTCTGTAAATAGCCTTTTTGTAAAGACCACCTATCCTGTTGGGCCCTCTTTCGAGAAATAAGGTTGCAAGTCTAAAAATAAGAAGAAAAATATTTAAAAGTGAAAATTGGAAGAAAAATCTTAATAACATGCCTTCATAGGTCATAAAGTACATGCACTTATAATTTCTCCTTTGGTGTTCACCATAACCCTGTCACCACTGGAGAGCTGGTAAGATTATCTCTGATTTATTGATGATGAAATGGAGGCTGAGAGAATTAAGTGACAAGCCAAAAGGCACAAATTAAAACAAAACACAACACCCTAAAGTCAGTCACGCTGCCTTTTTGCCCTCTTTCATTCAGCATGCCTCCTCCCCCCAGTCCCCTCCTCCCCTGCTTTGCTTTTTGTTTGACAAACACTTAATATGCAGTTACTGCATTCCCATCACTTTGCTGGGTGCTGTGGGAGGACACAAAAGAGCTTATGACCTAATAATGGAAAAATTAAGGAACTGCCTAGAGCAGTATTTGATCAAGTGCCAAATGAGTGGTTGAAGCATCAGATATAGCTCACATTTTCTAGGAATAATTAGTTCAGAAAAGGAAAAGGTTGCAGTGGTTAAAGAGGTCAGTAAACACCTCATGAAAAATGCAGGAATTGAGGAGAAGGAGGATTAGATAACAACAGGGAAAAGTGAGGATACTCAGCAAGGACCAAGCATAAGCCACGAGAAAGGAGCAGTCTCCATCGTTTTGGGGGAGAGGAGGTTCTAGGCTAGAGGTTATGAGTCCAGAAGGGGAGGAGCAGTAAGAAGTATGGATGCATGGAACATCTGGAAGAATTCTGATCAGGAGCTTTAATTCCAGGTTGAAACATTTAGGATTTGTCTTGGAAGCACTGAGGACTCCAGGGAGGTTTTTCCTAAAGTGGTGACATGATCATCAGTCTTTAAGGACCATCCTTATGACAGTGGTGTGCAAGTTGCAGAAGAGTCAGGCAAAGGGGAGAGCCTGAATGACGGGGCAGGGGAGCTGTGAGGAAGCCATTGGAGATGGGGGTGGGGTGGAGTTGCAATGGAAAGAAAGAAGCAGATGTGTAAAAACAGGATTGTAAGATGTGATGTGAGCAAATGCCCTCTGGGGCCCCAGGAGGAAGGGGACACTTGGTCGCAGGGTCTGGGAGCTTGAGACAATAGCAGCACTGCTGACACCACCTCACAGGTGGCCATACCCGCTCCTGGGAAGGTGGGCCTCCCCTCCCCACTCTCTACCAGTGTGCTTAGCACAGGGCTCCACCCTGGACATACTGCTTCTGCTTGAAAGAAAGCTCCACCACTTCGGGTACAACCATCCTAGTGTAGCTGTGCCCTCTGAGGGGGAGCAGCAGGCCCCCCTCACACACACTCCTACATATGCACATGTATTCCCTCTTGGTCACTCAACAAACTTTATGTCAGACCTGGGCTACAGAACAAAAAGGAGAAGCCTGAAGGGAGCTCTCATTCTAGAAGGGAGAGTCAGGAGAACACAGATGATGTTCTGGGGCATCTAATCTGGAGGGAAAAAAACAGAGCAGAGAAGGTTTTCTTGAGGAAGTAATGCCTAAATATGGCCTTGAAGATCAAAGAGGAACTGCCCAAGCAACGATATGAAAAGGGTTGATGTAGCAGACACTGTGGAGTTCTGCCAAATCAGTGTCCACGTCTCCATTCTTTGATCTGACAGTACGCCTTCCCATTCTCATGCTAAGTACTTTGGAGAGGCCTCCAGTACCAGCTCCAGTGATGGGGCAAGTGACTCAGTCTAACCTATTGACACAAAATGAAAAATAGTCATTTTTTCTGCCTTCAATGTCATTTCCAGTGAATTTTGTCCCCCCAGCAATGCCTGCAGTGCCCTAGGGATGTTCTAGTGCCCCTAGAGCTGAGGCCTAGATGTTTCACCACTGGGTCAGCTAAAGATCCCTGGAAGTTCTCCCACCTCCGAGTCCAAGGCCTTTCTTGTTAAAAAGGCTTTTTGCTGACAGGTTTTTGTTGTTTTTTTTTAATATATATTTTATTGATTTTTTTTACAGAGAGGAAGGGAGAGGGATAGAAAGTCAGAAACATCAATGAGAGACATCAATCAGCTGCCTCTTGCACGCCCCCACCTGGGGATGTGCCATTGAAGGCAGAAAAATGACAATTTCTCATTTTGTGTCAATCGGTTAGACTGAGTCACTTGCCCCATCACTGGAGCTGGTACTGGAGGCCTCTCCAAAGTACTTAGCATGAGAATGGGAAGACGTGCTATCAGATCAAAGAATGGAGTGTGGGCACTGACTTGGCAGAACTCCACAGTGTCTGCTACATCAGCCCTTTCCATATCATTGTTTGGGCAGTTCCTCTTTTATCTTCAAAGCCATATTTAGGCATTACTTCCTCTAGAAAACCTTCCCTGCTCTGTCTACCCCTCCAGATTAGATGCCCCAGAACATCATCTGTGTCCACTGAGCCAAACCGGTTTCGGCTGCTGACAGGTTTGACCTTGTCCTATGATCATGTTAGGTGGTCTGGGGCAGACTGCATGCCTCAGCTAAAGTGAGGAAGGATAAGGTTGTGAAAACTGATTTTTAACTTTAAAACCGTGCTATAGCCTGTTTAAATGTTTTTCTTTTAACTTTATTGTGGAATAAGCATCAATTTATAAAGGCAAAGTAAACCCTCCTTGTTAGCAAGTCCCTGGGAGAAAGAAAACAGTCTTTGAAAGGCAAGCCCAACAAACCAAAGTTCTTAAGGTTACTTGGTAGATTTCCGGAAAGATGTTCACTGGATATTTTCTTGTAGCCACAAACTCTACCCTAGACCCAAGCATCATCAGATACACAGCTGATCTTTGAGCAACATAGGTTTGAATTGTGTGGATCCATTTACATCCAGGTTGTTTTCAAGAAATAATGTTGCTCCTTCGTATCCTTGGGTTTCACATCCGAGGATTCATTCAAGCACGGATAGAAAAACAGTATTTTTGCATTCCCAAATGGGGATTCCCAAATGCAGATCAAAAATACTGTTGAACATCTGATCCTCTCACTTCTCTATTCTGGGCTCCCAATACACATACACACACACACACACACACACACACACACACACACACTCACACCAGTAAACACACAACCATATGCATGCTGAGCAAAAGTTCCTTATCATGAATTGTCTGGCAGAGCCAGCCAAACGAGAGGGAGGAGAACTGTTGGTTGACTTCTTACAGCACTTATTGCATATGTGCATATTTTAGCACTGAGTTATATATTGACTTGTTTTGCACCTTCCTGGCCATGTGTCAATCTTATTACCTAAACAGTCATCCTGAGAAGGGATTAGGTTTACTCAAGCAGTGGCTCCCAAATGTCCACCTAGGTACTAATTGTATCCAAATTATTTGGAACATTTGCCAAAAATTTAGGTCCCCAAGCCCCATTTCAGGGCAATTGAGTGAGACTTTCTGTGTCGGGGCCATGGCATCTATGTTTTCTGAGCTCACTAACCGATTCTCATGGCCGAGCTTTCCAGTGCTCACCCATTCAGAGTCTTCTTTCTTCCCAGCAGAAGGGGAGAACAAAGAACTTTCGCAGTTTTGGCAAGTGAGCTATGAGAGGAAGTGACATGTGCCACTTCTGGGCCAGGGCCTTTAATTGCAAGATCCCTCACTTCCTCTGCTGTAGGGGAAACCTTCAGCAGCAACAGTGAAGCCTCCAGTTCTAGGCAGCCTGGCTCGCTAGTTCACCCAGGTGTCCTGCAGTCTTATGGCCCTCAGTGAACCCCTGTCAGTAAGAAATACACCTCAGTGGCATGAGCCTGAGACTTGGAGGTTATGTGTAACTCCAGCACCAGCTGACTTATTCTGACTAATACAATTCTATGTGAATGCAAGTTTGGAAATCACATTTCCATAATATTTAGCACAAAACCCATAGAAACAGCATGAACTATAATAACTGTTTGAAACCACAGGAACTATTGGAAGTGGAAAAGGCAGGGAAGGAATGGAAGTAAGAGAATGTCAGTGCAGCCAACACCGTATTCCTTTGTAACCGTTGGACAGAGACTACAGCTCATATGAGTTCTAAAAATGCAAGTCTTGCCCCGAAACAAAGCAAGAAGTGATTTCATGGAAGGCATCCTCAGGAAGCAGCCCGAGGTGTAGCTAGAGTGCATGCATTAGAATGCTTCATTGGTGGGCTGTATATTGTTTATAGTACAGCTGCAGGATGGTCCCACTGTGATGGACTGAGCGATCACTATCCCTCAGGTTCATCCCCAACATACATCCTAACATTTTGACTTCAATAGAGCAGGTATCTCTGTCCTGCTGTGAAGGAAGCCAGTTGGGCTGGGAAGTTTCATATCAGCAACTGCTTTAAAGACAAAATGAGATGCAAAACGCTCACGTTGCCAAGGCCAGGGACAATACTGTAAAAGAGACACCTTCTAAAAGCAGGTGAGATTAACCACTGTGGGAATGAACCTGCCTCTGGGAATTATAATCAGTGCAGAGGCAGACTCCAAGTTAGAAGGATTTCATAGCTCACAGGGGGCGTGCACCTTGCCAGAACCACTGTCCTCCACAGCCTGGATCTTTTATCAGGATTCTTCCCCATCCATTCAACCACTGAGCAATTGTAGGGGACATTAATCTAGAAACAAGGGCCAAGATGTGTGAATCTCAGTCCCTGCACTCAAGAGACATACCATCTGGTTGGGAAGACAAAACATATGCATTGGAGAATAAATAGCAACACCCAGTTTTCCATACTAAGTGGCAAATATATCATATGGAGCTGAATGTCTGAGTGTGTGTGTGTGAGAGAGTATGAGGACAGGGTAAAGATGAGCTTTGAATAACATCAGCAGAGGTATAGTCAGGGAAAACATGGGAAATTATTATAGTCACACTATGGATAAGTAATTGTTGTCTGAGAAGGGACATTGTTCACCGAAGAGAAACAGGACTAGATAGATACAAATGACACTTGGCAAAGACAAGGGTGGAGATGGTGATTATGCATTGCAACTCAGGTGCAGCCATGCTTTCCCTAATTAGGTTAATGACTTCAAAGCCATCCCACCTAAGCGATGTGCTCCCATTCACGTCCTCTCATCATGGTTCCCTGGCACCACCTGAGTCTTGAGTTCCTCCTTCTCCCACTTCATTTCCACAGAAGCCCCTCAGAACACACATCAGGCAAGTTGAAAACAAATTGACACTGTGAAGGGAAAAGGGAATGAGCTTGAATCCCAACTTCCACACTTGATGTTGTGAGATCTTGGGGAGATCTGAATCCCAGTTTCCTTGGCTGTCAATTAGTGGACATCATAGAGTCATCAAGTGGAGTATACGAGACGAAATGTGGAGCCCTATGCATAGTGTCTGAATGTTGAAGCAATGATAATTATGGGAATAATGATTATTTCTGGCAAAGCTCCAATTGAAAAAGAAGAAAATGTGACCATTTAAAGCGTCTTTCCCACAGAGCTCCAGCTTGCAGGAGAAGTCCTAGAGAGATAGCATGACAGCTAACGTTTCTTCTGTGCTTAACCTAGAGGCTTTACCTCTATAACTGTCTTATGGGTTGATAATGGCTTCCAAAGTAAGTCCACATCCTAATCTCCTGAGTTGGAAAAGGGGCCTTTGTAGATGTTAAGGATTTTAAGATGAGGAAATGATACTGGATTATCCATGTGGGTCCTAAATGCCATTAAAAATGTTCTTATAACAAGGGGATTAGACACACACAGGAGAAAGTGATAGGAAAATGGAAGCAGAGATTGGAATGATGCCCCCTCCTCAAGCCAAGGATTGCCAGCAGCCACCAGAAGCTGGAAAAGGCAATGAACTGATCCTCCTTTAGAGCCTTCAGAGGGAGTGTGGTTCTGTCAAAGCCTTTACTTTATTTTTTTAAAATATATTTTATTGATTTTTTACAGAGAGGAAGGGAGAGGAATAGAGAGTTAGAAACATCAATGAGAGAGAAACATCCATCAGCTGCCTCCTGCACACTCCCTACTGGATATGTGCCCTCAGCCAAGGTACATGCCCTTGACCAGAATTGAACCTGGGACCTTTCAGACCACAGGCCGGTGCTCTATCCACTGAGCCAAATCTGTTAGGGCAACACCTTCATTTTAGATTTCTGGCCTCTAGAACTGGGAGAGTACATTTTTTTTTATTGTTTTAAGCCACCCAGTTTGTGGTAATTTGTTACAGCAGCCACAGAAAACTCATACAACCCCACCACAACCACCACCAGGAAAGGACTATCATTATCCTCACTTTACTGATGAGAAAATTGAGGCAGAGATTCAATTATTTGCTTAGTAAGTGGAACAAGAATTCCAAGTTTCTAAGTTAATTCTAGAGTCCCACTTCCATCAGAAAGCCAGGCTGCCTTGGCATCTCTGCCAGACCTCTGCTAGGCCACACTTGGCTGGGAAAACCCACTCTGGGCCTCCTGGTCCCCCTGACTGGGCAGAAGATCTGCCACTCCTCTGCACAGCATGAAAAGATTTTATGACAACATAGTAAGGACTCAATGACACTTAAATATTAATGTTGTCTAGAATCCCATTAACCAGGCCTTGGGGTGGGAAAGAGAAGAGGGGATCAAGAGGGTTTTGTGAAGGATGGGAAACAGGGAGAACTGAGGAAGGGGGAAGATGGCAGGAGCTATCAGATGCTTTGCAAAATTCATGCCCCACTTATTAGTAAAAGAATTAAATACCACTGTTTTCAGGCTAAAAAGCACATAACTTAAAGATTATATCATCAATCCCCTTTTGAGGTTTGGAGTATCCAATGAGATATAAGTAAAATTAATTGGGTGGCATATCAATGAGAGCACTTTATAAGGCTGATGTAGCAGAAATTTGCTCCTTCTACCTTTTTCCTTCCTCTCTTCCTTCCTGGAACATAGACATGAAGGCTGGAGTTCCAGCAGCCACCTTGTGACCCTTAACTTCCTTGAGGAGTAAAATCACATGCTAGGGATGTTGGGTCAGAAATTGTTAAGGCCTGTCCCAACAACCTTGGACTTCCCAGACCTGGATTTCTTTCAGAAGAAAATACAAAACCCTAATTTGTTTAAGCCACTCTATTCTTGTCACTATTGGCACCCAAAAGCAATCACTAACTGATACAGGGAAATAACTCCAGGAGAGTCACATGACATCAGGCCCAACACAAGATATTTTTCCTGCTAATATGATAAAAGTTGAGATTTGAACTTCACTATCTGAATAAGACTAAACCCTAAAAAGATGAAATCTTCTCCTTTATTTTAAAGTTTCTCTTCTCCCACTTGCTTCCTCCAGTTGACTTTTTCAGTAGACATATGGGTCTCGCCTTCACACCTATCCTAGAGCCTGCTCAAAACCCTTTGCCATCAATTGCGCTTACACAGTGCTATGATCAAGTGAACTCCCTAAACTTGAGGTTTGAACAGTTGCCAGCCACACTCATTCAAGTGTGGTTCTGCCTGTGAGTTAGTGCCCACAAAAGCCTTTGAGTTTCACTGGGAAGCAAAAGCCTGCACGTGTTGATTGCCTAATGAGGGCTTTGGTGAGAATTATGGCTTTAAATAAAGTGAGCCCACTCTGGCTCCATGAAAGACCAGGCTTTGCCACCGAAGCACAGTCACGCCTTAAATGCTTTACGAGCTCAAGCAGGACTGGCCTGATGGAGCAAATGCTGACACCGTCCCCAGGCAAATCAAAGGAGGCCTGTGTCCCCATTAAGCACAGGAGGGGAGACGGGGAATGTATTCATTGAGGAAAAATATTTCTAGCTAAAATAGAACTCCTATATCCTATACTTCCTAGGAAAATGTTAGTGTATATAATCTCAATTATATTTTGAACCCTGTCATCCAGCAAAGGCACCATGTTGGAAAGTTAACAAGTGGGGGCAGAGCAAGGACTACAAGTCAAGTCTCCTGACTCCTAGTTCAGGTTCTTTCAACTATAATGAATGCTGGGAACCTCTAAATACCAGGCATTTGTCTGGTTCTGATTATCCAAATAGCACCCCATCCTCAAAAAAACTACCTACTCATCCTATGGGAGGCTGAGCAACAGGATGGCCATATCATCCAAAATGATTCCTTGCTCCTGGGAAAATGGCACCATACAGAGCACACATACATGTTCCACAATCATGGCATCTTCACATGTGACAACTATGAACTGTAGTATCTGAGACGTGTTCTGTGGTTTTCAAACAAGGATCAGCAGCCTTCTTAGGGACTTGCCCTGAGCCACTTGCCTCACTAGTAGCACTTCCTGAAATAATTGTTGATAAAAACCAATATACATGGCACATTCAACCAGGCTGCCCATTCAAAAGTCAGGAGTCACCCTGCATTAATCTGTCTTTTTACACACCAGAAGGAAACATGTGGAGACCTTGGCATCCAATATGACATGTACTGTATATACTGTACTAGCTGTCCCTAAAAGAAGGAGTCCTCTCATGTGAAACCAAATTTGTTAAATCATCTCACTCTAATCTGATACCAAACTGTGTTTTAGTGATGGCTCTTCTTTCCATTTCTTTTTTACTATAACTATTTTCATACATTTTTAAAATCCTCAGAGAGAGAGAGAGAGAAAGAGAGAGAGAGAGAGAGAGAGAGAAAGAGAGGGAGAGAGAGACACAGAGAGAGAGACAGAGAGAGAGAAACATTGATCACTTGCCTTCCATATATGCCCTGACTGCATATTGAACACCCAACCTGTTGGTGTATAGGATGACACTCCAACCAACTGAACCATCCAGCCAGGGGTATACATTTTTTTGTGCTTTCTTCAAAGCACCATCTTCTGGCTGAAAAGAGAGCCCCTAACTACTCCTGCACCAAGCCTGTGGAAATAGCATTCCAACATTTGAGGGTGTAAGTATTTTGGGCTTCTGGAAACCAAGATGGTAGCATAGGTGAATATCACAACAATTTCAAAACGACAGCCAAGAGACAGAACGGACATCATCCAGAACCACATGAAAGCTGGCTGAGTGGAAATTCTACAACGAGAAGGAAAGAGAGGAGCTCACAGAGACTCAGAGGAGCTGCAAAAAGCTGAGGTTTGAAGATACATGCGTGGAGAGGACGGGCGGTGGAGTGCCTGGCTGGCTTCCTTTAGCAGGAGGGAGACAGAAACTCCCAACCACACTGAACCCCAGTTCTGACTGCAGTGAAACCCAGTTCTGGGTGAGACTCATATGGGGGGAGTCTGGACTGTCCTGAAAAGGGAGGAGTGCACAGAAACATAGGGGAGCCACAAAAGGCAGAGGTCTGGAGGTGCGTGAGTGCAAGTGCGCACACAGAGGGCTGCCTGCTGATTGTGCCACTGGCTTTCTCTAGTGGGAGGGAGATAGAACCTCCCAACTGTACTGAAATCAAGCTCTGACTGCACTGAACCCCAGTTTCAGGTGAGACCCTAGGAACCCAGACTTATATGAGTCCCTGGAGCGCATGGAAACTCAGAGGAGCCAGAAAAACAGAGGTCTGGAGGCACTCGAGAACGAGTGCGCAGAGAGGGCTGCAGCAATTACGGAGGGACACTGAGACCCAGGGGCTGCATAGGGTGGGGCTGATGGGAAGCCAAGGCTGTCTTATCAGCCCTGAGACTCCGCCCCATTCAAGCTGAACACAGATGCTTTTGCAATTGTGCAAGTCTTGTATAATAAGGCTGATTCCAACACAGAAGTTCTCCAGACGTAGAAACAGCTGATCGTCATAACCAATTGGCTTGGAGGTCAATTCCCCCTAGTGATACCAACTACAATCAAGACTTAACTACAACAAGGCTATAGACACAGTCCACAAAGGGGTGCACCAAGAGAGTCCACCTCAGGTAACTGGGGAGGCAGAACTACTGGGTTATATAGGACAGCTAGCACACAAAGATACCCTACCAATTCAGGGAAGCAGCAAAAATGTGGAGACAAAGGAACAGATCACAAACAAAAGAAATGGAGAAAAACAAACAACTGGATATAGAGTTTAAAACCACAGTTATAAGGTTTTTCAAGAATATTCTAGAAAAGATGGATAAATTTAGTGAGACCAAAGATGAAATGAAAAAGGACCCACTAGAGATGAAAAAGGACCAATTATAAATTAAACACACACATACTGAAATAAAAAATATTATACAGAAACCTAACAGCAGACTAGAGGAACACAAGAATCAAGTCAAAGATTTGAAATACAAAGAAGCAGAAAACACTCAACTGGAAAAGCAAAAAGAAAAAAGAATCCAAAAATTAGAAGATAGTGTAAGCAGCTTCTGGGACAACTTCAAGCATACCAACATCAGAATTATGGAGGTTCCAGAAGAAGAGAGAGAGCAAGATACTGAAAACCTATTTGAAGAAATAATGACTGAAAACTTCCCCCACCTGGTGAAAGAAATAGACTTACAAGTCCAGGAAGTACACAGAACCCCAAACAAAAGGAATCCAAAGAGGACCACACCAAAACATATCATAATTAATATACCAAGAGCAAAAGACAAAGAGAGAATATTAAAAAGCAGGAAAAGAAAAACAGTAAATTATGTACAAGGGAGCACTCTTATGAATGACAGCTGATTTCTCAACAGAAACTATGCAGGCCAGATGGGAGTGGCAAGAAATATTCAAAGTGGTGAAGAGCAAGAACCTACAACCAAGATTACTCTACCCAGCAAAGCTATCATTCAGAATTGAAGGGCAGATAAAGAACTTCATAGATAAGAAAAAGCTGAAGTTCAT
This sequence comes from Lasiurus cinereus, assembly GCA_011751065.1. NCBI lineage: Eukaryota > Metazoa > Chordata > Mammalia > Chiroptera > Vespertilionidae > Lasiurus > Lasiurus cinereus. The sequence continues at coordinate 18,839,117 of JAAGEH010000005.1, read as the reverse complement.
CTCCACCAAACCAGTATTATATGAAATGCTGAAAGGTACTCTTTAAGAAGAGGAGGAAGAAGAAAAAAGTAAAGATAAAAATTATGAACAACAAAACAAATACATATCTATCAACAAGTGAATCTGAAAAGCAAGTGAATTAAAAAGCTGATGAACAGAATAAACTGGTGAATATAATAGAATCAGGGGCATAGATAGGGAGTAGACTGACAATTCTCAGGAGGAAAATGGTGAGGGGGGTGCAGGGAGAGACTGGACAAAAATCATACACCTATGGATGAGGACAATTGTGAGGAGGTAAAGGCATAGGGAAAGGTGGGAGCCAGGTGGATGGGAGCTATGGGGGGAAAGAAGAGGAACAGTTGTAATAGTCTGAACAATAAAGATTTATTAAATTAAAAATAGTATTTTGGCCTTCTCAATGAATAAGTAACCAGTTTGGTCACTGACACGAATGATCACTTTCAGTGTCTCTCTGAAAAGAGTAACAAGTGGACTCAACCTGTCTTTGGTAAGAATTAGGTATTTCTAGAACTTCTAATTGCTGGAATCCCTGGCTTCTACAAGGCTGAGTTTAACTCAGCTAGAAAGGATCACCTTTGCCAAGAAACAGATTTCATGGTTTAAGGCAGCCGGAGGGGGGGAAACTCTGCAGCTAAAGCAATGTGAGTTTGGTGCTATCTTCACTCTGTAAACTCTGTCAAGTACTTCATGGAACCTCAGTTCCTGACTTGTAAAATTGGAATAATAATATGTACAAACTTCAATGAAATGAAAGTCTCTAATCGGATTCCTGTGTAAGAACAAAGAACAAAGAATAATAACATGGAAATTTTAAGAGAAAGATAGCATTCCTTTTTACTCAACCATATGGAAAGTTTGTTCAGTAACTCACACATCTTGAGTAGTCTTGCATTAAATGGTGGCTCACAGCGACTATTTTCTATTGAGCATTTTTTGAGGAAGGCAGAGTTCCATTTTTTGGGAAGGGCACCAGCAGGGAGGGTAACCTTTCAAATCCCATATCCAGGGAAGGCTACCACCACGAAAGGCCAGCACAGGTAGGATTCAAAGAAGTCAAGAGCTTTCTTTGGAAATAACCCCTGGACATTAAATTTCCTGGTACAAAGCTTAAGGAAAAGACTTTCTTGGCAGCCTGCCTAGCACAAGTATCATCCTTCTTTAATTTTAGAACAAACAAACAAAAAACCTATGGCTATGGCTGTGTCACCATTGTGGCATAACCTGGAAGCCGTGTGTCCAAGCCAACTGGATCTTTGGTCTTTGCCCAGGGCAGGGGGACCTGGCTCTGAAAGACTTGCTGGAATACCCTGTGCTCTTACTGAAGCTTAGCAACTAATTTCATCTTTAGAAAATGGAACTTGACTATTGAATGCAATGGGCTCTGCCTATCAGAAAAGAAACAAGAATCCAAAAATCCAACAGTGGTTACCAGAACATCTCAAAAGTTGTTCTAAGAAGTACAAAGTTGAAAATATGCATAACAACTTTTGGAGCCAAGGGTAACTTCAGATGGACCTCCATGGAACAAATAAGAGATATAAGACACTAGATCCCTCAAGGAAAACAGGAAGCAAGGGCTATATTCTGAAAAAATAAAGAATCATGGATATAGAACATTCTAGAACATCTCACACTGCTGCACCATGGGCTCTGGAGATAGACTATTGCCCTCAGATTGAATGAGTCGGGGCTGGAACAAGCCTCTCACCAGTGAGAAAGCCATTTCTAATAGACTCATGGAAGCTCTTTAAACACTAGCCAAATCTATTGTAACAGTCCCTCTCTTAAACATTACAAAGCAAAACCAAAAATGATGTTTCATTCCAAAAAATAAAAACTAAGAAAACACTGTGTATTTTAACAGTAAAGAATTCTTGAAAATTCTCCAATTTCCATCTCAAAGATTGTCATTCTTTTTTTTAAAACAGAATCTAGAACTTCCTTGAGTTATTAGAAATGTGTAATGAAAACTGTCCATTTATAGAATGAGCCATTATTCAAGCAGCTGGTTATGTCTGTGGCTCTTCACAGACAAGGCTTTGAATAGAAGGTTCAGCAAATAGATGGAGTTAAGAATGTCTCTTCCAAACTGCACACACCACCAGACTGGGCTTTCCAAGCAAACGCGAAACTCCTCCTGTTGACTTACATTAACTCACCCCCATTACCACCACCCAAGGAATACAACTCCATATGTCGAGTGAAAAGGAAGCCAAACCTGGGAGTCTATGGGGACCCCATGGTCACTCACTTGTCTTCTGCGAAACTTTTCCCAGTAATAATGTTCTTCCCCTGAGGTACATAATCCCAGTATTCTTCCACAATCCCAATGTGGTATGTTCTGGTAACTGCGCCAACCAGCCCAGACACATCCAGGAATGTGATGAGAAGGATGCAGGCAGCCTGCTGCTTCCAAGGCATTTGTGAATGTAACTCAGGCAAGCAGCGTGTGCAGGAGGCAACCCTACCTGTCCCTCCCACTCATTCAGAGTTAGTTATAAATGAGAAAGAGACAAGGCCCAGCTCCAGCTCCTCCTCCTCAGGAGCTTGGGGGTTGGGACAGAGGCTGACAACTCATATAAGCAGAGCAAGCTGGATGGGGGAGTTGCTATGACAACAAAACCTTTGCCAGCCATCCAAGAAATGTGTAACTGGCTTATTTATTTTTGTGCCCAAGCCGAACAGGCCTGTTTCTGTAAGGTTTGGGGCTCTGCTCTGATATTAATCATTCATCATTAACAGGAATGGCAGTACAACTAGTTGGGCTCATGGTTTCCCCGCCTTCTTCCTCTTTTGTTTTTTTTTCCTCCACACCCATTATAGGAACATATTAAAATCTGAATACTGGGCTGGCCTGAATGGAGCATCAGGAACTATTTCAAGCACTAAAGAAGGCTTCATCTCTGTAGCGCAGAGGGCATGATGCAATCACTCTCTGCCATCTGCGACATGTTTTATAGGTCTACATGAAACAATCAACTCACATCATAAAGTTCATAACAACACTGTAAAACCACACTAATTCTTCATTTGCTCGTGAATCATCTCCATCAAATTCAAATCCCACCGGCAAAAATTAGGAGTTCAATCACCTAGTTCAGCCACAATTCTAGAGGTTATCACTTCTAAGACTGAGCTGCCTTTCTGGACACGAATGACAATGATACAGGAGGAATAGCCTTCAGGCACATGAAGACCTAATTCAGTAGCAGGTCTTTGGGTCAAAAAAGTGAAGGGAGTACCCATTCTTCTGTGTGCTCCAATCTGTGTCCTAGAATTTCAGTGCTTAAAGAGAACTCATCTGCCCAGCCAGGGTGGCTCAGTAGATAAAGCATCATCCTGTGGACTCAAGGATCCCAGGTTTGATTCTGGATGAGGGCATGTAACTCCATTGCAGGCTCGATCCCTGGCTCTGGTTGGAGCTTATGTAGGAGGCAACCAATCTATGTGTCTCTCTCACATTGATGTTTCTCTCTGTGTCTTTCCTCTTCTCTTCCATGATCTCTAAAGATCAATGGAAAAATATCCTCAGGTGAGGATTAACAAAAACAAAACAAAACAAAAAAGAGAATTCATCTGACCCTGCAAGTGAACCAATCTAGTGGTCCCCAGATTTTCTCTCAAGGCCACAGATGTGGAATGAAGATGTTCTCCAGGGTGGACTCTGAGGTTGAACAGACCTATGTTTGAAATCCAGTCCCAGCACTTATTTAGTGGCATTGAAGAATCACTGGACCTGTCTAAACCTGGATCTACAAAACAGGGGTGAAGGGATTGTTAAGAAAATTTAAAGAATAATATAAAGCAAATCTAGATGACCTTAGGTTTTATTTTTTAAAAATATCAGGACACTTGTGGATTAATTGCCATAGCACACCTTCCTTTAACTCATATCTACTCTTCAATATGAGTTTGGATACTTTGTGTGACTTCATCATCTAATAGCACTATAGAGAAAGGACTCCCAGGGCAAACCTGAGCATGGACTTGAAGGAAGTAGGGCTTTAGGAGTTCTTGGAATTCGGAAATGTCCTGGACCAAAAAGTTTGTTTATACTCTAGAAAAGCAGACTATTTGGGGACATTGGAGGAGATCCCAAATGTCCCTTCAACCTAGCCCAGGTAAAGCCCCAATTAGTACAGAACCTTAAAAACATTATTCTGCTTAATTCCTCCATTTTATGTCCCAATTTCCACTCCATCCCTCACCTGCACTAAATTCCTTCTCATCCTCCCAAATCCTTCTAGGCTCTTCCTCTCTAAAACCTTCCTTGGTTCCTACCACATCCTCCATACCTTTCCTTCTCTGTATTTCCTCCAGTCTTTGTACGCATGAGCATCTCTATTTATATCATTGTTTGCTTACATATTGGCCTCCCATACTAGACTCTAAAGTCCTTGAGAACAGTGCCTAGCTGACAAGCCCTCAACATCTCTCTCTTGTTACATCTGAGGTCCAAGGACTTTATTAAAAGAACGTACAGAATACCACACTCAATAGGTATTACCGGAATTATTCAAAGAAGACCCTTTCAAGGAAGGGAACATTAGCAACACACAAGAATTTTCTTTAAGCATAAACATGACCTAAGAATTTAAAAGAAACACAATATAAAATGCACATGGGCAAACACTTCACCAAGTGAAAGTTTAGTGATAAAATCAGTCATTCAACCATTTGGAAAGATTTGCTGAGTATCTACTTTAGTAACTGTTCTAGTCAACTAGGAGTATGACACCCACGGTCCCTGCTCTCAACGTATTTATATTTGAGTGAGAGAAATGGATTGTAAACAAACAAGTTTTAAAATACTAGCTAAACATCATGACAAGCTCAGCAAAATTCATTGTAAATCCAATGTGAATGGGGAGAATATTAGGTGGTGTCTGAGATGTTTGTGGAGATGGCCAGGCAGTTTGTTCTGAAGTATGTTTATGTTTTATAGGAAGGAATAGTGAAGTCCCATTCTACAGAAGTCCCACCCACTGCCTTCATCAAAGAAAAACAAACAAACAACAACAACAAAAATACAAGGTTAGCTTGATAGACAACTTAGGTTGAGTTTTGTGAGGAAAGTTAACGGGCCACATCCCTGGCCAGTGGGGACTTCCACTTTTGGGCATTTACTTGTTCCTCCACTGGGGAAGTGCCTCATGATGCCTCACCTCCCACATGCCTGAAGCAAATCAGGCCAGAGATTCAAGAGAGCCAGACTTCAGTCACAGATATAGTAAAAAGAAGAGCAGAAGAAATGGGCTTCCCTTCACTCTCTTCTCAAACTCCTCCATCTTCTCCTTCTTCCACACAGATCAAGACATCTAGGGTGGGTCATCCTGAGCCTTGAAGCTTGTTTTGTAATGATCTTGGTTGTGATAGCATTGATTTTTACTATTGGAGAAAGCTCCATTGTCCTCCGTTACTGCAACCAGAGATTAAGAGAGAATTCTCTTGTCGGAGGCCATGGGGTCTCAGAGTGGTGTCTATATGAAGTCAGTTGGAAAATCAGGATGCTTTATAAGACTGGTTGGTTGCCATTCAATCCACACTCTAGATCTACCTTCTCCACCCTTTTGTGGTTCTTCCAGTAATGGCTCAAACCCCTGGGCCTATCGAATGCAGAGCTGTAGGGCAGGGTACTCAGGAAGGGGCTTACCTACTTCCCAATCTGTTTTCTGAGTAGGTACCAGGCTGCTCATGTCATCATTTATTAAAAATCCCACTGTAGGAGAACAGCACTCCAGGAAACCTGTTATATGGCACCAGAGACTGCTTAACTGTAGGAAATTTTTGGGTGAGAGTGGCTAAACATGAATTCCTATTAGAAAGGAAAGCCCTGGCTCCAGGTGAGGCTTGTCTTAGCTGAGATCTCCCTGGGACACAGATTCCCAGAAGAAATGTTTCTGATGATCAAATCACCTGGTGCTTCTTTAGAGAAGGTCTTTATAGGTAGAACTTCAGCTCCCAGACTGGGGCACATAGACACATGCAGCATGGATTCTGGAGCATGGTCAAGGCTCACTGCTCTGGCCTGATCACTGATGCCTCAATTCCACAATCGGAGTTCCCTGATTTTGGCTTAGGACTAACACTATAAAATGCAAAGATCTCTTGAAATTGGTCTCACTGGCTGAGGTTGTCTTCAATGAGTTTATTAGATCCTTTTCCACAAATAGTTGTAGATTGAGAGGAGGAAGAGGGGAACACTTGACTTCTAGGAAGAGGTCCAGTAAGGCTCTGCTTCAAGTTACAAAAAACCCATGTGAGCATCTTGTTCAGGAGTTCCAACTCATCTGCCCATATTTTTAGTCTAGAAGAATGTCTAATACAATATCTCAATTTTATTTCCTTTAAGTAGGATCTGAATCCTCCATTTCATCATAGACCCCATCACTCCTCACTGTCTCAAATCTGCCTGTTACATCTGTTCAAGACCGCGTCCAAGATATGTGTGTTTGTGACTATTGAACTCTCATCTAATTTTCCACTCAATGCAAAAGTCCCTTCAACATATGCATTCTTCATTCGTTTATTCATATATTCATTTTAAGAAATGTACTGAGCATCTACTATATGCAGACTTATAAGCACATTATTTTAGCAGGGGAAGTGGGGGGAGAGTCCTTGGAGATGGAAATCTTACCACTTCATTTCACAGCTGATCCAACTGAGGCCCAGGAGCTTCGTGACTTATACACCAGCACAAAGCTGCTCTGGGGCACAGCTGCAGTTAGTGAGAAGCAGGGTGACCAAATGTGATTGTCTCATTTGGGTCTGCCAGGCACCTCACTGAAATCCAATTACACCATAGCCATCACACTCCTCAATGTGCCTACTCCAGTGATTCTCAAAGTCCAGGGGCCTCTGAGTCCCCAAGTACATACTTTCAGAGGATCTATGAAGTCAAAACTATTTTCCTAACGATACAAAACTATTATTTGCTTTCATCACTATCATTCTTCCATAAATGCATATTGAAGTTTTCCAGAGGTACATGATATATGAAATCACAACAGATTGGAGACAGAAGCAGGCATGAGAATAATAAACTTATCATTGAATGGTTGGCATAACTATAACTATTGTGATGTTCTTACTAAATATATTTTGGAAGATACATTTTTATTTAAAATATATTATTTACATTAACATTTAATGGGTTTTATGTTAATATTTATTATTATATTTTTAAATAAATGTATAGTTTCTAAATTTCTCATTATTTATTTTGAATGTGGTAAATATTGTAGATAAAATATATAAACTATAGCTTTTTGGGATCTTCAATGACCTTTAAAAATATAAAGAAGATATATGCACCCCTATGTTCATAGCAGTACAATTCACCATAGCTAAGATTTGGAAACAGCCCAAATGTCCATCAGCAGATGCATGGATTAGAAAACTATGGAACATCTACACAATGGAATACTATGCTGCTATAAAAAAGGAAGGAATTCTTACCATTTGCAGTAGCATGAATGCACCTGGAAAGCATTATGTTAAGTGAAATAAGCCAGGCAATGAAAGAAAAATACCACATGATCTCACTCATTTATGGAAAATAAAGAACATTTTAACCTATTAAACAAAAAGATAGATACAGAGGCAGTAAAGCACCAAACAGACTGTCAAATTACAGTGGGAAATCAGGGGAGTGTTTGGGAATGGGGGAAAGAAATTAATCAAAGGACTTGTATGCATGCATATAAGCACAACAAATGGACACAAGACACTGGGGAGGGGAGGAGCAAGGGCATACCTCAGGGGTAGGGGAGGCTGGGGGAAGGTCAAGGCAGGGGAAGAGATATATGTACTACTGCATGTAATACTTTAAACAATAAATAAATAAATAAATAAATAAATAAATTTTAAAAAGCTGGCATAATCTAAAATATATATATATATAAAGAAGTCCTGAGTTTAGAAGTTTGAGAACTTTGATCTATTTTGATAAATTTAGCAAAGTAAATTACATAACGTAAATTTTTGCAACAAGCATATTTTTATACATAAGTTGTAAAAAAATTTTTAAAGGAAAAACATGAATAAGCCTACATTTTTGGTTCTTAGAAATGCAAAGAGGAGCCTTGCAATGTGCTAGGCCCTGTGCCTCCTTCAAGTATGCCAACACTCAGTCTGACTTGAGCTATTCCACCACCCAAGACTGGGAGGAGCAGGCCTACCTTTCTGCTGATCAAAGTATGATATTAGAGCTGATATCACCCATATTTCCATCTCTACTCCCAAATCTGCTCCTCCTGCTTTCATCTCACCGACAGCTAACACCATCACCAGAGGCCTAGTCCAGAAACCTGGGTTCCTCTTTTACTCTCTCCTCCTGCTCTCTTCCACACTTACATTGCTGTCTTCCTGAATAGCTCTTGTACCTTTCCTCTTCACCCCAACAATCGTTGTGGAGACAGTCATTATCTCATGCTTGGAGATAGACCCCAGGACTTTACTGGTCTCAGGACCTTTCTTGTACTCAATATGGTGGCTCTACTTTGTCCCCAAGTAACTTTTCTATTACATGAATCTGATCATGACCACCCTGTTCAACCTTCTTTGTGGCATCAACCCCTGACAACCAACCAGCATCACTGCTTATGAATTTTATCCTCCATTTGTATCCACTTCATATGTACCAAACCCACCATGCCCAGTGAAGCCCCAGGGCCTTTCAATGCACAATTTGGAATTCTTCCACCTGTAATGCGTTTTTTACCAGCTTGTCTCCCTAACAAATCCCATTCCTCAGTGTCTGCTTAAGAACTCTCTTCTTCTGGAGGAAATCCCAGTTCCTAAAAAGGAAAGGTAGAATTAAGCACAATAAGTATTTGCTAAAAATAAGTGAATGAATTCTTTATTTGGAAAAAAAAAATCATTCTATGGTGTCTGTTAAATTCCCCTTACTTACAAGTATAGCATAATGAACTGAATTGATAATTCATAGTACACTCTGTAGGGTAGAGACAGTGAGCTAGAATTAGTGTTCACTGAACCTCAGAACTTGACCTACAGATTGTTTTACTCTTTTTTAAAATACTTTTTATTGATTTTTTTTTATAGAGAGGAAGGGAGAGGGATAGAGAGCTAGAAACATTGATCAGCTGCCTGCTGCACTCCCCCACAGAAGGGCCCTTGACCGGAATTGAACTGGGACTCTTCAGTCCTCAGGGGACTCTCTATCCACTGAGCCAAACCAGTTAGGGCTATTTTACTCTTAATATATCTTTAATGTCAACTGTTTTCTTATCTTTTTCTTATTTCTTCTTAAAATAGAATCACAGAATGAGATATAAATAATGTAGTTTCAACAAATTGGTTTCTAGTTAATTGATTCTGTCACTTTAAGGTTAACAATAAACTCACAATGCTGTGTCTAGTATAAGTAAAGCATGCGTATTATTATTATATTTTAACATCCCTTTCTAATTAAAAACAATAATTTTGAGTAACCTTAATTCTGGCAGCATCTTTTTTATAATGTCAACACAAAATAGGATATGTTATTATGAAACTTTTTGCCTGATTAAAGTAACTTCTGACCCCCTATTCCTTATTAATAAAGGAAACTTTATAAAAAAAGAAGGTAATATGTTAAAATAACACATTATAGTGAACAAAAAATGCTAGCTCTTTTCCCTTCTACCGTCAAAGTGAAACTCAATGAAATTAAGTCCAGAGTTTTTAGCATGGCATGACCATGAGCTGACCTTGCCCACTCCTGAAACCTGTCACTCTCTTGGGAAGTTTTCTGTTCCATCAGTATACCCTGCCAGAGCACCCTGCATACACCATGGCACGCTGTCCCTCAGCTCTGCTTTGCTCATTCAGTTCCTCTCTGGGAATGCCTTTGCCCCATTATAACTCCTTCCTGTCCCCTTCTGGACTCAAAGCAGGTATCCCCTTCTCTGGCCACACTTCTGGTCCTTCCCAGCTTCAGTTAGCTGCTCTACCTCAAAACTCCTGCAGATCCTCAGGTTGACCTCTATTAAGGTCATATGATCTGAGCACAGGACCTGATCTCTCTTATCTCATTTTCCTCATATGTAAAATATAATAATAGCTTAAACCTCACAGGGTTATTAGGATAATTACCTGAGACTTATGTAAAGTGTTTAGAATAGTGCCTTAAACATTTGAGTCACCCCCTACATGCTAGCTATTATATTTATTTTGATAACATATTGAAAATATCTGTGCACTTATCTGTGTACCTATGACTTGGTCTTTTTTCTCTGTCACCAAAAAACTAGCATACTTCCTGGTATTAGCAAGTATTCTATAAAGTGAACTAACTCTTGTCCTGTTTTGCTCAGTGGTTAGAGCATCAACCTGAGGACTGAATGGTCATAGGTTTGATTCTCAGTCAAGGGCATATACCTTGATTGCAGGTTCCATCCCCAGCCCTGGTCAGGGTGCATGTGGGAGACAACCAGTCGTATCTCTCTCTCTCTCTCTCTCTCTCTCTCTCTCTCTCTCCCCCCATCCCCTCACTTTCACTATTTCTAAAAATCAATGGACAAAATATCTTCTGGTTTGATTTAAAATAAAAATGTTTCACACACACACACACACACACATGTATGTAAACCTATGTCACAAAACATCAAAGACAAAAAAAATCACAAAACATCAAAGACATAAAAAAGATTCTAAAAGTATCCAAAGAGAACACACAGATCAAAAGAATGATAATTAGACTGACAGTATACTTTCCAATTGCACAACAGAGGCCAGGAGGATAATAACTTCAGGAAAGGAACAAAAAGTAAACTTAAAATAAGCATAGCAAATAGGGAAAACAAATTCACATATACTACTAATAAAAATAAACATAAAATGGTGAACTCTAAAAGAAACCCCTACATATTTATAAATGTAATTAACTATTGTTAAATATTATACAGCAGTTAAAATTAATGAACTAAATGTGTTAACAAGGGTAAATCCAAAAACATAATGTTGAGTGGAAAAAAAACAAAGAAGTAAAAGAATATAGCAAGATTGTACCATTTATGCATATTTAAAATACCCCAAATTATAATGTATATTGTTTTTTGGATATATATTGTTTTGTGTATAGAATGTATACACAAGCACATACGTACAGACATGACATATATAGTAAAGTTATAAAAATAAGCATGAGAATAATATACAAAAATATAGAGATGTGATTAAAAAAGAAAAAGAATGAATGAGGGATGAGGCTTTAGCTATTTTTTAATGTTTTAATTTTTTAAAATGACCTAAAAAATGGAAAAATATTAATATCTATTTTATCTCCATAGGGGATTTATCATACCTAGCATTTTCTCTATTTTTATTTATGTTTGATTTAAAATAAAAATGTTTCACTAAATTTTGTAAGTTTTCACTCCTAAATATATATCCAAAGGAATTGAAAGCAGGAACTCAGACTGATACTTGTATGCCTATGTTCATTGCAGCTTATTCATAAAAGCTAAGGGGTATACAAACCCATTTCTATAGATGCTTGAATAAATAAAATATGATATATATGTATAATAGAATATTATTTAGCCATAACATGAAATTAAATTTTGATATATATTGCAACTTGGATAAACCTTAAAAATATTTTGCAAAGTGAAATAAGCCAGACACAAAGCACAAATACTGTATGATCTATTTATATAAAATACCTAGAATAGAAAAATTCATAAAGACAAAATTAAATTAGAGGTTACCAAAGCTTAAGGGAGGAGGAATGGGAGTTATTGCTTAATGGTTATAGAATTTCTGTTTGGGAGAATGAAAGTGTTTTGAAAATAGATAATGTTTATGTTTGTACACATTGTAAATGTAACCAATGCTACTGAATGTTACAGTTAAAATGGTTTAGCCGAGGCCGGTTTGGCTCAGTGGATAGAGCGCTGGCCTGGGGACTGAAAGGTCCCAGGTTTGATTCCGGTCAAGGGCATGTACCTTGGTTGTGGGCACATCCTCAGTAGGGAGCGTGCAGGAGGCGGCTGATTGATGTCTCTCTCTCATGGATGTTTCTGGCTTTCTATCCCTTTCCCTTCCTCTCTGTGAAATATCAATAAAATATATTTTTAAAAAATGGTTTAAATGGCAAATTTTGTTATATACTCACCACAATTTTAAAAAATTAGTTATTTAATATGTCAAAAACTATTGAATAGTACACTTTAAATGACTGAATGTATAGTTTGCAAATTATATCTCAATAGAGTTGTTTTTTAAAAAAATCTTAGTCGTCAGTAATAGCCTTCACATACACCAGTGGGCAATAAAACTGAGTAGAGACAGATGCCTCAAGACCCAGTGCTTGTTTGCTAACCTTCACTTCTGTGTTCATATTTATAAGATGTACTAGATGACCCCTAAGATTATTTTTAACATTAAGAGTATGGGAAGATATGTATAAATGTAACACAATAGAAAAATAACATTAATTATTGTTAATAACATTCTGTCTTTGGGTAGATTAAAATTTAGTGAAGTTAAAAAAAAAAAAGAATACAGCCAAGCCTCAGTTCGTGTCATCATAGGTTCTTGGAAACTGCAACTTTAAGCAAAACAACATATAATGAAATGAATTTTACCATAGGCTATGAGATAAACAACAGGTAAGTTCCTACAGCATATTGCTGTCACAAAAACATCACCAAAATTCTAAATACACTCAAAACACTTTTGATATTAAACATTAAGATAAATGTGCACAATGTATACATTTAAGAAAGAATAAAAACTAATAAGATACTTCTTTCCCAGCCTGCTGATTCCAGTTCAGGGTTGGCCCGAGCCTTTCCCAGCAGTTCAGGGCACAAGGTGGGAAACCACCCTGGACAGGGCATCTTCCATTGCAGAGCCACTCACACACCCACAAGCCCTCAGACTGGCACAAGTCAGACACTCCGGTTCAGCTCACAGGCACAGCTTTGGGATGTGGGAGGAAACCAGAGTCCCCAGAGAAGCCCATGCAGACATGTGGAGAATGTGCAAATTTCACACAGACAGTGGCCCTCGCCAGAAATCAATTTTGTTTTTCTCATAGGTATTATAACAAAATGACATTGAACAAAGCGACATTATTGGAGAAACTGCTGTATGAGATTCTATAAAACCCAGATGTGAAAAACATCAAGACAAGTTTCTCTTGGCTGCTTGAAGTTGGAGCCACCATTTATGAAAGATCAAGGGTTAGTTGCATCATGCTTGTGGCAGGGGCTGGGGAAGTCCCTGTGAGAGATCCCTGTCAAGTGCTTTGTTAGAGAGAGAGATCTAAATCAAGTGGAGGAGGATGAGAGGGGAATGACTGTGAGGCCAGTAATTTAATCCTGGCTGTGATGTGCAGCCTTGCTCTGATCCCAGGCAGTCCTCAGGGGTCTAGACCAATTTCCAAATCATCCATGATGCACTGCAACCTAGGTTACTGTCATCCACCCATCCCCATTTCTCTAACTACAGATTTGAATTTCATAAAGAATGCCTATCTTTTGATCTGCACACTAGAGGTCCAGTGTAGGCATTCATGCACAGGCAGTGTCCGGCTGCCTCGGCCCCAATCAGAGGATTGGGGCTGGACCTGTTGTGAAGAGGAGATGGCGGGAGATTGGCCAGGAATCAGGGGGAGGGGCCACAAATGATTGGCTGGTGGGTCCTGCCTCCAACTGGGGTAGGGGAGGCTGATTTGGGGTAGGGCTGGCCATGGAGAGGGGCTGTGGGCAGTGGGCCGGCTGGCCTCACTCCCGAATGGTGTGGTGGGGACAATCAGAGGCAGAGCTGGCTGGAGGGAGGGGTCATGGGCCTATTGGGGTGGTGGGGGCTGATCAGAGTGGGGCAAGCCATAGGGAGGGACTACAAGAGGTGGGCCAGCTGGCCCTGCCCCTGACCAGATTGGGGGAGGGGCTATGGGTGGTTGGCTTGCTGGCCCTGCCCCTGACCAAAGTGAATGGGCCAATGGGGGACAGAGCTGGCTAGCAGGAGGGGCTGTAGACACCATTGGGATGGGATAAGAGAGACCACCTAGGGGGAGGGACTGAAAGAGGTTGGCTAGCTGGTCCCACCCCCTATTGGGGGAGGGGAGGGACTGTGGGCTGATCTGGGGTGGTGGCAGCCCATCAGAGATGGTGGTTGGGGTGAGGGCCAAGAGGGGATAAGGGAGAGGTTGACTGGCTAGCCCCACCCCCTGATTGGGCTGGTTCACTGGCTGAAGTGGGTGTCAAAGCGACTGATTGGCCGTTCTGGTTGTTACTGGTTTTTTATATATATAGACAGAAGAAAATTCTGGTATATTAATTCCTATTCTATCTAGCTCCAGAATATAGAGGCAGGTCAATATGTAGGAATGGCAACAGATTATTGCTCAAAATAAGAAGAATATTTCTAACAATTAAAATGATGCGAACAAATGAGGAGGTCATGATTTGATTTTGGGCTTTATCCCCAGTGTGGGGTGTGCAGGAGGGCAGCCTATCAATGAGTCTCTCTCATCATTGATGTTTTTGTCTCTCTCTTCCTCTCACTTTCTTTCTGAAATCAATAAAAATAAAACAAGAAAAAAACACACATCTGTGAAGGGCAATGAAACAAGGCATGGTGAAACCCATCAGCTGCCATGTCCAAGAAAGAGCAACAGTAGACATCAGGACTGCAATAAGGCAGTTCTCAAGCTGTCTCTGAATCAAAAGCAACTAGAAAGCTTGTTAAACCACAGATTGCCCAGCTCCACCCCAGAGCTTCTAATTCAGTGGGTTCGGGGTGGGGCCAGATAATTTCCTTTTCTAACAAACTTCCAGGTCTGTGGATGTTGCTAATCTGGGAACCACATGTTGATAACTACTGCTAAAGTGGATATCCTGCCATTATGCTGTGCACTGTACTACATAACCTCCACGGTGTATTCCATCTCTGAGATTCTGGGAATCCATGGAAGCCACATACAAGACAAACATTCAGGTTCCAAAGTAATGTATTTGCTTCAAAATGATATTTAGTTAAAACACACACACACACACATAACAACAACAACAAGTATTTATAGAACACTCATATTCTTAGCAGTATGCTAGGTACTCAGAGTACTATTAAAAATATATAGCAAATGATTCTAGCTCTCATAGATCCTACAAGTGAACTGGGAAGGTAAACCCTCACTCCTCCACTTGGTTGCTGTGTTGATTTTCACTTATCTGACAAATATTTATTATGTTTCTACTATTCTTTAATTTCTGAGCTACTAGTAAGCTTGGGAAATACACAGTTTAAACACACACACACACACACACACACACACATACACACAATCCAAACTAAGAAGCACTTACAGTTTATAACCTTTCTAAAACTTAATATATTCATGCATAAAAGGAATGATACTTTCTAAGATCAAATTAATGTTTGTTAAAGTGCCTAGGATAGACCTGGTGTACAGAGCAGCTCAATAAATATGTCTTTTGTCTGGGAGGCTTCATATCAGAAGTAGGACTGGTCTCTGGAGTCGAGGAAGTTAGTTCAGAGCTATCGTAGCTCTGTGGTACAGGTCAACAGAGTATTTTTCTAAACACCCCTCACTGTGATCTGCTTCCTTTCACTGCCTCGGATTCCTCTTCTGCGCTGACAGTGGCAGAACTAGCCTCAGAGGACCCCCAGAGAAGCTCCAAGAGCAATGTCATCACTAGAGCCGAAGCTCTTGAACATCTTGGAAGGTAATGCATTGAGAAGCAGTAGTGTGTGAAATTTCTCAACCCTATGTAATAATCTGAATAATAAAGATTTAATTTAAAAAAAAAAGAAATTTCTCAACCCCAGTATCACTATTGTCTGAGTTGGGCAGTTTTTTATTACCAGGGGCTGTCTTGTTCATTGTAAGATGTTTACTAGCATCCCTGGTTCCTTTCCTCTAGAGGGAAAGTAGCACTCCTCCCTAGTTGGGACATCCAAAAATGTTTCCAGACATTTCCAAATATCTCATTGCTGTTTTCATTTGTGCTTCCCTGATGATTTTAATGATTCTGAGGATCTTTTCATATATCTGTCAGTCATTTGTATGATATGTCTAGTCAAATCCTTTGCCCATTTTCAAATTGGAGGGCAAAATCACCATTGTTTTGAGAACCACTGATATAGAGGGACTCACACATATAGCTGCCAGATTTAACAAGTAAAAATACAGGGTCCTTTCAAAGACAAAATATGGAGTGGGAGAAAATATTTGCAAATCATATATCTGATAATATGGTATCAGGGATTAATTTCCATAATATGTAAAAAACTCCTACAATTCAACAACAGAAAAACAACCCAATCTAAAAATGGGCAAAGAACTAGAGTAGACATTTCACCATATATAAATGGCCAATACATATATTAAAAAGCTACTCAGTCTAACCAGTTTCGCTCAGTGGGTAGAGTGTTGGCCTGTGAACTGAAGGATCCAAGGTTTGATTCTGGTCAAGGGCATGTACTTGGTTACAGGCACATCCCCAGTAGGAGGTGTGCAAGAGGCAGCTGATTGATGTTTCTCTCTCATCAATGTTTCTGTTTCTATCCCTCACCTTTCTCTCTGTAAAAAATCAATAATATATAGATATTTTTATTTTCAAAAGCTACTCAGCATTACTGCTCATTAGGAAAATACAAATCAAAACCACAATGCACCATAAAAAGGCAACCTGTGAAATGGGAGAAAAGATTCGCAAGCCACATATCTGATAAGGGGATAATATACAACAGATATAAGGAAAATAATTTAATAGGAAAAAATAACCCCAATTTAAAAATGGGCAAAAGATTTAACTAGACAAGTCTCCAAAGAAGATATATAAATGACTGACAGGTATAAGGAAAGATACTCAACATTATTAATCATCTGGGAAGTACAAATCAAAACAATAATGAGATATCATCTCACACCTTATAGGACAACCTTTATTTTTTAAAAAAGGTAAGAGTTGTCAAAGACATGAAGAAATTAAAACCCTTATACACTGTGGTAGGAATGTAAAGTGGTACAGCTGCTATGGAACACAGTAAAAAAACCTCAAAAAACAAACAGCACTGCCATTTGATCCAGCTATTCCATTTCTAGATACTTATCCAAAAGAACTGAAATAGGATCTCAAAGCAATGTTAGCATTCTCATGTCCATTGCAGCTCTGTTCACAGTTGCCAAAATATAGAAACAGCCTAAAAAGCCATGGTGAATGCATGAATAAAGAAATTATAAACACACACACACACAGAAATGTTATTTAGTCTTTTAAAAAGAAGAGTATTTTGCAGTATATGACAACATGGTTGAATCTTGAGGACATCATAAGCCATTCCCAAAGGATGAATGATGCATGATATGACTTGTATCAAGTATCTAAAATAGCCAAACTCAAAGGAACAAGGAGTTGAATGGTGATTACCAGGGGCAGTTAGGGGCAAACAGGCTGGCAGGGGAGCAGTTAAGGGTCTAAAGGAGGGGAAATGGGGAGTTGCTGCAGAACAGATAGAAGGTTTCAATTATGCAAGATTATTGAGTTCTGGAGATCTGCTTTCCAACATTGTGCCTATAGTCAACAATATTGTATGTGCAGTTACATTTTGTTACAAGAGTAGATCTCATGTTAAACATTCTTACTAGAATGTAATCCTATCTAATAAAAGAGTAATATGCAAATTAACAATCACTCCACTCTAACCACAAGTCACGCCCATCAGCCAATCAGGAGCAAGTATGAAAATTAACCCCAACCAAGATGGCTGCAGCCATGGAGCAAGCAGGAAGCTTGAGTTTCTCCGCACACCCTGGCCAGCCTCAAAGGCTTCAAAGTTTCAATTATAGAAGATAAATAAATCCCAACAAAAATGGTGGCAGCCACAGAGCTGGAGAGAACGGGAGGCTTGAGTTGTCCCTGGCAATGGAGGAAGCCAAACTTCTGCAGCCTTGGCCTGCCTTGGTCTCTACTCAAAGCTATAAAGTTTCAATTATAGAAGATAAATAAATCCCAGATACCAGGGTAGCCAGGGATGTGTGGCTGGCCTGAAAACCACCACAGGCCCCTTGCTCAGGCCAACCCACATCCCAAGGTAACCCCCACCCTGATCCAGGACACCCTTCAAGGCAAACAAGCTGGCCCCCATGTGTGGCACCAGCCCTCTATCCTATATAATAAAAAGTAATATGCAAATTGGCCATCACTCCAATACACAAGATGGCTGCCACAAGATGGCCAGCAGGGGAGGACAGTTGGGAGGGACCAGGCCTACAGGGGAGGGCAGTTAGGGGCAAACAGGTTGGCAAGAGAGCAGTTAGGCATCAATCAGGCTGGCAGGGGAGTGGTTAGGGAGTGATCAGGCTGGCAGGCAGAAAGCGGTTAGGGGCAATCAGGAAGGCAGGCAATTGGGAGCCAGAAGTCCTGGATTGTGAGAGGGATGTCCGACTGCCCATTTAGGCCCGATCCTAAACAGCAGTCAGACATCCTTCAAGGGGTCCCCTATTGGAGAGGGTGCATCCTGGGCTGAGGGACAACCCCCCCCCCATGCACAAATTTTGTGCACCAGACCTCTAGTTGATAATAAAATAGAAAAAAACATGACATTATTTCAAGCTCCTTAGAAAAACTATAATAATTTTCAAGAACAAAAAATAACAAGATCTGGTAAAGATATGGAGAAATTGGAGCCCTTGTGAATTGCTGGTGGGAATATAGTGATGTAGCTATTGTGGAAACAGTTTGATAGTTCCTTAAAGAGTTAAACATAAGCTTACCCTATGATCTAACAATTCTACTTTTAGATATACACACAAAAGAACCAAAACTAGGGACTTAACAGCTACTTATACACCAACATTCAGAGCATCAATAGTCACAAGAACTAAAAGGTGAAACAAGCCAAATATTCATTGGCAGGTGAATGGATAAACAAAGGTGGTATATACAAACAATGGAATATTCTCAGCTTTAAAAAGCAATGAAATTCTGGTACATGGTCCAATATGTATAAACCTTGAAAACTTTATGCTAAGTGAAATAAGCCAGACAAAAGAGGACACATATTGTATGATGCCACTTCTATAAGGCACTTACAATAAGCAAATATGTAGAGATAGGAAGTATAACAGCTGTCACAAGGGAACACATAGAGGTGGGAGTAAGGAGTTTCTTTACAATGGGTAGTTTTTACTTGGGAAGATGAAAAAGTTCTGGAAATGCATGGTAATGTGGTTGCACAACATTGTGAATGTACTCAATGACATTGAATTAAGTGGCTAAAAAGGTAAATTTTGTGTGCTTTATAACAATAAAAATCTTAATACATCATCAGTATATTGTGTTACACTTGAAACCTGTATAATTTTATTAACTCATGTCACCCCAATAAATATAATTTAAATTTTTTTAATATAGGACCACTCAATTATATTTGAAATTCATATAAATAATGAATTATGTTTAGCAAGAGTATGTTCCCAAAATATAGTGTCCCCTAAAAATGTATATTCACATTAACAACTGATAGCTCAATTTGAAAATGAAATGTATTTTAATAAGCACTGCCTTTATAATTATTCAAAGTGTATGTATACATTTGGGGGGGGGCACCCTATATATTTCTTGTTTTTCTGACATTCAAATGTAACTGAGCATTCTATATTTTATCTGGCAGCCCTGACAGATGCTCAGAGTCTTCCATCTGGTAGGGACAAAGAAATGAAGACATTTTCGAAGATGTTTTAGGATTAAAAAATGGTTAGGACTTCATGATTAAATAGAATGAGCATGTGCTGAAGAGGCAAGATGTGAATAGTGCTGAGGCTTCTGTTTTGTAATACAGAGATGCCACTTACGGTGTCTCCATCACCATTCATTTCATTCATTCATTTAACTGACCAGAGGACTTTGCCAATATTGTTGTAGGGATTGTCCAGAAGTCAGTGAGTAAATAAGAAGTCCATTCGGGGCTATGGACATGTCAGGAGACAGTGACAATAGGTTATGATGAGTTCCCTGATGAGGGGGCAGAAAAGCACCTGCTGCCAGAAGGGCAGGTGGCAGGGGCACCCAGACAGGTCAGAAGGCAGTTCCCTAGAGTCTGGAGGGGCCTCAGTAAGAGCTTGGAAGAGAGCTAGGATAGTCCTGACCTCCTGAACTGTCACGTGGGTTGGCCCTGCAGACCACGAGGAATTGTACCTTATTTCTGTCTCCCAAAGATCAGTGTCTTTCCTAGAAGGAACTTCACAGCTCCCAAACCCAGCAGAACCTGCTGCCAGCAGATTCAGATATAATCTTGCAAACTGGAATGTCTACCATCTGCCCTGCTGCTTTCCTGGAACAAAGATTTTAAAGATAATGTGTAAAATGTATTGTTAGGGTCCTTCCCAAAGCCCCACCATGAGCCTGGGAAATGGGCAGCTTCTAAATTGGGTTGAGGCCTTGGCTTCGCTTCCGTGGTGCTTACTAAACTGGGCCCCCTCCTGCCTCGTATACCCTGTGCATCTATAAATTATTACTTCATTAGACATATTGTGGCACCACTAAAATTATGTCCGCAAAACGCTCCATTAAAGGATGGGGACTGGTTCGGGAAGAATGAGTCATCAAGATTAAAGAAAAGCCATTTCTGAAATCCTGGCATTTCTTGGGAAAATCTCTGAGGCTGCTCAGCAGGAAATTAAATTGCCCTGTTCAGCCTGCTGGGTTCTTGGTAACTTTCAGAGCCTAGAGACACAGCCTCTTCTCATCTCCTTTAGAAACTTTCCAAATTTACGGGGTGAATTTCCCTTCAAGTTAGGTGAAGATTTAGAGATGTCTAGGTACTAAGTCAGCCAAGTTCCTGGGTGGGGCAGGTAACCTGAGTACAAGCTCACTTTGATGGCAGTCCTAATGGGTGTGGCATGTGCCCTGGAGGCAAGGAGGCAGATCCTGAGGACAGCAGACAGAGGAGCAAAAAGGGCTGCAGATGGGAGTTGGGAGGCAGTGAAACTATGCTGTGATACCGTAATGGTGGGTCCATGTGTGTACGGTGGGTATATGTCTTAATATATTTGTCCAGAACCATAGAATGTACACCAAGAATGAATCCTAATATAAACTGTGGGCTGTATTTTAATAACACTGTATCAATATTGGCTCATCACTTATGACAACTGTATCACACTAATGCAAGATGTTAATAATAGAAGGAACAGGGGGAGGAGTGTTGAGGATATATATGGGAAATCTCTATACTTTCTTTCTTTTTTAATCCTCACCTGAAGATATTTTTTCCACTGATTTTTAGAGAGGGAAAGACAGAGAGAAATATTGATGTGAGAGAAATACATTGATTGATTGCCTCCTGCACACGCCCGACCAGGGCCAAGTACAGGGAGAAGCCTGCAACCGAGCCCTTGACCAGAAATGAACCTGGGACCCTTTGGCCTGCAGGCCAACACTACCCACTGAACCAAACCGGCAGGGCTTCTCTATACCCTCTGCTCAATCTTTCTGTAAACCTAAAACTGCTCAAAGGCACACTGTGGGAGCCGGGCTTCGGGAAAACTGCCTCTGGAGAGGTCCGCAGAGGTGGTCAGGGCGTGATCCCTGAGTGTGAAGGCAAACCCTCTGAGCTGTTGACAGAGGAGAGCTCTGGAAAACGACTCATTTTTTTTCTGGGGCAGAGGGATAGCCTGGGAGTTATTACAGTGTCCCGGCTGCAAAACCCCCACAAAAATGGCTTTGAGAACCACAGAGTAGCAGGATCTGAGCACAGCCTAGAGAGGTCCTGTGCTTTGTCTCAGAGATGAATTCCAAAACACTGCCACCCAGTGGATGACACACAAATTGACTCTCGCATAACCACAAAAGAATAAAGAGATTAAAACACCAAGAGGGGAACACAGGGAGCTGCAGTGCCTTCCCTGCTGGGAAACAGGAGTGCCAAGCAGAATAATAGTGGAAGTGAAGGACCATTCTATTTTTCTTCTTTTTTTTATTTTTCCTTTTTTCTTTTTTCTTTTTTTTAATTTTTTATTTTTCATTTTCACATATTTTAATTAAAAGAATATTTTTTTCTTTCCACCTCAATTGATTTTACCTTTATAATTATTACATTTTTGTTTTAAAATAGTATTATTAATTACTACTAGTACTTAACCGTTTTGGAAAAAAAAAAAGCGTCATTTTGTTTTCTCTTTATTTTATTTCGGGATTAGAGTTCTACATTCTATTTTCATCTTTCCTTTAGCATAATTTTACTCCAACTCAACTCTACCTTTATGCCAACACTTTCCTCCTAACTTTCCCCATTTTGTTGTCTTGTTTCTCTTTCCCTTTTCCAACTTTAGATTCTCCCTATTTTTCTCTTTACCTGGTTAAAATTTCACCCCATTTATATATCTAATTTCAAATCCCCTACTACAAGTCCACACAAACCTCTCTCTTCTTGTCTTCACTAGCCAAAAAGTTGTTTTTTCTCTACGTCCTTTTGTTGCTATTTGCCTGAAAAGTGATTATATCGATTTTTTGAAATTTTTTTGTGAGATTGTTTTAGTTTATTCTACTTGTTTTATTTTGCTTTTTGCTTGCTTTGTTTTCTACCTCTCTTTTCCCTCACCTCCCTTGATACCAGTTACTATTTGCAATTTGCCTTAATCTCTAGGTACTGGTTGCTGGCCTTTATTGGGATTAGTGACTGTTCTATTGGACTTCTCTCCTGACATCTATATTTTGTTCCTCTTTTCTCTCTTATACACTCTCCTTTCTCTCTGACTTTTTTCTCTTCCTCTTTCCTACTCCTTCTTCTCCTTTCTATTTTCTTATTTTATTTTATTGTTCATTTATTTTTTTTTCTCTCCCAATTTGATTTGGCATTTCTTTCTTTTCTTTTTTCCTCATTTTCCTCTTCTTCTTTCTCTATTTACCCCTAATTTGTCCTTCATTGGTGGTCACCTTATTTGTGATTATTAACATCTTGAATACATTTCTACTCAGTGCCTTGTGTGCTGTACCTGGTCGTGTTGTAGTTTGTGCCTTTCAAGAAACGTAGGAGAGAGAACTACATAACCAGACACCCAGAGAAGAAAGACCATGGGCAGAAAAAGAAACAGCCCACATAAGACAGAAAGGCAGGTTTCACCAGAAAAGGAAATAAACAAAATAGAACCAGAAATAAGCCTACCAGAGAAAGAGTTCAGAGAAATGATCATAATGTGGTTGAAAAGAATGGAAGACAAATTTGACAATATGAGTAAGAGCCAAGAGGAAATGAAGAAGACGCAGGAGGAGATGAAGAAGCAGCAAGAAGAAATGCAGAAGAACCTAGAGGAGGTGCAGAATAAACAAGAAGAAATGAAAAATGACATCACTGCTATAAAGAACTCAACAGAAAGCATCAAAAGTAGACTAGAAGAAGCAGAGAACCGCATCAGTGAGCTAGAAGACACGGTAGGAAAAAATACCCAAGTACTAGAAAAAAAAGTTAAAAAGCAAGAGGAGAGTCTAAGGGAACTTTGGGATAACATGAAACAAAACAACATCCGCATAATTGGGGTTCCAGAAAGAGTGGAAACTGAACAAGGATTAGAGAACGTGTTTGAAGAAATAATGACAGAAGATTTCCCCAATATAGAAAAGAAAAAACCCACACAAATCCAAGAAGCTCACAGAGTCCCAAGCAAAACCCCAACAAACCGACACCGAGGCACATTATAATTAAATTGGCTAACACCGACGACAAAGTAAGAATCTTAAAAGCAGCCAGAGAGAAACAGAAAGTTACCTACAAAGGAACCCCCATAAGACTAGCTACTGACTTCTCAACAGAAACTCGTCAGGCCAGAAGGGAATGGAATGAAATATACAAAGTCATGCAAAGGAAGGATCTGAATCCAAGAATACTGTACCCTGCAAGACTCTCAATCAAAATTGAAGGTGAAATCAAAAGCTTCACAGACAAAAAAGGACTAAGGGAATATATTACCACCAAACCAGCAATGCAAGAAATGTTAAAAGGTCTGCTGTAATAAAAAGAAAGAGGAAGCGAAGAAGGAACTTGGGGGTAAGGACTAAAAATGGCAACAGATAAGTACTTACCAATAATATCTTTAAATGTAAACGGATTAAATGCTCCAATCAAAAGACATAGGGTAACCGAGTGGATAAGAAAACATGATCCATATATCTGCTGTCTGCAAGAAACCCACCTTAGGAAAAGAGATGCACACAGATTGAGGGTGAAGGGATGGAAGATGGTATTTCAGGCAAATGGAAATGAAAGAAAAGCTGGGGTTGCAATACTTGTATCTGACAAATTAGATCTCAAAGTGAAGGACATAACAAGAGATAAAGAAGGCCACTTCATAATACTAAAGGGAGGGAACAATCCAACAAGAAGAAATAACTCTGGTAAACATATATACACCCAATATAGGACCACCTAAATACATAAAAAAAACTCTTGGAGGATATTAAGGGAGAGATTGACAGTAATACAATCATAGTAGGAGACTTTAATACCCCACTGTCACCATTGGACAAATCCTCTAAACAAAAAATCAGCAAAGAAACATCAATCCTAAATGACTCACTAGACCAGATGGAATTAATTGACATCTTCAGAACATTTCACCCCAAAGCCACAGAATATACATTCTTCTCCAGTGCACATGGGTCATTTTCAAAGATAGATCATCTGTTGGGTCATAAGAAAAGTCTCTTCAAATTCAAGAAGATAGAAATCATATCAAGCATTTTCTCAGACCACAGTGACATAAAACTGGAAATCAACTATAATAAAAACAATAGAAAGAAATCAAACACATGGAGACTAAACAGCATGCTATTAAACAATGACTGGGTAACCAGAGAGATCAAGGAAGAAATAAAAACATCATGGCAACAAATGACAATGACAACACAACAATACAAAATTTATGGGACACAGTGAAAGCAGTCTTGAGAGGGAAGTTCATAGCCCTACAAGCCTACTGCAAAAAACAGGAAACAATGGTAATAAATTACCTAAACCTACAACTCAAAGAGCTAGAACGAGAGCAAGAAGAAAAGCCCAGTGTAAGCAGAAGGAAGGAAATAGTGAAGATCAGAGCAGAGATAAACAACTTGGAGACCAAAGAAACAATTCAAAAGATCAACAAAACAAAGAGCTGGTTCTTTGAAAGGATAAACAAGATTGATGGACCCCTAGCCAGGCTCACCAAGAAGCTAAGAGAGAAGACCCAAATAAACAAAATCAGAAATGAAAGAGGAGAAATAACAACAGACCCGGTGGAAATACAAAGGATTGTTAAAAAATATTATGAACAACTCTTGTCCAACAAATTGGACAACCTGCAAGAAATGGACATTTTCCTAGAAAAATATAACTTCCAAAACTCAATGAGAAGGAAGCCAAACATCTCAATAGTCCAATAACTATGGAAGAAATTGAAGCAGTCATCAAAAAGCTTCCAGCAAATAAAAGCCCGGGTCCAGATGGCTACACAGGAGAGTTTTATAAAACATTCAAGGAAGAATTAAAACCTATCCTCCTCAGAATATTCAAAAACATTCAAGAAGCAGGAACACTTCTAAACACCTTCTATGAAGCCAGCATCACCCTAATACCAAAACCAGATAAAGACAACACAATGAAAGAGAATTATAGGCCAATATCTCTCATGAACATAGATGCCAAAATCCTCAACAAAATTCTAGCAAACCGGATCCAGCAGTACATCAGAAAGATCATACACCATGACCAAGCAGGATTCATCCCAGGAATGCAGGGATGGTACAATATCCACAAATCAATAAATGTGATACATCACATAAACAAATTGAGAGATAAAAATCACATAGTCATGTCAATTGATGCAGAAAAAGCATTTGACAAAATCCAATACCTTTTCTTGATAAAAACTCTCAGCAAAGTGGGAATAGAAGGATCATACCTCAACATCATAAAAGCCATATATGATAAACCCACAGCTAACATCATACTCAATGGGCAAAAAGTAAAACCATTTCTCCTAAGAACAGGAACAAGACAGGGATGCTCACTCTTACCTCTCCTGTTCGACATAGTACTGGAAGGATTAGCCATTGCAATTAGACAAGAAGAAGAAATAAAAGGCATCCAAATTGGAAAAGAAGAAGTAAAGCTGTCCTTATTTGCAGATGACATGATATTGTACATAAAAAACCCAAAGGACTCCATTCCAAAAGTAATTGACTTAATTAATGAATTCGGCAATGTAGCAGGATACAAAATTAATGCTAAGAAGTCTGTGGCATTTCTATACACTAATAGTGAAATTATAGAAAGAGAAACTAAAGAAGCAATCCCATTTACCATTGCCCCCAAAAAATTAAGATACCTAGGAATAAACCTAACTAAAGAGGTAAAAGACCTTTATACAGAAAACTACAGGACACTGAAAAAAGAGATAGAGGAAGATGTTAACAGATGGAAGAGCATACCATGCTCATGGATTGGGAGAATCAACATCATTAAAATGTCCATACTACCCAAAGCAATCTACAGATTCAACGCACTACCCATTAAAATACCAACGACATATTTCACAGACCTACAAAGAATTCTTCATAGATTCATCTGGAACAAAAAAAAAGACCACGGATAGCTACAGCAATTCTGAGAAGGAAGAATAAAGTAGGTGGGATCTCAATACCAGACTTCAAGCTATACTACAAAGCAACTGTTCTCAAAACAGCCTGGTACTGGCACAAGAACAGACATATAGACCAATGGAATAGAATAGAGAACCCAGATATCCACCCAAACCACTATGCTCAATTAATATTTGACAAAGGAGGCATGAACATTCAATGGAGCCAAGATAGCCTCTTCAATAAATGGTGTTGGGAAAATTGGACAGATACATGCAAAAAATTGAAACTG